>CM060259.1:37380131-37402830 GCA_030684275.1 Acipenser oxyrinchus oxyrinchus
ACACACACACACACACACACACACACACACACACACACACACACACACACACACACACACACACACACACACACACACACACACACACACACACACACACACACACACACACACACACACACACACACACACACACACACACACACACACACACACACACACACACACACACACACACACACACACACACACACACACACACACTCCGGTACGGTAAATCAGTGCCATCTAACTTCAGAGTTCCGGTTTTTGTGTGTTTTTTGGTTTTGTTTTGTTTTTTTTATAGAAACGCCGCATCACTACGGAAGCCCAGTTGCTCAATCTTCAGCACGTACGTTTCCCAGCAGGCACACTGCATATTGTACACAATCATCATGGCGTCTCAGGAGGGTGAGTATTCAGACAGCATACTACTTTTACACAGTTACAGCAGCATTTCAGGAAAAGACAGAGGAAATCTGAATTGTAACTATTAGTAACGTTGCTGGGCTAATGTGTTAGGAGTTTGGGAGGGACTGTACAGACGGTGTACTTGCTGGGTCGCATGTTTCTATGCCAACGCCAGTGTAGCAAAACGGGTTGCATAATGTGCCACAAAGACAAGAATACCACAAATACCTCCGCATTAGGAATAGGAAAAGACACACGCGTTTGCAATAACGGTCGTGTTTATGGTAAGTTCCGATGTTTTGTTTTAGAATTGTTTGGGTCACGTTTGTTACAGCTGTCACCCGCTATAAAGACGAGCAACCGAAATAATAATCATAATAATCATAATCATCATAATCATCATCATCATCATCATCATCTGTGTACCGTATAATTAATTTACATTTTTTTAAAAAAACAACTTTCATGGGTTCGTGACGTTCTGTTTAATATTTAGTGTTTGGGGATTTATGGAACAAATAACAATTATTTTCACATTCAAATAATATTAATAATATAGCGGCTATAGTACAACACGAAAGTTACAGAGCTGGAGCAAATTGCTGATTCAGTAAAGTTTATGAACCACAGAAAAACACGTTCTGGAGGAGGGCTGTTTACAGCACGTAAGACATGCACCGTAGTCATTCTTGGCTTTGATTGTAGTGTCTTGCTAAGTTAAAACAAGACTATTTTTAGACGAACATTGCGCAGCTAGTTTCGTGGCTTCTCTGTCAGAAGGGGTACAAAAAAAACTATTTATACATGTGATTACTTACACAAATAGGTTAACGAAATCATATGTCAGACATCTATAGCCATCTATAGCCAAAAGTTTAGTATCACCTAGAATTTTAGGATTGAGACAGAATTGGGTGGGAACTATGTGAACATAATTTTGATCTTTTATTTAACATCATGTAATCAAAGAAACTGCAGAATGATATTGCAAAAGTCTACTGGATGCCATAATAGTAGTACAGTACTTCATGAGATTTCAAAATTGATTTTTTTTCTATATGGAAAACTACAAAGCAGTATGTAATTCAATATATTAACGTAACATTATTCAGCCGGTTTCATTCGACTTCATGAAGCAGAATTTGGTAGTTCTGTAGGTTATCGCTGTGTCTTTATTGACTTTCATGCCCTGGCTTTGTTTCGAAGGAAATGAAGCTGTTGTGATGGAAACAGAAGGCAGTCCCAAGAAAGAGGAATCAGCCTGTGCAAACCTAGGAGATGGGGATGCGGAAGCTAACAAGCTAATCGGCCAGGAGGACGGGGGAAACAGCAGCTCTCAGTGCCAGGCCTCCATCAGCAATGGGGCGACACCGACGACGGAAAAGAAACGGTGGATTTGAAAATTATTTGGAACAAAAATAAGTATGATTTGAGAATCCCTCTCGATGGCACAGGAGCCAGTTTAAAAGAGAGGATCCACTCACTCACAGGTAAGGCTGCATCATCAGAAGAAGGCCCTGGTAGCCTGACAGCTACCACATAGGTTTGGGGTCAATTCCTGTCTTTCAGTTGAAATTCGAATTGATACTTCAGAGACATAATAATTGTTGTGATTGGCTTCAAATGAAAGCAGTTGAACAATGTACTTGACTAGTAACAGTGACTTCAGTTTTAAGTAATTTGTTGCCACTGTGCAATTTTGATCAGTGATGTGTTGGAATTGATTAAAAAGGGAGTTGAATTGGAATTGACTCGAACCCTGGTCCCACAGATAATTGTAAAACACAGACACCAGTTTTAATGTGATGATTTTCACACAACACTGACACACTGATCCCAGCACAATGTGTTCTACCCTTCAGGTCTTCCACCCTCTATGCAAAAAGTGATGTACAAGGGTCTCCTGCCTGAGGACAAAACCCTACGCGAAATTAAAGTAACCAACGGGGCAAAAATAATGGTGGTAGGATCAACAATCAATGACGTTTTAGCAGTTAACACCCCGAAAGAAGTCATTCAACAAGAAGTCAAAGCAGAGGAGAATAAAAAGGAGCCTCTATGCCAGCAAAAGGTAGCTATGTTGGAAATGTTTTCAATGTTTTAACAGCCTGAGCACAGGGATCTCTCGTGCAGGGTTCTTAAACTGTGAGGGGGGTTGGGGGTTAGGCTTTTTTTTGCCATCGGTTCCGATCGCCACTGTTTTGTGCTTAGAGCTGAGAATGAACCTGCAATGCTCTACACAGGGGGTACCTATGTCTCAGAGGCATGTTTTCCAAGCATTCAAAGAATGTAGATGGGTAGATGCCACTTGATCACGGGTCTGATTGTATTGAAAAGGACAGGCAGGATTATAGGATATGTTTGATAAATAAATATGTATTTAAATGACCGGTTTTGGCTTTTCTAGGTAAACGTGCTTATAATTATCAATTTCTTGCGAATATGTGTCTCAAACGCTGTCAGTATATCTAATACATATAGTAAGGAAAAGTCATGAATGGGCATGTGCATTGCATTCCGGAACGCAGAGTCATTTAAATTTTAAAACCCAAAACGGTGAAATTGACCAGCTTGGCGCTTCTAGTGGTAAAGATGCAGCTCTCTGCCCCTGCAACACACGGGATTTTATCAATGCATGACAAAAGTAATTGATGCTGCTAGCACACGCCTTTATTCACCACTCGTTAGGCAATAAAAGAGAGTAACATTGTAGAAAGTAATCTCAGTCTCTGACAGTCCGTGTGATCTCTAGGCCCTGAAAGTGCAACATGGGAGCCCTGTCCATGCAGTTGATGTCCCTTTCAGAAGAAATCATTCATAACAGTTTCAGTAATAGATTTTACTGCCTAGGGTGGGCCTGCACAAAGGAGAGGGCTTCTCTGTGCTCATTCTGAGAGTTTACAAGTGAAGGTCATGTTCTGTGTTAGAAATGAAACGATAAACTGCACGATGGTTACGTTCACTTTGACTGCGGTGCGGGAAAACTAAATATGTACACAAATTGTCTCCTAGCAACACAGAAAAGTGTTAGACAAAGGAAAACCGGAAGACATAATGCCCTCTGTAAAAGGAACAAAGGTAAGCATCATTTTCAATATATTGTGTGTGAAAGCCTGATATCTATCACTCCATACTCAACACCATAACCTGCACTGCTGGAAAAGCCCTATTTCTCTAGATGTCCAGAATCATTTTTCTATTACTGATTTTCAGTTGTTGGGGAGGGAGGAGGGAGGGAGGGGGGGGGGGTATAGACTGATGGGAAGTGTACTTTCCTCATTGCTGGTTACTCTCCATGGATGCTAGTGCTCATTAACAACGAGTGAATAAGCGTGAATAAGGAAGCGGTGTGGTCCAGTGGTTAAAGAAAAGGGCATTGTGTGACCCTGAGCAAGTCACTTAACCTCCTTGTGCTCCGTTTTTCGGGTGAGACATTGTTGTAAGTGACTCTGCAGCAGATGTATAGTTCACACACCCTAGTCTCTGTAAGTAACCTTGGATAAAGGTGTCTGCTAAATAAACAGTAATGAAGCCATTTATCACAACGCAGCCCTTTCCCCACCACTAGGGGGAGCAGCTGATTATTTTTCATTTGTTCTGCAGGAACGTTTGCCAACAGTGCCTTTATCTGGAATGTACAACAAATCGGGAGGGAAAGTGAGGTTAACGTTTAAACTGGAGCAGGATCAACTCTGGATCGGAACCAAGGGTAAGAGCAGCCAGACACACCCAGTGTTCTGAGGACGCTGAGTTCAGAGACAGACTCAAAATGAAGAAAGCCTGTCTTGTAGTTCATATGTTTACATCATGTACATGTGTTGTGATATAAAGAAGAAACCAGGCGTGGTTTGGTTTGGGTCACATGTTCAATATTATTTGTATAGTCTCCATTCGTATGCCATCGTTACCTGTAACAGCAGGTTGCTAATACGCTTGTCTTTTGGAAGTAATGCGCAGGACTTGTCCAAACCAGTCTGGGAGGTAATCCCAGGTGGTCTGTGAAACATTCCCCAGTTGGGCACTGTGTTTAGGGTTAACTGGGGTAATTGGGGACAGATTCCAGGATAGGCCACCACTCATGAAGACAGATCAGAAATCCTGAAACATCAAGTGGAAGAGGTTAGGAGCCACCACTGCCAATGTGAAACCTGCCCTGTGCTTGGTTTGGATGTACCTGTCAAATCAAAAGAAAATCCTCCATTATGTGTTCACCCTGTGTTGTCCAGATGGTCTGGGCAGGGTGGATTGTATTGTTTGAAAAAAACAAGAAGTGACCATTTCCGTGCTGTAAAAAAAAAAAAAAAAATCCATTTTGTTTTTTGTTTTTACAGAGAGAACCGAGAAGCTCCCCATGGGCTCGATCAAAAATGTTGTAACTGAACCTATTGAAGGGCATGATGACTATTACATGATGGTAGGTACTAAGAGAAGAATACAAAAACAAACATCCAAAAGGATGTTTTAGAAAACCCTTTTGTTCATGTTGGTGTGCTTTGGAGCAGTGCTCTCCCCAGTGTGTTGGTGTGTTGAAACCCTCCCTCTGCACCAGAGTTGTACAAGTGGTGTTGCTAGCTGTGCATGCCCTTCAGGCTTGGGATTGACTGCCTGAAATATTTATGTTGAATGTAAAATAATAGCTTAATAGAAGTAAAATTCCAGCGCCATCTAGTGGACAGGTAGGCAGGTGCAGGTACCTAGAAAGAGAACAGAAAATTTGAGCAAGCAACAAAAAAAAATACACACACACAATATTTGAGCAATTACATTTAGGAGTATTGAAATTATAGGTAAGGGGACAAAAAAAATGTCTAATATATCATTTTGTTTTTTGTAGGCCTTTCAGCTTGGTCCAACAGAAGCATCTTACTATTGGGTTTACTGGGTTCCTGTGCAGTATGTTGATGCAATCAAAGACACAGTCCTTGGAAAGTGGCAGTACTTTTGAGTGTGCCGTGCAGAGAACTGAGATTTAAAAAAGCCAAAGGACATTAGGAGAGATGACAACTGACCAACTGAGTCTGACCGTCCTGAAGAACTTTAACAGTGACAAAAACTTTACAAATTTTACATTGAAAAAATAGACAACTTAAAAAAGGAGATTTTATATATATATATATATATATATATATATATATATATATATATATATATATATATATACATACACACACACACACATACACTCTATTGGATGCCAATGCATTATCTGTCTTAGGCTTGCTTTTCAAACCTTTTAAGTTGCAGTATCCCTTTTCATGGGCCTACTTCATCTTATCTTTTTAAAGCAAACCTGATTTAAACCAATGAAACTGATTTGAACACAGTTTACTAACCCTGCAGCCATAAATAAAACAATGAATTGAAGGAAATACCGCCCGAGAGAAATGTGTACGCATTATTTAAAGACGAACGTCTGTTCTTCATTGAGACGGCGGGCTATGCAAGAGATACATGCAAGCCATGTTTGGAGTGCGGACTGTAGCGGTTTATCGGCCTTTAAAGCTACAGAGCAGCCCATGTCTGTGTAATTTCATTGTTATGTATATATATATATATATAAGACAAAGCTGGTTACGTTAAGACTCATAAGGGACAAGGTAATATTGCTGAGCCCAGACATTCTGGATCTTAATGCGCTGCTGTTTCTTTAAACCCAGCCCTGCGGGTAGTAGCCATCCTGTTTTGCTGCCTTAAATATTTTTCATTGCAAAGAATTCGAGGTGTTACTTTTAGACTGAAGCAGATGCATGCCTGGCCCCTCCCTCCTTTGTCTCCACAGTGTTTACACACATTTTTTGGTTTGTAGATTTACTGTAGTTTGAAGTATTGAAATGACTTGTGAACAGTGTGCACACAGCACCATTTTAATTCAACTAATTGATTGACTGATGAATGAAGCATTAAGTCATAAGAGCATAAAAACGGGGCCATTAAATTGAAGTGGTTTCACATAAAAAGGTTTTATAAACCATTGTGTTCTCATTCTTATTTTGTATCTGCCAGTAATATACCTTGACGAACACACTGGTCTAGTGTAATCCGATCATCAATAAATATTACTTTCAGTTTCTCTTATGTTTGAATAGAAGTATGATCTTTTTTTTTTTTTTTAATGAGTTTGTGTTTTTTTAATATGCTTTGCCTGGAAATGGTAAATTGATGTTCTTGGTTTTCCAATATAGCCTGTACAGAATACAAATGCATCCTAGCCAGTGGGCACTGAGATTCTTTAGTTACGAATATTCATTACCTTCTCAAACCTTGTAAAATACTACCTATTATATATATATATATATATACACACACAGTATTTATTAATAGCTGCTCCTATCTCAAAGTCTTTACTTCAGCAATTTAGAAGATTTTAAGAATCATTTGAAATAAGGGGTATTGCAGCTTGGAAAAAAAAAACAGTTTATACTAGTAGCAGCATGAAGTCCAGAAACAGTATTTATTTATTTATTTTTTGATTACATTGAATGGCCAACAAGTATTGTCTAATTGTAGGGGTGTAACTGTTCATCATGTATGGAAGAATCATAATACTTTATTATTCATGAGATATATTGTAGCACAGATGTGTATCGTTTTATACAGCTCTGGCCAAAAGTGTTACATCACCTAGAATTTTTAGGAGTGAGAAAAAAAAACTATAGAATTAACTCATTTTGCTTCATAAAGTCGAAAAAAACCAGCTGAATAATGTTATGTGAACATATTAAATTACATACTGCTTTATAGTTTTCCATATACTTGATGAAAAACAGACAAATTGAAATATACTGTGCAACTACTGTGGCTTCCAGTAGACTCAATCCTAAAATTCTAGGAGATTCAAAACTTTTGGCCATAGCTGTAGATTCCAGATAAATGCTTTGTGAATACTGTACCTGGTGCATTGTTTCGATAACTAGGCATGTCTTGATTCCGTGCAAACCTCCGAATGGTTATAAATGATTTTGCCATTTGTAAGATTTAGCCCCCAGTGACTGTTGACACTAAGAATTTCCTTACGTGCCTTTAAAAGGTGTATCCGTGAATTCGTGGAACGGTTCTGCATGCCATTCCTTTGAAATATATCTTCTGCCTATGACGTATTAGCAAACTCAGTACGCATGCTTTGTCCTCAAAACAAGTTAAAGGTACAGAATAGCTCATTTACAAATAACCCCGGTCAACAACCACCCACGATCAACAAGCATATATACAAAACAAAATAAAACGAACTTCCTTGCAGAATACAGACTTCAGAATGGCAGTGAAAAAGAGATCCAGTGTGTGCAGTTTCAAATACCAGTCAAGTCTGACCTGTTCTGTGAGTAGGGTGTAACCCACTTGAAATGAAACCTGTTGCTTTGAAATGCTGTTTATGCAGTCTTGACAACACAGCACAGTTTATTCTGAACTGGTTATTGTAACCTTGGCTCCTGCGCATTGTGGGATGTTGTTTCAGGCAGATGGTGCAATAAAGTGGAGGGAATCTTTGGGGTAAACTCTGCAGTGTTATGATCCTTGATGGCAACCTGTGCAAGATATAAATCCAGCGCCTCCACTAGAACTTGCAGTCAAGGGATAAAATAAAAATACATCAAAAAAGGGTTCCAAATCTGTGTAAATGTCCAATGGAATGCACCAATAGAAACCTAGAGCCTACAGATAGACTTTTCTTGCCTTTAGTGATTATTATTTGTTTATTTAGCAGACGCCTTTATCCAAGGCGACTAGGGTGTGTGACTAGGGTGTGTGAACTATGCATCAGCTGCAGAGTCACTTACAATTACGTCTCACCCAAAAGACGGAGCACAAGGAGGTTAAGTGATTTGCTCAGGGTCACACAATGAGTCAGTGGCTAAGGTGGGATTTGAACCGGGGACCTCCTGGTTACAAGCCCTTTTCTTTAACCACTGGACCACACAGCCTCCTATGCAGTGATGCAAAGTCATTGATGACATGGTCATAGTTCAGAGAGCTGGCCAATGCAAATTCAGTGGATGATATGGCTAGATTGGACAAGCGTGTTTGGCTCATCGAGGTTCAGGGATCATTTTTTATCAATTGCAGCTTACTGAAACTACTTTAGATTGCTAGTGAACTTGCAAATAAATGACCTACCTGCTTGAAAAACCATACTGTTAGTTGGATGGGAAAATGTTTATTTGCATGTAAAGAATTATATTATGTGAAGGTTGTTTTAGGTTACCAATAATAATTAGAATTAATAGAAGATGCTGAACTGGAAAATGCTGCCAATCTCTCTGTTGGGTAGATTTTCTCTGGAAGGTTCCCAGCCCAAACTAAGAGGGCTATCCTTCCCTGTTCTTGAGAAATATTATTTGTCTGCAGGGCTATATTTGGTGCAATACTGGATGTACCCACATGAAACCATTTGGAAAACAATGTGACTATCCACGCCTCAAAATGACCACAATATAGCCTTCACACTAACAGTATACGTCCAGTCGAATAAATATGATTGCTGCTAAGCCGTAAAAAAAGACCATGAAACCGCGGGGCGCAAATAAAAACGAAAGGATAAAAAACGGACAATATTAGCCTAACACTTTTACATACAATATAGTATCCCAAAGCTCTTTAAAACATATAAAGACCATACAGACATCACAGATCACAGAAATAAGAAACAAGCAAAAAAATGCATACTATCAAAAAAGAAAGAAAAAATATATTAAATCAGGCAATTTTGTATTGTATTGGTGTTGATTTTATTTGTTTTGTTGGGTTTGTTGTATTGTTACTGTTGAGATCTCTTGAAAGGCGCTTTATACATTAAATAAATTATTATTATTATTATTATTATTATTATTATTATTATTATTATTATTATTATTATTACAATAGCAGGTCACAAATACAAAATTAATATGATCAAATGTATGCAATAAAATAAAGAACGGAAGGCTTTATATTAAGCCTAGTAAAAACAGGTGTGTTGTGTATTTGTAAACACAGATATGATATTAAACAACTTTCGCTTTGTATTATAAGCTTTCACAATTATTTTCAGCAAATCGATTGATCTTGCTAGGAACGCTGGATCGATGAGGGAGGCAGTGTCTGTTGTGTGCTGTTTTTCATCGAGTTGTTGGAGAGTGTTTGTCAGTTTTGCAAGGAAAAAAACAAGTTCAGCTGTTGTGCGAATTCTTATTTCTAGTTTATTTTTGAAATGCCATCACTCAATCAACACATGTTACGTGATAACATTCTTTAAAAAAAAAACAATGCAACCGCCCTTAGTTGGCACGTCTATTTCAATAGGTTACTGTCTAGCCAGAGAGAACACGCAGACCACAGTGGTCAGTTTTTCAGATTGAAAGCGAAAAGTTTAGCCCGTTATCAGCAAAACAACATTTATAGTTGTGTGGGAAAAATACGGTCGGTCGGGTAACTCGAAGCACATTTTTTTTATTTATTTATTTGGCCTTATTATCTGTCAGCCGCACTGCCCGCACCCCCTCAGGTCTGCTCCCTGTGCGGCCGCACTGCCCGCACCCCTCAGGTCTGCTCCCTGTGCGGCCGCACTGCCCGCACCCCTCAGGTCTGCTCCTGTGCGGCCCCACTGCCCGCACCCCTCAGGTCTGCTCCTGTGCGGCCTCACTGCCCGCACCCCTCAGGTCTGCTCCTGTGCGGCCCCACTGCCCGCACCCCTCAGGTCTGCTCCTGTGCGGTGGCACTGCCCGCACCCCTCAGGTCTGCTCCTGTGCGGCCGCACTGCCCGCACCCCTCAGGTCTGCTCCTGTGCGGCCCCACTGCCCGCACCCCTCAGGTCTGCTCCCTGTGCGGTGGCACTGCCCGCACCCCTCAGGTCTGCTCCTGTGCGGCCGCACTGCCCGCACCCCTCAGGTCTGCTCCTGTGCGGCCGCACTGCCCGCACCCCTCAGGTCTGCTCCTGTGCGGCCGCACTGCCCGCACCCCTCAGGTCTGCTCCCTGTGCGGCCGCACTGCCCGCACCCCCTCAGGTCTGCTCCCTGTGCGGCCCCACTGCCCGCACCCCCTCAGGTCTGCTCCCTGTGCGGTGGCACTGCCCGCACCCCTCAGGTCTGCTCCTGTGCGGCCGCACTGCCCGCACCCCTCAGGTCTGCTCCTGTGCGGCCGCACTGCCCGCACCCCTCAGGTCTGCTCCCTGTGCGGCGGCACTGCCCGCACCCCCTCAGGTCTGCTCCCTGTGCGGCCGCACTGCCCGCACCCCCTCAGGTCTGCTCCCTGTGCGGCCGCACTGCCCGCACCCCCTCAGGTCTGCTCCCTGTGCGGCCGCACTGCCCGCACCCCTCAGGTCTGCTCCTCAGCGGCCGCACTGCCCGCACCCCTCAGGTCTGCTCCCTGTGCGTCGCACTGCCCGCACCCCTCAGGTCTGCTCCTGTGCGGTGGCACTGCCCGCACCCCTCAGGTCTGCTCCCTGTGCGGTGGCACTGCCTGCACCCCCTGAGGTCTGCGCCCTGTGCGGCCTCCCTGTGCGGTGGCACTGCAGTGTGATATCATATATGTTTCAGATGACAGTTTGGGATGCCATTCCTGTGACTGTATTCACCCTACGGCTCATTGTTGAATATACATAGAGGATATGCTTGATAAACAGGTCCCCTCGCCCACACTGGCTGGAGTGAAGAAATCTGCAAACAGAAAATGTGGTTATGCTTTAGATTGGTGCCAATAAGTGGCAGAAGTCAAAGTAAAATTTCCCCTCGGTCCAGCATAAATTTTTGCAAAGGATGTGAGGCTGTGTGGTCCAGTGGTTAAAGAAAAGGGCTTGTAACCAGGAGATCCCCGGTTCAAATCCCACCTCAGCCACTGACTCATTGTGTGACCCTGAGCAAGTCACTTAACCTTCTTGTGCTCCGTCTTTCGGGTGAGACGTAGTTGTAAGTGACTCTGCAGCTGATGCCTAGTTCACACACCCTAGTCTCTGTAAGTCGCCTTGGATAAAGGCGTCTGCTAAATAAACTAATAATAAAATAATGTTATCTCAAAATAACTATCTTAAAATAAAAATGAAAAAAAACTTTGCCTTGTAAGTAAAAATACTGAAGCTTGTAACTTATTGTCACATGATATTCCAAAACCACGCTAATTGTTATAGCTTAGTTAAGTGTGTTCATGGTCCAGCTATGTCGTTTCATTAGGTAGTGGCATAATGTTTTGCTGCATTTGAAAATAACACGCTTGATAATTTGTGTCTTCTGAGAATCGGGCTGCTGTACACACAGCCACAATCTTTCTCTATATAAAGAAGCACACTCTTGGTAATCTCAGCAAATTATTTTTAATTCCTTATTTAAAGCTATTATCAATGTTTTGGGCTCAGTGAGATCAATTAGATGATCATGAAGGATGCACTGAACATGTGGTAGCTGTGCCTCGTTATCGTGGTTTATGACAGGGGTTTGAAATCAGAGTCCTGTAAAATCGTATTAGAGGACCTTACAGCCCAAAACAAGCATACTGTGTATGGCGACATTGCTCCGTCCCAATCAAGTTTTATTTTGTAGTGGAGTTCCAAGTATAATTGCACACAGAACATACGGGAAGAAAAGTGTGGAAAAAAGCAAAACCTAGAGCTAGATTGCTGTAATATATATATATATATATATATATATATATATATATATATATATATATATATATATATATATATATATATATATATATATCAGACGCCACAAGTATACCTCAAAGGTTACTTCCCCTTTTGTCACAGCTTCAGCGCCTCCCCCCCTTACCTGACTATGAAAACCTGCTAAAAACCGATACTGTCATTTTCCTCCAGACTTTCAGAGGATACAGGTAAGGAAAACAGGTTTCCTTGACTAACTTGATTAATGAATTGGTAATTATTTGATTATTTGATGTAATTGTAAAACAAAACAAAACCAAGTTATGCAGATATGCATTTGTGTTCCCTTTGCTAAACTGCATGCAAAGTACCATCAGATCATTTTTTTATATCTTTTTTCATAATTTGGGATTCAATACAGATACAAATGAGAATTTACAATGCAGAGTGCGGTGCATTACAGCCCCTTTATTTATTTCATCCTGACATACTGTGCATATAGAGCGGTGCATTTCTTCAGGTAAGGGTAACTTTTTGGGGGGGGGGGGCATTAATGATTACTAACGCATCTTTGAGGGCAATAGGTTTTGTTCCAAAAGTGACTGTAACAGAGCAACTAGTCACTGTTTGAGGGGTGTTGCAGTCCTTGGTGTTGTCTTTCTTGCCCCAAAGACGCAAAATAAGTGCCTGACAAAATAAATGTTGCAGATTTTTTTAGTAAGAACTGAAATACAGTACACAGAAGAGTAATGTTGTCGTAATTGTCAACCTAGTTCAGCAGGTTTAAATCTGCATGTATTCTTAATTTGGTGAATCTGACATCCAGTTCTCCAGTTCAGCAGGTTTAAATCTGCATGTATTCTTAATTTGGTGAATCTGACATCCAGTTCTCCAGTAAATAAGCAAGCACACCCAATTAAAATCAATTGTGATACTAAAGTTCCTGGGCGCTGCTCATCGCAACGGCACATATGTTTTCAATGTCTTTATATATGCCATGTGCAATACATTATGCACCTTTTTTTAATCACACTGTTAATTTTACAAAACTAAAAACAAACCAATCACATTATTTTCCTTTAACCAAATCAAATTGGTCAATAATTTCTTGACATGAATTTTGACAAATCCTTAACAGTGACTGGTTGATTTCTCATATATATATATATATATATATATATATATATATATATATATATACACACACACACACACACACACACACACACACACACACACACACACACACACACACACACACACACACACACACACACACACACACACACACACACACACACACGTTCTTGTTTCATTTGATTTTTTAAGTTATTCGTTTGGTTTTAATAAACAAAAAGAAATACAAATGAGTGTTTTTTTTAAGTGAAATTTTACAACAGCAAGTAATACCTAGACAAAGGGAAAGATAAGGGACTGGAAAGGGGATGTAGCATATGAAGAGCTCACGTTACCCGGGTAATGGGAAACATTTCTCAAGAAATGTGAACGTGCAGGTTTTTGAAACATGAGTTGGCTAAATTCTTAAAGCTCTTGTCCAAATCACCATTAGCACATTTTTTTATTCAGTACATTCAGCCCATCAAGGTTCCTCCCTTGTTAGCACACCATAACTAATTTAAAAGCACGGAGTCTTTTTTAAATGTTCCCAGTGTTTTAGATTCTACTACGTTACCTGGTAGGCTATTCCAGGCATTTATAACTCTTGTGTAAAAAAGTGCTTCCTATCTTCTGTTCTAAATGTACTCTGCTTCCACTTATGTCCTCTTGCTCTTCTTTCTGTGCTAAATTTGAAGTCGTGTCTTGAGTTAACTGTGTCTATACCATTGATGATTTTAAAGACTATAATCAAGTCCCCTCTTTCCCTTCTTTTTTCCAGGTTGAAGAAATGTTATTCTTTTAACCTGTCCTCATAGCTCATGTCATTAAGTCCTGGGCTCAGCCTAGCCGTCCTTCTCCGTACCTTCTCCAGTGCAATGATGCATTTTTTGTAGTGAGGTGACCAAAACTGCACACAGTATTCTAGGTGGGGTCTATCTAGGGCATTGTATAATCTTAGCACAACCTCTCTAGACTTGTATTCCATGATTTTTACAATACAGCTTAATATTTTATTTGCTTTTTAATGCCTCCCCACATTGCCAAGATGACTCCACTGTAACCCCAAGATCCTTTTCAAAGTCCCCGTCCCCTCTTTCCATCCCGTTCATGTTGTATTTATAACATGGCTTTTTAAGCCAAATATGCAACACTTTACATTTCTTAACAGTAAAATTAATTTGCCACAAGTTTGCCCAGTTACGGGGACGGTCCCAATCCCTTTGAATTAGCTGGGCTGCGGATTCAGAGTCTGCTGTTCCCCCAAGTCTGGTGTCAACTGCAAATTTGACAATCTTGCAATGTGTATCTTGGTCCAAGTCATTTGTAATAGTTTTTTTTCTTTTTTCTTTCACATAGAAATTGTGCTAATGCCAATTTGAAGTAAACAGTCTTCTTTAATAATAGCAGAGATGCACCACATTTGGTCAGCTGTACCTATTGTGCTTTGTAACATACCTATAACATTATACTTAGTATTAATTAATTATGAATTATTATTACTAATAATAACACAGCAGCTCTCGGGTTTAACACGCAGTTAGTTTATTAGCAACAACCATCTTGATATACATGAAAAGTACCACTAGGTGGCACCAACACACTTCTGGTGACTCGCATTACAATATCTCTTTGAAAAACAAGAGAACAACATTGAAAAGATTTAAAAGACAGTGAAAACAACTGAAAACAAATTGTTCTTTTATTTAAAAAAAGCATATCGCTTTAATACAGGTTTAATAGAGATTCATTAAAGGGGTTACATATTTGGTGGGTCTAGAATGCAGCTGGAACAAAGAGATGGACGGAGGGGCGTTCTTTGATCAAGCCTGCTTTAGACCAGGATGATCAACAGCTGGATTTTCTGCGCATATTGCAGCACTGTGAAATCACCAAGGATTTCATTAGAGTACCTCTACAACAAATGGCTGATGCAAGCCAGAATCTATCTCCATCCCGGCACTGTAATCTGCTCTAATATGTTTTTCTAACCCAGTTCTGGTAATCCTGGTAGGTTATGCATTGGTTCCATCACCCCGGGCAGTGATAATTCAACACAGGTTGACGGGTGGACTCTTGACGTCTGCTAAGAAATAAATAATATTTCCTTTTCGTGTTTAATCTAAACAGGTATGCACCTATACAGTACAGCAGCATTCTATCTGTATATAATAATTCATTTTTATATTGCTTTGGGAAACTGCCTTGGGTACAGGTAAACTGGTAGCACCCAGATTTTTTTGTTCTTAACACCCAGAAGCTATTCTTTCTAACCAAACCAGCAGAGGCGTGCCCTATAACACAGGATTCAACAGTTTGTTAACCATGTGAAGAATATGAATAACAAGGTAAATAAAGGGAAGAACTACGTTACTAAAATGTAAACCGAGATTGGTCTGAACTTTGAAAGCCACTTAGTTTTAATACTATGCAGCCCTAAACAAAATCATCCATTTACCACATCTAATTTCACATTTTCCTGTTGACACATGTACTGTAGTTTACCTTTAATGGCCATACAATGTAAATGTGTTTTTCATTTATAATTTATGAATACAAATAATAAATAAAAGCAATGGACTTTTTTTTAAAAATCCTTTTTGTGTTTCAGAAATGTACAGGTGATATTTGAAGAGCGAAAACACAATATCACGATGGGGTACCACTCTGCGTGTATCTCAGTGTTCGTAACCGTTATCGTCGGTGAGTACACTTCATTCTCTGAACATACCCTTAATCCTGTTACCCCACTGCCTGGCCTCTATGTGAGGACAGCAGAGTTGAAAAGTTGCATTATACTATTATTACTGCAGGATTTTAAAAGGACGAGGACAGCTGTTCTGCACAGAGCCAGGTTAAGACAGGTTTATTAACAAATGATAATAACTCAGTACAGTACTGGGGCAACACTTCACTCAGCAGTTTGGGATTCATTTGAATATTTTTGTTTTTTGTTTGAAGGTTGCCTCACGAAGTCTACATTTGCTCAGGTATGTGGGTTGTGAGACGGCAGACTGGTGATGGTGTGTAATTGGATTTTCAAAATGGTTGTGCTGATTGCGTTCAACAAATTCAGAGTAACAATACTCTGAACAATCAATTCAACCACATTTTGTTATGCCAGTGTTTAAATAACGTACCTGTAATTTTTCTTTTCATTGTTAACATCCTGACAACTTTTTACACTTGTACCTTTAAAGTCTGTTTTGAAGCTCTTTTCAAAATGTCCGCTCTAGTGCACTGATAGTGTCAGGATTATTGCCCACATTATCAAACAGGTAACACAGCAATAACGATCCGTGATGTGGCACGGAACAGAAAAGCCAGAGCACGTGCTGTTGTTGTTGTTGTTGTTGTTGTTGTTTTTAAATCACTCTTCTGGCAGTGATTTAGAGGACAGATCTCAAACCCCAGTGCACTAGAGTGGCCATTTTGAAAAGAGCTTTGAAACAGACTTTCAAGGTACAAGTGTAAAAAGTTGTCAGGATGTTAAAAATAAAAAGATAGACTTTTGCGATATCATTTTGTAGTCTATGTGATTATATCATGTTAAAAGTAAAAACTAATTTATCTTCAATAAATCAATAAATACATATATAGACATTTGTTTATTTATTCGTTTATTAATTTAATAACAATGTACAATATATTGTAAAATCGTATTGATTGGCTATTTAAATTGTTGTACATTCTTTGCTTTGGAAGATCAGAGAACGTATTGATAATTAGTCCATTTACTACTGTAGCGGAGCAGGATAGGATAGTGTCTCTATTTACTTTTCAATGGAGACCATTTGGCAGTGATAGTATTTGGCATTTTACGTGACAAATACTGTCAACTGAGTCCCAATGCAAATTACATTCCATCATTAAATTTCAATGCAAAACCATTGAAATGAGACAAGACAAGATTCAAAGGGCGCAAAACATAAACTAGGCACACTAGAAATGGGGCAGCAGGGTGGAGTAGTGGTTAGGGCTCTGGACTCTTGACCGGAGGGTCGTGGGTTTAATCCCAGGTGGGGGGGGGACACTGCTGCTGTACCCTTGAGCAAGGTACTTTACCTAGATTGCTCCAGTAAAAAACCCAACTGTATAAATGGGGAATTGTATGTAAAAAATAATGTGATGTCTCGTAACAATTATAAGTCGCCCTGGATAAGGGCGTCGGTTAGGAAATAAATAATAATAAATGAGAATCTCCTTCTGAAGACAGTATTTGGCAAACACCTGTTAGAGATGTTTCCTTCACAGTTGTTGTGCTTTTTTTTTTCCCCCCACCATGAGTTTTAGCCCATAAAGAAAGTTTTACGGATAGCTTGAGATAAAAACCAAACTATGAGATGAAAGTTTTCTTTTATAGTGGTAAGTATAGGGTCCTTACTGCCGAGAACTTCTCTGAGGAGTGGCAGTTGGGCAGCTAGCTCACCTGCACTCAGTTCCCCCAGTTTAAAAATTAAATACCAGCTGTGTTCATACAGCAGTTTGAGAGGCAGGCTGACGTTTTACTTGTATTGTTTCCGTCGTGTGAATACCCCATTTTTTATCGATAAATAGTAAACATATTATTTATATGAAATATTTACCGCTTTGCCTTCAATCGAGTCTCAGGTGGCGCTGTACTGGGCCTCCTTGTGACTAATAGTTTGCAAGCATTCAAACAAACTTTGGTCGAATAACAGAGGTCCAGGGTTAGGGTTAGAGATAGTTTTAGGTGTTAGGGTTTAGGTTTAGGGGTTATGGTTAGGGTAGTATTATTTTTAGATGTGTTTGGTCTACTGTTTCCAGAGGTTTTTTTTGTTTTATTTTTGGGCGCTAGGAGCTAGTACGCGGGTCAAGCGCGATGAGTCTCGGAGCTGTATCTCTTACAGCGGTACAGCTGTATCTTGTTTCGCCAGTATATCTTTATAAATATGTTGGGTTTTTTTATTATTATTATAAAATGTTGTTTATTATATCGACATACTAAAGGTTAAGGATGACAAATCTGGCAAAATGTGTGTTTAAATCTGTGAGACGTTACGTACCCCAACGGAATTGCACGAAAAAATAATATTGTTTTCATTTTTTAACGGTAACGAAACAGTACAATAACTGAGACGTAGAAGAAAGTCAACACCACACGACCACCATGACAGTAAATACAGACGTAATGAAGCTTTCTTACCTTTGTATAAGTTAGTGATCAGCAGGTGTGTCCGCCGCACGAAGAGCACAGCGTGTGGTTTAACTCTACTCTGCAGAATTATTATTATTATTATTATTATTATTATTATTATTATTATTATTATTATTATTATTATTATATGGGTAAATATCGGGATTTCTTCCAGTGCATCGGGACGCGGGACATTTGCTGGGAAATCGACTGTCCCGAACATATAGGGACTGTTGGCATGTATGCTGTAACATGCACGCTATTGTGTTGAGTATCGTTCTCAACACTTACATTGGCAATTTTTAAAAATAAATTAAAAACATACTTTTAGAATGGGGCTTTTGTATTTTTATAATATTTCCTTTTTTTAACTTCATTTTATTCGTATGTATTCGGTTTGAGTTCCTCATCTGTTGCTTTTATTTGCTTTAATTTTAAAATGTTGTTTTCTCTTGCTGTTTTTTTTAGTTTTTATTTATTTTGTACTAAATGTACTTCCGAATGTCCTTTTTCTTATTAAAAGCGTCTTGGGATGGCTTGCCATGAAAGACGCTTTATAAATAGAATTTGAATTGATCTCTGTTTAGGCTCGAAATAGCAAGGATTTTTTTTATTATTATTTTTATTTTTATTGTTGTTGTTGTTGTTGTATTTTTTGTTTTAATTAATATTATGTTTTTTTTTAGTGCAATACCACTCAAGAAAATGGTAAGTTTTGTTTGTGAATGTAAGCTATAATTTGTTAAAATGTATGTTTATGTTACTAACCTCCGTTTTTAAATGTATCTTTTTATGTTTTGTTTTAACAGCAACTGCCATTTGTTCTGGAGTTAACAGGTGAGTAGAAAAAAAAACTTAAAAGACACATTTATTCTTGGTTTGTAATTGCAAGAGTAAAGGGTACAGTGTTTTCAGTTTGGAATTTGTCTTGGTTTTATTTGATAGATAAATAACTTACTTTAAAATATCAACAGTATGAATAAGTAGTGAATGTATCAAGAATGAATGTTTACTTCACACAAATTCATTAGGAAACATCATGGTTCATGACAGTTTTGGGCCACGGAGTAAAAGGTAATAAGAGCTGGTGAAACGAATTCTCCTTCTTTTTTTTCTTTTTTTTATATAGCTCTGAAATTAATTCCTTCCTGGCAACTGGAGATTTCTCCAATGGGCTGTGCAATTACAGCATTACTGACTATGCCTGTTCTTCAGTAAGTTTCCTGTTAAAGATAACAATTCATTACCTGTGTTAGGCTAAGCAAAGACTGTGAGTATCAAGCCCTTCCTGATTGCGTGTAACGCTTTCCCAATGCAGCATCATATGGATTGTGTCAACCTTATTTAAATATAATACCTATACTTCAGGAAGATCTTGTTATCGTGAGATGTTTTTTTTTTAAATTATTTAATTATTGTTTTATTGTTCATACAGGCGGTTAATTCAGTTGGCAAAGGCTTGTCTGACCTGTTAAACTGCATAGCTAACAACAGTGTGAATTTCACAAAAGAAGCTCTGAAGCTGTTCTTTACCAGAGTATCTGGAGAACTGGATTCAGCTCTGGATGCCTATTCTAATGCGGTATAGTAACCAAAAAATAAATTAATTAATAAAACCTTGTTTGGTGTCCATTTATGCGCCTTCCCCCATATAGGTGCACCCCTACACAGGCACATTTTAAAAGTGTAGCACAGAATATTTTACCAAGTTGCCATTATTATTATTATTATTATTATTATTATTATTATTATTATTATTATTATTATTATTATTATTATTATTATATCCCCCTAGTGGACATTTAATAGGCCGTACAGTAGATAGATATATAATTAGAGAATACAAAATAATAAGAAAATGGGGATAGTTTATATTTATTTATATTTATTGAGCACCCTCATCTTCATACAAAAGGTATCATCAGTTGATCACTTGCAGGGATGTTGGAATTAAACAAGTCTCTTTTACTTTACAGACCACTACCCCCAGTCCGTCTAAGGCTCTCATCCTTGATGTACTGGGAGAGATAAGAGTTAACAGTTTCAGCACTGAAAACTTAACCAACGTGGGTCTCATCAAGGAGTGGTTCCAAATGAGATTCAAACCATTCCTGGCATCTGCATCTGTGGATTTCTTATCATGCTTAAGCACCAAAAACTTCAGCTGTGAGACATACCAGGCCGTGTATGTAAAGCCTTTGTATATTATTTTATTGCACAAACTGTGTACAGTATATGCGTTTCGGCTCAGCTAATCAGGTACTTGTATTATACTGCCCGATCAGTATAAAAAATAATAATTTATGTCATTACCTTTAATTTTAGAACACATCAGCTAAATTTCAGTTGCCCATATATTTTATTACATAGCACACGCTGTATGATATCAGTTGATCAATCTGAAATGAAGTGTTTTTACAATCATTGATAACACCCTTACCCACACAAAGTGTAATTGAACTTGATTGTCAGTGACCTTTCCTTATTTATCATATGGTCAAATAAATACGTGTTTCCCTGAAACATTAGTTTCTTGCCTGCCTTTAAGATCCTTGCTGCAATTCAGATTTGGCCGGCAGGTGTCACTGATTCTAAGCTGAAAGGATTCTAAAGACAGTGTACTTGGTACGCTTGTATGCTTCTGGGAAACCTCCTAGTTATATTCAGACGGCTAGACAGGGATTAAGGTCAAGGCGAAACGTACGCTTTTGCTTTTTAAGCCCTCTCAAACATGAGTGTGCCGTTTGTTATTGTTGTAATACCTCTTGTCATTCAACAGTTTGATTGCCATTTGTTTGTAACTAATTGAAGGTAATTGGGTGACACATCTGCTGTCTTCTTGGACCCCCTCTCAATGAAGTGTAAACAGTTCTAATTAAATTACAGTATTTCCCCTTTACAGAGTTGCAGAGCTAAATAATCAGATTTCAAACATGGACAACAAGGGTCAGCAATGGGTCTATACATATTTTATGAATCCCTTCTTATCCAGCAGCAATGCCTCAGGTAAAGAATATATATATATATATATATATATATATATATATATATATATATATATATATATATATATATATATATATATATGTTTAATATTAATATAATGCTGTCTCATGCTTTTTTTTTAATAGGTTTGAGGTTTATAGGACAAAGTAAGAAACATCCTTAACATTTATAAATGGAGATCAGTAACAGCATTGTTTTCAAAAACAGGCATATATGGAGCTTTTAAAACAAAAATAGTGACATTTTATCCCTAGCCCTGTATGTTTCTCACATGCCTTGATTTTCAACATAAAGGAGAGAATAGAGAGATTAGATAGTGAGATCACTTTGAGGCATTGGTTTCCGTATGTTTTAAAGCACATTACTTGCAGTGTTTGCAAAATAATAATAATAATAATAATAATAATAATAATAATAATAATAATAATAATAATAATTTTAACAGAGCCTCTGTTGTGGAGCCATTTGTAATTTCTGTTATAATTTACCTCCAGGTTCCACTTGCATTTCCAGTACTAATAAGAGCCAAGATTGGCTTCAGAATAATTATGGAAATTTTGTTGTCTTTGCCAAGTACAGAGATTTGGTTAATTTAAACAGCAACTTCAGTGGGGTAAGTACAGTTGCTATACCAACCTGGTGAAAGTTAACATCAGTCATCAGTTTTTGCCCTCTTTTGCAGATTGTGTTTGTGCAAGATAATGGACAAATTGCTATAACCAGGTTATTTGTAATGTTATTGGGAACAATTAATGATATCATTATGAAAGGATGAAAAATATATTCTATCAGTTAACAAGATACACCACAACTAAGAAATCATTCTTGGTTTACAAGGTGGACTAATGGGGATGTTATCATCACAATTGAAGTGTTATCTAAATTGCATTTATTTTGTGAAAACATCAGTTGGAAGCACTATACCTGTACCTGTACCTTTTCCCCCCTCAGCTGGAAGCACTAGATCTGCTTAGTCCTGTACAGATAGCAGACCTGACTGTGGACCCTGAACTCGGTGTTCTGAACGATGTGGGGATCATCAATCAGATCTTTGATGGACTGCAGAACTATCCCCATGGCAGAGAGCTTGAGGACTTCTTTACACATTTTGCGTTTGTCACACCGCAGGTACCTTTTACAAAAATACTCTACAACCCCCCCCCAAAATTATTTTTTTTTTTTTATTATTATTTTTTCATTACACGTGGAGGCTGTCTTATTTTCTACATTTTTAATTCAATAGAGATATTCAGCTAACTCTAAAATGAAAGTATTGATTTCTTTACAAGTAAGAAATGCAAATAGAATTTCACTAACCACAAATTCCCAAGTGAAGAGACCTATTCCTGGCTTCATTGGCTAGGTGAGTTTTGTCATGCAGCAAGCTAGAATGCAACTACTGGTAAATACTCTGTACTGAACTGTAAACTGTATATTTTGTTCAGAATAATATCACAGCC
>CM060259.1:38002930-38395430 GCA_030684275.1 Acipenser oxyrinchus oxyrinchus
GTTACAACAGCGATGCCTGGAACAGGAGCACAGGGCAGAGTGTCACTGGAGCACACTGCTGCCAGCACAGGACACCGCACACGACCTTGAGCACACCACACTGCTGCCAGCACGGGACACGACACACGACCTTGACCGTTGAGATACTGTAGCTTGAGTTGGTCACATGATGAACACTACTTTAAAATGTCACCTACAACACGCTTCTTCATTAGTGGCAGGAACATGTTCATGGGCTTAACAATAATAAATTATAACAAGTTACTGCACAAGTGAACGTAGTTCTAGATTAAACAGAGCTAATCTAGAATATAACAGACCGAACAAGGCTGTCTCGAAGCCGGTTCACACAGTGGCATGCACACCGAGCTCCCTGTAGCAACATCTCAATGCAAACTTTTATAGAAGCTGGAAAAGACATAGCAGCTTACTACAGAACAAACTCACCTCCTCTCAGGATCAATCAGACAGAGAGTTCTCAGGTGCAGGGGTCGGGCAGCTGGTATTTACCTGTGCTGTCGTCCATCACACAGACAGAGACAGGCCGCCCCTCTGTTCTCAGGTGCAGGGTATTTACCTGTGCTGTTGTCCATCTCTACCAGGATCTTGCTGCCGGTGGAGGCACTCCTCTGGTGTGGGAGGAGACAGGGCTGCAGACACTGGAGGCCCCCATGCCTGCTGTGCACACCCAGGCGGGCCAGTCTCCCTACAACACAGACACAGAGAAAGATCTGAGCACCCAAACCTACAGTCTCCCTGCAACACAGACACACAGTGACATCGCAGCAACCAAACCTACAGTTTCCCTGCAACACAGACACACAGTGACATCACAGCAACCAAACCTACAGTCTCCCTGCAACACAGACACAGAGCAAGATCAGATCAGAGCACCCAAACTTACAGTCTCCCTGCAACACAGACACAGAGCAAGATCAGATCAGAGCACCCAAACCTACAGTCTCCCTGCAACACAGACACAGAGCAAGATCAGATCAGAGCACCCAAACCTACAGTCTCCCTGCAACACAGACACAGAGCAAGATCAGATCAGAGCACCCAAACCTACAGTCTCCCTGCAACACAGACACACAGTAACATCACAGCAACCAAACCTACAGTCTCCCTGCAACACAGACACACAGTGACATCACAGCAACCAAACCTACAGTCTCCCTGCAACACAGACACACAGTGACATCACAGCAACCAAACCTACAGTCTCCCTGCAACACAGACACACAGTGACATCACAGCAACCAAACCTACAGTCTCCCTGCAACACAGACACACAGTGACATCACAGCAACCAAACCTACAGTCTCCCTGCAACACAGACACACAGTGACATCACAGCAACCAAACCTACAGTCTCCCTGCAACACAGACACACAGTGACATCACAGCAACCAAACCTACAGTCTCCCTGCAACACAGACACACAGTGACATCACAGCAACCAAACCTACAGTCTCCCTGCAACACAGACACACAGTGACATCACAGCAACCAAACCTACAGTCTCCCTGCAACACAGACACAGTCACACCAGAGCAAGCAAACCTAGTCTCTTCTTGTTGTGCTATAACTATGCACCAGCTTGCTTCACTGCGTATGCATTAACTATGTCTTGAATTTGTTATGCTTACTCAATGGTTTCCTAAATGCAATTTATTTATTAGCGAAACCTTGTCTTAACAGAATTCTTACATCACTACAGCAATGGGTGCACCTTTTTAAAAGCCTGCCTACAGCAGCAGTTAAGAGCACAATATTATTATTTATGACATATAAATATACTGAATTTATTTATTTAAACGTGTAATATAAGTCTCTGTAGCCCTATAAAACAGTTTGCATGCAATCAAGCATATTGAATAGACAATATGTTGTCCGGTGTTGACCTTCGTCCTAATTTTTAAACACTATCACCAGTTATATTGACAACAGGCCTGGGGAACAAACCAATCAATTAAGCGCGTTAACATGAAATGCAGTCATTGCTTTTAAAGACTACTTTTAATCTTTCGTCAACTTTTGTTTTAATAGCACATACCTGAGAGGGCGTACTTTGCTGAATGCTTCAGTAAAGTTGTCATGTTTTTTTTCCCCCTCCAATAGCAGCAGTGTCTGTGCAGGAAACCGACTCGAGAAAGGACTGGCGAAGACAGATGAAGCTCGAACAAAGCTCAGTGCGGGCTGCATATCGCCCTCTACTGGAAATATTACAGATTTAACTCTGTTCCTCAAATGTACCCGCAGTGTTCCAATTTGAGCGCCAGAGGGCGGTAGAACTCTTCCATTCCATTGAAGCGTTTTCTTGTTTTTCTTCAGTGCGGTCACTAATGCAAAGTTTTGAACCAGTGGCTTGTTAAATGATAAATCACTATGCAAACCTTGCAGCATGCTCCTCTGAGGCCTGTCCGCAGGGTGGATCAGTGAGAGTCAGTGTGACCCTCCCACTGCCTCTCAGGGTGTCCACGTTGCACTGTGACCCCCCCAGGACAATCAAAATATCTCCCGGCCCGGGGCCGGAAAGGGAGCTCCAGCGCTTGTGCAGCTGTTGAGGGTAAAACTAGAGCCTACTGTAAAAAGACCAGCCTAGGCTTCAACCCAATGCAGTGTTCTAACCCCAAACCCCAAAACACTATAAGATGTACTGCTGTGTACAGTATACTACAGAGGCAGTGGCATTGTATTTTATATAATCTACTCTGATTTCGACTGAGATGCATTGAAAGGGCTGTGTGTGGAGACTGGAATGCACGCTTCCTAATTCATTAAACACCTGGATGGTTGAAGCAGATGAAATACAATCGACATGAGGTGTAGTATTTATAAAAAGCGTATCTCAGTTTCCTCCCCTGCAGTCCTGGCAGTGCACACAGCAGCCTCCCTGTGCGCGTGTGAAGGAGGTGGAGAGAGAGCCGTGCAGCACGAGTGGAGTCTGCAGAGCTTGTCCAGCTGAAGCTCAGCCTCTGTGCTTCCATTCTGCACTCTGGGAGGAAAGCAGACTCCTTTTGGGACGGGGTCACGCGCAGAGTTATTAATCAGAGCGACCAGAGAGCTTCCAAATATAAAAGCTGCTTCCAGTCCTGCACTCAGACCGGTTTGCTGGTGAATCTCAGGCAGGCAGCTCCTGACAGCCCCTCTGTGTGACGATGCCGAGCTGCGGGATGGCGGCATGGCTGCTCCTGCTCCTGACCTGCCTCTGTGCGCAGCGTGGGTCCGGGCAGCAGGCAGGGCAAGCCGAGGCGGGCACGAGGAAACCTTTCTTTGAGAGGCTGAGGAGGCTGGAGGAGCAGGTGGGTGCCAGGCTGAGTGAAGAGCCGTGATCTGTGTTATTCAGGAGCTGTGTGTGTGTGAATGCCAGGCTGAGTGAGGAGCCGTGATCTGTGTTATTCAGGAGCTGTGTGTGTGAATGCCAGGCTGAGTGAGGAGCTGTGTGTGTGTGAGTGCCAGGCTGAGTGAGGAGCCGTGATCTGTGTTATTCAGGAGCTGTGTGTGTGAATGCCAGGCTGAGTGAGGAGCTGTGTGTGTGTGAATGCCAGGCTGAGTGAGGAGCTGTGTGTGTGTGAATGCCAGGCTGAGTGAGGAGCTGTGATCTGTGTTATTCAGGAGCTGTGTGTGTGTGAATGCCAGGCTGAGTGAGGAGTCGTGATCTGTGTTATTCAGGAGCTGAGTGTGTGAATGCCAGGCTGAGTGAGGAGCTGTGATCTGCGTTATTCAGGAGCTGTGTGTGTGTGAATGCCAGGCTGAGTGAGGAGCCGTGATCTGTGTTATTCAGGAGCTGTGTGTGTGTGAATGCCAGGCTGAGTGAGGAGCCGTGATCTGTGTTATTCAGGAGCTGAGTGTGTGAATGCCAGGCTGAGTGAGGAGCCGTGATCTGTGTTATTCAGGAGCTGTGTGTGTGTGAATGCCAGACTGAGTGAGGAGCTGTGTGTGTGAATCACTGAGGAGATGGCAGTGTGACGGCTTTCATTTCTGCCTTTTCAATCAGTTTGAATTTACAAAAGGCTGCATGTTCGAAATGATCAAACCAGATGTCTTCCATTCTGTGGTGCTTGTCTGAGCTCATGTTATCCTTTATCATGGCACAGCTGCAGTTTTCCACATGCTTTTCCAGTTGTTATACGATGTACTTATTGTTTCTAATGCTTTAAATATGCTTTGCCATACCTCTCTGGTCTTCACAGTGTGTACCTATGCTTTGCCATTGTATGATTTTTTAGACTTTGCTATGCTTTACCATGAGGAACTATTATAAGGGGATGATTTCCATTCACATTTTATTTAATTTCCAATAATAAGTGAATCAATTTAAAAAAAGCAATCAACTTTGTCAGAACCCACACACTACTATGAAATACTACCATGCCCTCCAGAACCACAGTTTCCTCTAAGGTAATAGAGTACTGTAGTATGCTGTAGGAAGCTCTAGGGTTTTTGGATGGTGTTTCTATGGATTATACACGGAAACATTTCTTAAAAGCAGATATTCTTTATTATTTGGAAGTGGAAAAAAATTTGCTTATTTAATATAATAATGAAATATAATACATTCATAGAAAAATCTTTTTTTTGGGGTTGGAAATTAAAATGATTACCGTAATTACTAGCCTATAATACAACTTCCATACACAGGACATCTTTTAATCATTATCATTACCAGAATTAAACTAATGAATAGGATTCTTATTTAAAAAACAATAGCTTTTCAAAATTCTAAAAGAAACTTAATAACTTCCAATGCAAGCTTTTCAACGAGAAGGCATCTCTTTTTAAAACAGTAGTTTCAGAAATATTAATGGAAACGCTTGTCATTACATTTGTTGCGTTGCTTTTAATATTTCTAATATGTAGGACTATGGGGTGTTTTCTAGCCATGGATTCAATCTCTTTGTCATGCAGTTCCGCAGGTTCCAGGAGCTGACTCTGACGCGCCTTCAAGGAATCGCAGACAACTACAACATCTCGTACGACATCGAGGAGCGCTTCCAGCTGCTGACAGACCAGTACACCAACATCTCCCAGGCCATCACCGGATTCCACGCCACCACCGCCAGCGACCTCAACAGCCTCAAGTTCTGGACCAAGAAGCTCCAGAAGAAAAGCAAGAAGCTGGACCTCAAGGTGACCGCCCTGGAGAAAGCTCTGAACGAAAAGAACAAGCAGACCCTGAGAGACAACAAGGAGCGCGACGCCGTCCTCTCCAGCCTCACCCAGGAGCTCCAGGACCAGAGGATCAGCTCAGCTCCCTCTCCTCCGACAGGGACCAGGCGCGAGCCGCCTCCAGGGCCTGCAGGATGCTCTCAGAAGCCAGGAGGCCAAGGTGGAGCGGTTTGAGCAGCAGGTGAGCAGCGCCTTGCCGAACGAGGCCCTTTCCTCCAGTGAACCCTCAGCCCAGCACTCCTCCAACCAGACGCCCGAAGGAAAAGCAACTGAGACTCAGGATACAGACGGGGAGCAGCAGCAGCAGCAGCAGCAGCCTGGAAAAAAGCTCCAAGTCAAGCATTTCAAGGGCAGGCAGCTTCAGGAGAGACAGACCCCCAGGACTCCAGCGCTCAGACCCCAGCCTGTCAAGGAAACCCAGGTGAACCAACCTCTGCAGCAAACCCAGGGCCTCCCCCTGCTCCTCCAGAGACACAAGATCCCCCGGCAGCAGCAGCAGCAGCAAGAGCCCCCCAAGAACCCAGGCACGAGTACGTACCACCTGAATAAATAATCTGCATGCGAATCAACCCTCCACCCCCAAATATAAACAGAGTAAAAACCCTCACAAGTACAGACTGCCGAAGAAGCAGGGGTATCGTTTTACCTCCCACAATTGCAACTGAAGTCGGAGGTCTGGGATAGTGGGATAGTTTATTAAATCTCTCAACACCATAGTTACTCTAACATTGCAGCGTGGCAGAGGGCTATGGCATGGTACTGACAGCATGGCAGAGCAGAGGTATGGGGTATGGCATGGTAGTGACAGCATTGCAGAGCAGAGGTATCGGGTATGGCATGACACTGACAGCATGGCAGAGCAGAGGTGTCGGGTATGGCATGGTACTGACAGCATGGCAGAGCAGAGGTGTCAGGTATGGCATGACACTGACAGCATGGCAGAGCAGAGGTGTCGGGTATGGCATGGTACTGACAGCATGACAGAGCAGAGGTGTCGGGTATGGCATGATACTGACAGCATTGCAGAGCAGAGGTGTCAGGTATGGCATGACACTGACAGCATGGCAGAGCAGAGGTGTCGGGTATGGCATGATACTCACAGCATGACAGAGCAGAGGTGTCGGGTATGGCATGATACTGACAGCATTGCAGAGCAGAGGTGTCAGGTATGGCATGACACTGACAGCATGGCAGAGCAGAGGTGTCGGGTATGGCATGATACTCACAGCATGACAGAGCAGAGGTGTCGGGTATGGCATGATACTGACAGCATGACAGAGCAGAGGTGTCGGGTATGGCATGATACTGACAGCATTGCAGAGCAGAGGTGTCAGGTATGGCATGATACTGACAGCATGGCAGAGCAGAGGTGTCAGGTATGGCATGACACTGACAGCATGGCAGAGCAGAGGTGTCGGGTATGGCATGATACTCACAGCATGACAGAGCAGAGGTATCGGGTATGGCATGATACTGACAGCATGGCAGAGCAGAGGTGTCAGGTATGGCATGGTACTGACAGCATGGCAGAGCAGAGGTGTCGGGTATGGCATGATACTGACAGCATGGCAGAGCAGAGGTGTCGGGTATGGCATGATACTGACAGCATGACAGAGCAGAGGTGTCGGGTATGGCATGATACTGACAGCATGGCAGAGCAGAGGTGTCGGGTATGGCATGGTACTGACAGCATGACAGAGCAGAGGTGTCAGGTATGGCATGATACTGACAGCATGGCAGAGCAGAGGTGTCGGGTATGGCATGGTACTGACAGCATGGCAGAGCAGAGGTGTCGGGTATGGCATGGTACTCACAGCATGACAGAGCAGAGGTGTCGGGTATGGCATGACACTGACAGCATGACACTGACACTATAGCATTGACGTGCACCAATCGTACTCATATTTTATGACTACAAGACTCGATCGGAGCACATTTCTTCAACCCCTTTATATCCACAACCAACAATGCTGTTGCATTGTGTATTATACAGTGCTGCGCTGACTTACATAGAAAAAATAGAGGAACTAAATGACACTTGTATTGAAGGGATTGCTCCAGCCAGGAGGCTCAGATTACACGCCTGAGCCACAGTGTGAATGCATTGAAGCAGGGGTGACTGCCCTCCTGTATGCCAGTCTTCATCAATCATGGTTTTATTGTTGCAGGGGTGGAAATAAGACTCCTATTGCATGTGTGCTTGATTAGCCCCAGTGTATTGGTAACAAGCTGAGGTGTGTCTGATTAAACTCATAGTAATACAAGGAATGGATCAGACTGCTGTGCAATGGGAGTCTTATTTCCATCCCTGTTGTTGTGTGTGAAGCTGAGCTTTAACCATCAGCATGACAAAAAAAAGAGAAGCTGGTTATGATTTAGTATTTAATTTATCTTCTGTGAAGTTCTTTAGCCATCAGCATGGCAAAAAAAAGAGAAGCTGGTTATGATTTAGTATTTAATTTATCCTCCGTGCAGGTGAGCGACTGTTTCAATACTGGTAGTGCAGTCTGTTCCAAACGTTTGCATTTTTTTTTTCCAGTATGCAATGTGAAGTCGATGCTGGTCTTCCCAAACGCCTCCACTGAGAACTACGTCACCTTCACGAAGGGGTTCCCCGCGGAGCTTCATGAGCTGTCTGTGTGCACCTGGCTGCGGACCGGGGCTGGCTACCTGGGCACCCTGCTGTCCTACGCCACGGAGGACAACGACAACAAGCTGGTGCTGCACGGCCGCAACTCCAGCGCCCCGCAGAGCAGCATGCACTTCGTCATCGGAGACCCCGCCTTCCGCGAGCTGCCTGTCGGCCCGCTGCTGGACCGCGGGTGGCACCATCTCTGTGTCATCTGGTCGTCCATCGAGGGCAAATACCTGTACTACGTCGACCGGAGGCTGTCCGCGGCCGGCTCTAAGTTCCAGAAGGGGTACGAGGTCCCGTCAGGGGGGTCTCTGGTCCTGGGGCAGGAGCAGGACTCGGTGGGAGGGGGGTTCGACGTGGCCGAGTCCTTCGTGGGCAGCCTGGCTGGGTTCACAGCGTGGAATCGGGCCCTGACGCCCGGGGAGGTGTCCGGTATCGCCACCGGGAAGGGCCTGCCTCGAGGGACAGTCTTCACGCTGGACGATATCGCCGCTGTCCATGGGGACGTGCAGCGCGTGGACTGCGGCTGCCTTGAGCACTGCGTGTGAAACACATAAGAATATTTAAAAAAAAACACTCTGAGGACACTGCGTGCAGTGTTATAATTAAGCTTGCCATGTAATCATCAAACTGCATCGCATTTGCAGAGTGGGACTGAGATGTACAAGTCACTATATAAATCAATCTGTAGTTATGTACCTCTGCAGTAATACTGCTGACCAATAGAGCTGCATTGTCATTTGTTTAACAGGGGACTTTCTTCTTCATTATTTTTCATAACAGGGAAAGCGGTGGGTATTTTTACACGGCCACACATTCTCAGTAAGGGGGACCCTTCAGAGCTGCAATGGTGACACATGATCACACACTGATCTATTCGGACAAAAAAAAAAGAAGTGTAAAATAATGTATAGGAATATGCAGCAGGATCCTCTCATTGTAGCTTCACAGGAGTGACTGACTGTATAATAAACTATTTTACATTGAATAAGCATGCATGTGTTCTCATTCATTACAGCATAAAACAAGATGCCTTAGGATGCTGCTATGATATTCTGGTAGTGGAGTGATTATACTGTTTCAATGGGGAGAGAGCTGACATTAGCTGGAAATTTGCCCAGATTTTTGAATCGATAGCCCCCTTTTTTGAAATTAGCCCCAAGAAATGAGAAATATAGTCACAACAGTGTGGCTTTGAGGTTCGTATTGCATTGCTGCCACACCCTTTCATACAGGTGGTGATATATATACCTCACCCTGGCAGGCCTCTTTGAACAGGGTTACTAGGAAAACAACCAGGCCTACATGAGAGGCAACAGATCTGCCCGACCTCCCAGCAGGGGGCAGTGTGGTGCAGTGCTGCCCCAGGGCCAGACTGAGCCCTCCACAGTCTGGACTGATCTTCCTCTCTCGATCTGAGTGTCCACAGTCTACCTCAACCCTTAATCCCAGGTTCCCCGAGCTGAAACGTGATGTCACTCTGCAAACGGCCTTGAGGTGTCACCTGTCCAAGTCACACAGAGGAAGCAGCTGCACAGACACTTTTATTGCCTTGCTTTTGTTTGTGACTCTGTCGGTGTCTGTAATTCATGAAGTTTGCTTTAACTATTGCACGACTTTTAATTCCATAATCTGGGCAATGTAATTTAGCCGTGACTGCCTATGTCCTGGTGTGCCAGCATCAGGGAAGCTGACACTGCTTTCAATCAAGCCCTGATCTTTTATTAACATGTCCCTGCTTTACAGTGACACCTAGCTGAGGGACAGAAACGCTGTGCACTCGATTACAGCAAAAGCTTTCAGATTTGGACCTACAGCACATGTCATGCATGCCTTGACAGCAAAATGAATTTGTTTCATCAGATTAGACTAGGAAGATCGGTTTACACCAGTGAAGCTCAAGAATGCGAGGAAAGAGCCAAGTGCTATTCAGTGAAGTGATACTGAGACTCTTACCATGCACAAAGGAACCATGCAAACTAGGACATGCTGCAGCCTTCTGCTGGTCTCTGCTTTTTCTTTGCTTGCGAACTCTGAGACCAGGCATCAGAATAAGCCACCACCGCCAGACCACAGCAGAGGTTGAGGTCTTCCAATAATATAACATCACATCAAACAATGCTCCAATCACTTAAGTTATGTCGTCATTTCATGGTATTATTATTATTATTATTATTATTATTATTATTATTATTATTATTATTATTATTATACCGCAGTGGCCACTGGTTTTGGAATATGCAGCAGTTCGAACTACATTTCCCAGCATGCGCTTGCTCCAAGCACTTTGGTCGCCGCAGGATTTCCGTAGTCAGCTTTTGCTTCATAGGGCAGACGACAGTCACGGGATTCCGTGTGTTGTGTGAGTCTGTCTGTTGATCACACAGAGCAGTGCTCGCTGTTATAGCGGCGAGCCTGGAACCATCGACCAAAAGCCAGAGCCGAACCGGATCTCTGCTCCTCGATAGCATGGCTAACGTCACCAAGAAAGTGTCGTGGTCCAGCCGGGACGAGGGAACCGGGGAGAGCACTCCGCTTGTAAACGGGGCTGGCAAAGACACTGCACGGTACTCCAGACAGGTAAGATACGAGGTAGCATCAACAACGCAGTGTCGAGGAGGGGGTCCGGGTGAGGGACCGGTTTCAGTAGAGAAGGGGGTGCTTGCTCTCTCTGAGCAGATCTTATCACAGCTGTGCATCACGCGTGACAACAATGCAACCGATAGCACAGGCGTTTCAAGTAGAGCGAAAACAGAAGTCCAATCGTAGTTTATGAGAAACACAAATACGCTTTAAGTACATTTGCTGTGCAATTGTTATGCAAAATCTGATTATATGAAAGCGTTATTATTATTATTATTATTATTATTATTATTATTATTATTATTATTTTGTGTTACAGAAAGCTGTGGGGTCGGGGAAACACGTCCTGTACATAGCTTCACCTTTGTGGGTCACTTTGAATACATTGTGCTATCCCCTCGGTCAGTTGTGCCAGCGATGCTGACGACCCCCCAGTTCATCCCACAGCTGCTCCACAGGTTTCCTTGAAGACACAACTCATACAGTGCAGATTCCAGTCACTGCAGAACACTGCAGAGTGCTTGTAGGCATCCACAAAGAGGAAGCCTTTGACTGGAAACCCACGATTTCAACGCAACAAAGAGGAAGTTCTGCTTTGCCTGCCTGCCTGTTCCCGAAAGAGATTAGGCAAGATGGGCAGGGGCTTTGCTTATTCTGTCTGATTCCGATTCTGATTCTGATTCTAATTTTGATTTTGTCTGATTCTGATTCCGTCTGATTCTCATTCTAATTCTGATTCTGTCTGATTCTGATTCCGATTCTGATTCTGTCTGATTCTCATTCTAATTCTGATTCTGTCTGATTCTGATTCTAATTTTATCTGATTCTCATTCTAATTCTGATTCTGTCTGATTCCAGACTAACACACCAGGAATGGGCCCTCTGCATGTAGCATCCTCTGTATTCATAGGTTCTTTAACAGCCTCTGTGCAAACATTATTCCAGTGACTGAGGAAGTTTAAGTTAGCTTGGATAGGATATTTTATTAGCCCTGCATTGGGAGGCGCTGGTGATTGTGCTGTGTGCTAGTGGTCTAACTCAATTCCAAGGCTTAATGAACAAGCCGAATTAAATCGGCTTGTTCATTTCGGTTGTGTAATTTGATTGTGCAGGCGATGTTGCTGTTTCTGTATTAGAGACTGGGGTAAAGAGGCTGCACTCTCTCCCATTCCCAGGGAAGAACAAGCAGGGGAGTCTCTCTGTCTCGTCTGCAGCTTGGTGTTTTTAAATGTGCCCTGCATTCCCGTAGTCTAGGAGCTGCAGCTCACAGTGTGCCAGCTGTCAGTGCTATCGCTGTATAGCCATCTCCTGCAGCAGCCATGGGGCTACAAGACTGAGTTTTCCAATTTGTCAGAAGGTGCACAGTTCTGGACGTCCTGGAGCAATTCTAGGCACTTTAAGGAGTTTTAACAGAGAGCTGGCCTTCAAGGGGAGAGACCATGCAGGGTGCTCAAGCCTGCATTCCAAAATCATATCTCCACCAGCTCCTGTTTTAATTGCTTTGAATTTCCCTTTACCTGCTGATCACACTGTTTCGAAATGCTGATATTGGGTTTGTGGTGCACTGCCTGTGTGTTCAGTCCAGGAACTGACTCATATCACACTGGCTGATATTTAACCAAGTCACAAGTGTGTCACCAGCAGAGAGGTCTTCATGTACAGAACAGTGTTTATCTGCCAGGGTTCCATAGCAGAATTCCTCTTGTTCCATTTTTCTAATTCAGTTATGATCACTCCTCTTAGATCCATATAGGGGGACTGTCTTTGCCCTGTTCAAGGGTCTTATCTTTGAAACCAAGACAGCTTTGCACAGCAGAATAGCTTGCTGGGTTTATTATAGTATGTGTAACAGCTGTCTTGTCATGCCATTGGCATATAACAAGGGTCACTGACCCTGAAGAGTGTACTGAATGAAATGGTTCTACTAAAAAAAAAAAAAAACATTATAAACCACTGTATGCATCACAGCGTCAAAGTTTTTAACTCGCATGCAAACACACTAGAAAACTCGGATTGCCTTCATGGACAGAGGGGTGTTCTCCCTTGAAACTGAAACGCACTCCATTGTAACACATGTCCTGTGTGGGCTGGTGTTGTGAAACCCAGTCTGCCAGCAGTGATACGTTCAGTACAGTATGTTGTGATTGGAATTGTGGCATGGTTCCACTTTCACTTTGAACTGGATCGTGGGGGTTGCATTCTGGGTAAACAGGTTCCCCATGTTTTTAAGTCGAGTGAAATAAGAAAGCCAGTTTTATTTCTTGGCTGGTGTAACAGGGCGGAGGCTGGGCGCGAACCCTTCGAAAAATGATTTAAAATTACATTTCAAAATAAGAGCCCTGTACTTTTTTTTTTAAATTCCTTCTTTTTTTTTTTGGTTGTTATTGCTGTACCACAGATGTAGGCCGGTAATTGTAGTACTTTTAATTTTGAACTTTAACTTTAAAATAGTATTAAAAAAAAAAACTGCTTATTTTTTGTATAATTTTATTGTTGGTTAATTTCTATTTTAGTTGGTATGTATGTATGTATGTATGTATGTATGTATGTATGTATGTATGTATGTATGTATGTATTTATTCATTCATGTATTGTGTGTTTCTTGTCAGTTTTCGAATTCCAGTATTTTGAGGAGGCTGAGTACTGTGGATCTTGATGACCAGAGCAATGAGGTAAGTCAGAGTTGACGCCAGGGTTATACTTGTCTGTTTCATTGTGCTTCACATTGCAAACCCGTATTTAACCCTCGAGGACCGGCCTGATCTCAGAGCCGTATCCCAACACGCCCCGTCTGAAATCCCAGTGGAACCTCACGGGATTCCTGGGTCCCAGTCTGAGGTCGTGTAGGAATACGTGGAGCAGTGTGGGGTACACTGGGGTATTTTACTGTTTTGATTGTTGTTTCTCAGTTTGCCCTCCACGCTGATGCATCCCCTTCCTCTCATTGTGTCCTGCTGATAAGGTTTTTGATGTCTCTTGTTTGTGTGTTTTTTTAAATTTTTTTATGCAGGACACAGAAACAAGTCATCTGAAGGAAATCCCACACAATGAAAAACTCCTTTCCTCAAAATACGAGGTAAAAAAAATCAAATAAATACCGTGGAGTCTTTTCTTTGTTTGTTTTTGTAGTTACCTAATTTGCGTCCGCAGCTAGCCAGACATAAAGACACTGCCCTATGTGTGTCTGGCCCTCTAATGATAATGCAGGCTGGAACAGGGACAACAGGGTTGGAAATAAGACTCCTGTTGCTGAGCGGTTTCCCCCATTCCAGGTTTTCAAATGAGCTTCATTAGCCTCAGAGTATCGGTAACAAGCTCAGGTGTGTCTTCAACTTCTAGTAAAACCAGGACTGGATCAATGCTATGCAATGGGGGTCTATAATGGGATCCGCATGGCATCACACAGAGGGAACTCTATGGTTAAGAGGCACTGATATTTCGATGATCTGCTCTTTAGACCCGTTGAAAGTAAACGAGTGAATGACTGTGTTTCAGAGCCTGGATTATGACAACAGTGAGAACCAGCTGTTTCTGGAGGAGGAGAGGCGGATGAGCTCCTTGGTGAGGGAATCGGAGGGGTATTGCACTGTCTACATGTTCAAGTAATGTCCTTCCATGCGCTGCGTGTTGACGCAGAGGGCGCTACAGTCCCCCGAAGGTCACAGTGCCACTTTAATGGCAGTGTTGATGCATTTTTTCTTATATTTTTTTTTTTGTCATTCCTGGTGACGTAATTGAAAACCCAGACTATTAACATGGCCGTTAAAAATAAAATAAATAAATACTGTATCGGTTTGAAAAAGCCCATCCTAATAAAGAGGCCCATCTCTTCTCTCTAGTCCACGCTCATTCTAAGGGGTTTTGTCTTGAGCAGGAGTTTCGCATGCTGGAGATCAGCCGCTGGGTGGTGTGTGCTCTCATTGGGATCCTCACTGGCCTCGTCGCCTGCTTCATCGACATCGCGGTGGAGCAGCTGGCTGGGGTCAAATACAATGTAGTCAAACACAGTATCCTTCGCAAGCTTCTGCAGTGTCTTTTTTCATCGATAAGTTACAACAGGCTTGTTTTTCTCTTTGTCATATCTATTTTTACAAAAACGATTGCTTGACATGTTCTGTGTTGTGTGCTAGAGCACCTCACTGAATGAATGCAGTGTTCCTTTAACTAACCCCACCAAGGTATTGATACCTTCACTGAAGTTGGCGGGCTCTCCATCTCGCTCATACTGTGGGCTGCTCTCAATGCAGCGATCGTCGTGGTCGGCTCCATCGCGGTTGCCTTCTTCGAGGTAAGGCTGAGCTTTCTACGTTTACGTGGCTTTACGTACCCGTCATCTAGCAAAATGTTTACTGTCCTTGAGCTTCTTGAAAACCGCCAGTATGGATGTAATATGCCAGGGATGGAAATAGGATTTTGCGTTTTTCACCCTCGCCAGGTTTTTAATACGCGCTTGAATAGTATATGGTATCTGAAGCTCAGCATGTTGTTGTTGTCTGCGAGCAGTCGTATCCCCAAACTGTTCTTTGCTAAACCCATAACTTCCTCTCACAGCCTGCAGCTGCAGGAAGTGGCATCCCCCAGATTAAGTGCTACCTCAATGGAGTGAAGATTCCCCACGTGGTACGGCTGAAGGTGAGTGCTTACTAAGGCTACATGAGTTTGACTCTTAAGTTGCAGACTATGAGGCTTCAGGTCAGTGACAGTGGCTTGTGTGCTGCGTTCTACGCTCTGATCTTGACACCAGCTCTTTATTAACAGGGACACTGCTGGTAGACTGGTACACTTCATTACATCAGCTTGCTTAGCTCTTTCCCCTTGCTCGCTTGTATTAAAAATATTTACATGCAAGCTTTTGAGAACAGCCGCTGTGTTTATCACGTGTTCAGCTGCATGAAAGGAAGATCTTTTCCTCTTTTTAAATCATAACAAAATCATTTTGAAGAACCGAAGTTCAGGGTAGAACATACTTCTGTTAATTTCCGAAAGAAAGGTAAGTGCCTTGCTGAGTGACGGCAGTAGCATAAATGTCATGTTCTAAAATGCCACGGAAATGAGCTTGACATTTAAGTAGGCCATTTTAAGAGACTTTTCTCAAGACGCCTGTGCGTTTTGGAAGGAATCGCTTCTAGATATTGTAAGACTTAACTGTTGTCATCATTTTGTCTTGTTTTCCAGACCCTCGTTATCAAAGTGTTTGGAGTGCTCAGCTCTGTAGCTGGAGGTCTTGCAGTGGGAAAGGTGAACACCTTACCGTCAGCTACAAAATTAAGAAAAGATCCCAATGGATAAACTCCAGGGTAAAAAGTCCAGGAGGCTTCTGCCTTTGTGCCTTCAAGCTTTAAAAATGCCTGGTGTTTGTGTTTTGTAGGAAGGGCCGATGATCCACTCTGGAGCGGTTATAGCTGCTGGCATTTCCCAGGGCAGATCCACGTCTTTAAAGAGAGATTTTAAGGTTTGTTAATATCTGTGTGTGTTTATATAGAACGCTGTATTACCATGTAGGTCATCGTACCCTCTTCTCTAGCCTGACTGCCGTGCTGTGCTCTGTGTTTATATAGAACGCTGTATTACTGTGTAGGTCATCGTACCCTCTTCTCTAGCCTGACTGCCGTGTTGTGCTCTGTGTTTATACAGAACGCTGTATTACTGTGTAGGTCATCGTACCCTCTTCTCTAGCCTGACTGCCGTGCTGTGCTCTGTGTTTATATAGAACGCTGTATTACTGTGTAGGTCATCGTACCCTCTTCTCTAGCCTGACTGCCGTGTTGTGCTCTGTGTTTATATAGAACGCTGTATTACTGTGTAGGTCATCGTACCGTCTTCTCTAGCCTGACTGCCGTGCTGTGCTCTGTTTTTATATAGAACGCTGTATTACTGTGTAGGTCATCGTACCCTCTTCTCTAGCCTGACTGCCGTGCTGTGCTCTGTGTTTATATAGAACGCTGTATTACCATGTAGGTCATCGTACCCTCTTCTCTAGCCTGACTGCCGTGCTGTGCTCTGTGTTTATATAGAACGCTGTATTACTGTGTAGGTCATCGTACCCTCTTCTCTAGCCTGACTGCCGTGCTGTGCTCTGTGTTTATATAGAACGCTGTATTACTGTGTAGATCATCGTACCCTCTTCTTTAGCCTGACTGCCGTGCTGTGCTCTGTGTTTATATAGAACGCTGTATTACTGTGTAGGTCATCGTACCGTCTTCTCTAGCCTGACTGCCGTGCTGTGCTCTGTGTTTCAGATCTTCGAGTACTTCCGCAGAGACACAGAGAAAAGAGATTTTGTGTCGGCAGGAGCAGCTGCCGGAGTGTCGGCTGCATTCGGGGCCCCAGTCGGTAAGGAGCCAGAATCTCTACATCATAGCGGCACCGCTGTAGAAGATGCTGTGCACGGCATGTTGAGTGTGGATTCGCCAGCATGATACCATCACATTGCGTCTAACGGGTTTGTTTTTGGGCTGTTCAGGTGGGGTGCTCTTCAGTTTGGAGGAAGGGGCTTCATTTTGGAACCAGATGTTGACGTGGAGAATTGTAAGTAACCAGTAGGGTTTTTTTTTGTTTTTTTTTAATAGTAAGGGAGTAAAGTTGTCCATTGGTTCTGGTGGCCTGGCTTCGACTCCAGCTCATGTCAGTGGTGAGTCTCCAGTGGCGTTAGCACACATCCCAAAACGGCAGCGCAGTTCGTCACGGTTTATCGCGTGGTTTAAGAGAGACTCGGGGTGGAATGGCAGGGGTGTTTCGTTCAGGGTTTGCAGGATTGAAACTCTGTAGCCAGCATCACATTCCCTCACGTTGAACCAGGCCGTGTCCACAGACCCAGGGTTGTCCAGGAATGAAGCACTGCATTGGGTGATCGGCTCCCCGTGGCCCCATCAGTACTGGAACTCCGAGATGAAGAAACGCGCACGGGTTCTGCACGGTGCAGTGCGTCACTCTGTGTTCCAGAGGGTTAATGCAAACTCTCCTTTATGTTCAGTTCTTTGCGTCCATGGTGTCCACGTTCACCCTGAACTTCTTCTTGGGTATCTACCACGGCAAGGTGGGAGACCTGTCAAACCCGGGTCTCATCAACTTCGGGAGGTTCGAGAACGAGGTGAGCAAGCAAGCCTGTGTTAACATATTCTGGAAGACACAGCTTTGTACACTGAATAATCCAGGCTTGAATGTTGATTTGAATTCTTTAAATTGACACACACCAGGAAAGCCTTGTTCAGTTGTACCTGTAACTGTGTGCGCTGACTGTAAGGCAGAGAATGCTGTTTGTTTTGTTAAGGCTAGCACCAGTGCAGCACATGGCTTTAAACTTTAACCCATCCCTCCATTGAGTATTTATTGGGTGTGAAGGAAGTACTTAGTCAGCAGGAATGTTTCCTTTTTTTTTCGAAGATAAAGAGGTTTCTGTTTTCTGTCAGTGGGATTGTTGAAATGCGTGTTCTCTGGTTCCTCTTCCCCGGACAGCTGTGTGTTGTTATCAGAGTGCTCCACAGCAATGCAGGTCCTCTCGGAGTCTGAGCTGCTCCCCTGGTGGCATATTGACAATGGTTCAACGTTTAATAAAATATGATATCCCTAGAACACTTACATGCACATGTCTGAATAGCCCTTAACAATAAATATACTGTAAACCAATAAAGAAAAGGTTTCCTGAAGTGTGCTTTACAAGAGATGAAGCCATCCCAGAGCAGCTCCAGACTGGCTGGTTCTTGTAACTCTGTAGCTTTCTTGGCTTCTAGGGACCCTTGCTTTGTGAGGTGTTATTCTCCAGCTCCGATTTCCAGTAGATCTCTTTTAGCGCTGCGTTGATTTGCACAGCTGGGTTTCATCAATCGAGGCAGAAACCGACAGTAATGATTCTGGTAATGCAGCGATGGTAACCTGCACAGTCATTTTGCAGTTTTTAGTCCATTATTTTCCCCATGCATTTCCCACAGTTTACAATGTGCACTTTTCTTTAGCTTTTGTAGCTCACTGAGTATTGTGTAGATTGTAGACTGAGTGTATGTGTTAATTTGCAGGCCATGGTGTACAATGTATACGAAATTCCTGTCTTCATATTCATGGGGGTAATGGGTAAGTGGTTTTGTTTTTATTGTTTTGAAATCTTTAGGTCATTTAAATAAGGAAAAGTAAATGAAAATGTGTGCCGAGATAAAAATCCTATTGCATAGCAGTTTGATCCATTCCAGTTTTTAATACAAGCTTGATTAGCCACATTGTATAGGTAGCAAGCTCAGGTGTGTCATATTAAACTCGTAGTAAAACCAGGAATGGATCAAACTGCTATGCAATGGGAGTCTTATTTTCATCTATTTATTTCCATCTCTGGCGTGAATCACTGAGTGCCAATTCTAACACAAAAGCTGCTGTTTTAGTCAGAAAGGCTGTGCTGTTTTCTTGCTCGGTCCTTCAGTGTAAACGACTCACAAGTTCATTTGCATGAACGCTCTCTCTTGCTTTGTTCTCCAGGCGGCGTTCTCGGCGCAATCTTTAACACCTTGAACTACTGGCTGACGATCTTCAGAATCAGGTAAGCTGTGCTGAGCCAGCAGAAATAGAAAAGGTAATGTGCACTCGACAAGTGAATAGAAGGTCTCTAATCCGGTAGAGCGCTGTGTGTGTCTGTGTGTGTGTGTGTGTGTGTGTGACTGTGTGTGTGTGTGTGTGTGTGTGTGTGTGTGTGTGTGTGTGTGTGTGTGTGTGTGTGTGTGTGTGTGTGTGTGTGTGTGTGTGTGTGTGTGTGGGTGGGTGGGTGGGTGGTGCTTTAAAGAACGAGACGGTACTTCACTGACGTGTCTCGCCAAAGAGAAATCCAAGAAAAGGGAGAATAACTGACCTGTACAGGAAAAAACCAACCTCTCCTATTCTTTCACTGCCCAGTCTTACTGTTTTTAATATAGAATTCCTGAGCAAACCAACCACCCCCCACCCCCATCCCCATATCCTCAATCCTGTAACTTATGGGCCCCCTAAATTTTGGGGAACGTTTGTTTGAGGTTGAGGACCAGCAGCAACTTTTCATTTCCTTTCACCAAGAACAAAAAAAAAAAAAAAAAAACATTAGAGAGGAGAACATTTGTTTTTGTTCTTTCAGATATTTGTTTTTCTTTTTCTCTTGCTGTGCTCCTGTTTTGTAAGACTGAGCTGGCTGCTGCAGAGGAAATAGCAAAACCAGGTTTAAATAAGCGTCCTGTTTCCATGCCTCTGGAGGACGGGGTTAGAAACGGCTGCCAGGCTGTTAACATCAACGCGGTCCTCGGTGTGGTTTCGTATCCCTGGGAGCTTGCTGCTCCAGACTGCAGCAGTCCCAGGATGTCCCGGTTTGGATCGCTCAGCCTGGGCTTCTGTCACGTTCCATACTGAGGATTGTCAACAGCTTGCATGGAAACCTCAAAACGAGCTGTTAGTTCAGCTGTTTTAAAAATGTATTTTTAGGGGTGTTTTGTTGCCTTTGTTTCACACATATGGGATGTCTGAAAAAACACTAAAAGAATGTCTGCCAGGCTTGCTAACCCTTCACAGCAGGCTTACTACAGGACTGCTGAGTTCCGGCGCTCTCTTGTATCCACAGCTAACTGTTTATAAGCATGGTCGGGTGTAGAAGCAGCGCCAGCTGTCCTGGTCACCCCTCCCTGTGTCTGTGTCCCTCCCCAGGTATATTCACCGGCCCTGCCTGCAGGTGATGGAGGCTGTGCTGGTGGCGGTTGTGACAGCCACCGTTTCCTTTGCCATGATTTACTTCTCCAATGACTGCCAGCCGCTGGGGGAGGACCAAGCAGAGTATCCCTTGCAGGTGAGCGCTCGCCTGCATCCTGCTGCCTTCAAGCAATAGCTTCCATGATGGAACGCTGATACGAAGCCTTCGCTCTAGTGCGCAGTTTGCACCACAGGGAAAATGTTACTGTTAAATACCACCAAACGCTGATAATAAAGGTTTTAAATCGCGTAGCAGGAATCAGCCAATCACGGTTAAGGATTTGCCAAAATCCCAGTGTCTTGTTGCATGGGTGTTATACCGTGCAGAGAACATACAACCTCATTCCGAAGTAAAGAAAACAACAGTTGTTGCTCTTTCTAGTTTTGTTTGAATGCGTATGTAAATGTCAGTGCAAGATTAGCGTTTCGATTCACTGCGAGAGTGCATGCAGGTATTTATTTTTTCTTACCCAGCCCCTGACAGGGTAAACGTTGCTTTTGCAAGGCCTCATTTATCACATGTTGTTCTTCAGCTGTTCTGCTCAGACGGAGAGTACAACTCGATGGCCACAGCTTTCTTCAACACACCAGAGAAGAGTGTACGAAGCCTGTTTCACGACCCTCCAGGTTAGTCAGTTAAGGCAGCGTTGCTTTCAACTCCATGAACAAACAGTAACAATCATTCTGTAATGCATCAGCTACCTTTTTCTGTCCGAGGAAGTTGTGGTCTGGTGGTCAAACAGCTAATATTAATAACCGGTTCCTCTTGACACCTCTGAGCTTCTGTTTTCCCGTCTGTGAGTGTGAGTCGTGAAACTGTTTATCTCACACAGTGATGACCATAAAGAAAGCAAGACAGGGGGAAGGGGAGTGCAGCACTCATCTCAGTCTTTAAATTATATATGAAAACTATCAGTGCAAGGAGATTGTCGTCTGGATCCTTGAATGCAAGCAGGGATGGAAATAAGACTCCTACTGTATTGCAGTTTCACCCAGTCCGGGTTTTACTGCAAACTCGATTAGCCACAGTGTGCAGGTAACAAGCTCAGGTGTGTCTTATTAAGGTCACAGTACAGCTAGGAATGAATCAGACTGCTATGCAATAGGAGTTATTTTAATCCCTTAAACAGTAGATTAATGTGTCAAAGTCATAGCAACAATCTCTTAATCTTGCATTATAGTGCGCTGGCATGCACTCATTAAAAGAGGTCAAGATTTTGAGTAAAAGAAAAGTTTTTTTCCGCTGTACATCACAGACAGTATGTACAGAAAGACAAGGTGATTGCATTACAAGCCCTGCACCTAGGAGGGTAAGTAAGGTAAGTAAGTGGGTAGAATGACCCCCTTGAGGGTTTTACAGGAAAGAGATGATTTCAGTCATTTTCACTCAGCTGTAGCTTGTTACCTCCAGTCTCTGTGTCAGAGGGCAGACACTCACCCTCACAGTTTCTGCTCAATATGTGTGTGTGTGTGTGTGTGTGTGTGTGTGTGAGGTGTCGAGGAGGGAGGACAGCAGCTGTTGTTTCATTCAGACAGGCCAGGCTCCACCCAGAGTGCCTCTCCTCCACAGTCCTGAGCAGCTTGATGACTTTAGCAGGTACGCAGGAAGGAGCTTCCCAGCGGAGGGGCCTCCTCTCTGACCTCGCTCCCCGAGCGTCTCAATCAGCAGCCAGACGCAGTGCAGGGTGTTGAGCTGGCTGAGAGATCCACTGCGTCCTACACTTCAGACGCTCCCTCATCCTGTACAAAGCTGAGCAAAACAAACAAATAAATAAAAGGGAAAGTAAACATCACCTTAGAATGCAACATTCCCAACATAAGAGGAAAGGAAAGAACTGAGAGCTGCAATCTCTGGATTAGACTGCCCTCTCATGGAGCACAGTGGTAATTTGCTTCCTTGTATCCAGTGTGTCTGAACTTAATTCAATAAGAATCCCCCATTGGTAACCCTGCCTTGTGGATGAACAGGGCACTCTTTCGTTCGAAACAGTGAAGTACAAGGGTCTATAAGATTATTTCCATGTGTATATATAATCCGTCTCTGGTGGTTCCGGTTTCTCTCATTCTAAGCTCCTCCTTTGCATCCAGATCCATATTGTAATCAACGTGAGCAGCATCTTTGAACGTCATAATCTGTTGCCTTTTTTCTCGTAATGCTGAAGCACATCCTGAAGACTCGGGCTGTTTAAAGGTGTTGATTGTGTGTTCCAGGCTCCTTCGACCCCCAGACCCTGGGCCTCTTCACACTCAGCTATTTCCTACTGGCCTTCTGGACCTACGGACTGGCCGTGTCCGCAGGATTGTTCATCCCCTCCCTCCTGATCGGAGCAGCCTGGGGCAGGCTCTTCGGGATCTTCCTGGCCAAAATGTCAAATGGATCTGTGAGGGAACTACTAAACACTCGATAGTGCTAAACTAAAAAAGGCTAAATAAATTCAAGTCTTCTTCAGTGTCTGAAAAGCGCTTGTCAGTTTATTGTGTTTCTTAATGTTTCTGCACATAAAGTATCCCAAAAGAGTGCTGAAGAAAACAAAAAAAAAACATGCATGAAAACTAAATATTTTTAAAAAAAATATTTAATAGCTGTTGTCTTTCTCGTGTGTCTCAGATTTGGGCTGATCCCGGGAAGTACGCATTGATTGGAGCTGCAGCTCAGCTTGGTGGGTCGTGTCTTTACTTCTTCACCTATTCATTCATGCATTTGCACACACACACACACACACACACACACACACTGTCAGACACTCACACACACACACACTCACACGCACACACACATACACTCAGAAGCTCCTTTGATTTGTACTTAACACTTTGGACTATGAGAACATAAGAAAATGTACAAACGAGTGGAGGCCCATCAGTCCCTTCTGTCTCCTCTTTATTTTCAACAAACCAACCCCCAAGTGCAGACCTCAAATGGACAGTTTAATTAACATTCAAACCATTTCCAAACCTCTCTCCAGCTGCGAACCAGTAACACACCACACTACTTTATGCAGAGCTTGCCCAGTTAAAGTATTTAATTATTCTTGAATTCCAGACAGCTGGAAATGCAATTTTGAGTAGAACTTGTCTTAAAAGTTTTGGAGAAGTTTTTTATATATATATATATATATATATATATATATATATATATATATATATATAAACTTTCCTTGATGGTCTCTCCAGGAGCTGGTATGTTAAGCAGCCCTGTGCTCCGCGTGCTGAGTGCTTCCTGTCTGCTAGCCTGGGGATGTTGGAAAGGAAGCAATTCTGATTTGAAAGGCTTTGCTTTCCAGATCCCCTGTGGCCTCACCTCTGCAGCCCCTCGTACACCGGGCTGACACACTCTGCTGCTGTGCAGTGCAGCCCTTTATTATAGCGGTTTGGTTTGTGATGTATAATAGTGTTGCTGCAAGGCCTCCACTTAGTAGAATTATTTCCTTCATTTAGAGTTTGTTTTGCGTAGATTTGAAATGCCAATTTAAATGTTGTTGAATTGTAAAGTTCATCTTTTCTAAACGTGCTCCTTGGGTCCCGTCTTCCAGAGTTCAGTCTTTATTCACGTGAGTTCATTTTGTCGTGTGTAGGATGTCACTTTTGCTTCACGGTCGCCACCCTCGCCCCCCCCCCCCTTGCCGAACGATAAGAGACACGCGACATACTAACTGGTAGTATTGAAAGGCATCTCTGAATGACGCTGGGCTTGATTCGTCTCTCTGGTTTTCTCTGCAGGTGGGATCGTTCGAATGACCCTCAGTCTGACTGTCATCATGGTGGAAGCGACAGGAAACGTCACCTACGGTCTCCCCATCATGCTGGTGCTGATGACGGCGAAAATAATCGGCGATTACTTTGTGGAGGTGAGAGCTGAGCACTGGAGCCCTGATGAGCGGGCTTTACCGCCTGGGTGCTGCTGTCTGCAGGAGCCTGGAGTCCCATTCTCTGTACTGCGCTCCCCTCGGCTTAACATGCTGTATGTCTCTCTGTGTGTTCCAGGGCTTGTATGACATCCACATTAAACTGCAGAGTGTCCCGTTCCTGCATTGGGAAGCCCCGGCCACCTCGCACGCTCTCACTGCCCGGTAAGAACCACAGGAAAGCAGCAGCAGCCGGCATCCGAAACCCTTTCCCACTCGGAGCAGTGTGCAGTTCTCTTCCCTCGACCCGTGTGCAGATCCACGCTAACGCTGTGGCTCCCCCAATCTGTGGTACAGTTCAGCAGCACCCTGCCTGCAGGGCTCCAGTGTGGGACTTGTGTTTTTGATTGGGTCTGTTTCCTTTGCTTGTTTTGTGTTTGCAGGGAGGTGATGAGCTCTCCAGTGACGTGTTTCAGCAGGTTAGAGAAAGTGGGGAACATCGTGGATGTTCTCAGTAACGCAGCGATGAATAACAACGGCTTCCCAGTGGTCAGCGAGTTCAGTGCCAGTGATGAGGTGGGTTTACTGGGGCACGCTCAGCTGCATGCAGGTTCGACAGTCATTTCAGAAGAATGTCTCCTCATCTTTTCTTTTTTTTTTTTTTATATTTTAGCCTGGAAGACTCTATGGTTTAATTTTGCGATCACAACTGATTGTTCTTCTGAAGCACAAGGTAACAAAATCAGTACGCTTGCTATGATGAGAGCGGAATCTCTTACACAATGCCTGTCCGCTGCATGTAAAATAATAGCTGCATGCATTATTTGAATACGTACAGTGTATTCTGCATGTATCGGTGGACTGTATTTAGGTTTGATTTTTGGGTAGCTGTTTTCTGATGCGCCTCTCTCTCCTCCCAGGTGTTTGTGGAGAGGGCCCACTCCAGCCTCATTCAGAGGAAGCTGCAGATGAAGGATTTCCGGGACGCCTACCCTCGCTTCCCCCCGATCCAGTCCATCCACGTGTCCCAGGACGAGCGCGAGTGCATGATGGACCTGAGCGAGTTCATGAACCCCACGCCCTACACCGTGCCCCAGGTACAGCACTGCAGTCTCCCCTCAGTGCTGGCTCCAGTGTATTCATTATACCGGTGTGTATGAGCACTCCAGACAGCTTCATGTCGTGGGAAATTAAATCAGTCTGCATCCAAGAAGCTTTTACAGACCAACTCGCTGACACCTCCCTGACATGTGCAGAAAAAGTCTTTCATGCTTGTGAGAGTGAACGCTTGCCTTTCCCTGTCGCTACAGGAGACCTCCCTGCCTCGAGTGTTCAAACTCTTCCGAGCTCTGGGGTTAAGGCACCTGGTAGTGGTGGATGAGGAAAACAGAGTGAGTAGAGCAGTGAAGAGGCTGGCCAGCTCTCTGTGTGTGTGTGTGTGTGTGTGCGTGTGTGTGTGTGCGTGTGCACAAGTCTCTGTCTCTGTCTGTGTGTGTGTGGATGTCTGGATTTTCAAGATTTAATTAATCTAATGCTTGTCCAAAACCAGATAAAAATGAATGTCCAGCACAGTTCAAGCTGTGGAAAATCTGGACGACTGCAGATAAAATCATTCTGTTTTTTGTTTTGTTTTTTTACATTGCATTATATAGCGCAAAGCACATAGAGACTGAATGTTATCGTTGCCATCGGTATATATTACAGTTTTACCTTCGTGATGGAGTAACAATGACACAGCCCTTTGAATGTGTGTAATTGATTCATGAGAAGCTGTCTTTGTGACTGCAAGGGGACAGCGAGGCTGTCCTGTCAATCCTGTCTTGCACCATGAAGCAACCGTTTCTCTTCTTACCTGCAGGTCGTGGGGCTTGTGACGAGGAAAGACCTGGCCAGGTATCACCTGGGCAAACACGGTCTGGAGGAGATGCAGATCTCACAGACGTGAGACCTGGGGCGTGCTGTCGACATGCAGAGAGAGAGAGACAGAGAGAGAGAGAGACTGACTGAGAGAGAGAGTAAGAGAGGGACTGAGACAGACTGAGACTGCCCGGCTGTGAAGAGACCTGCTTCAGCACTCTCATGGAGCTCCAGGGCTAAGGAGGGGGGGGTGTGGTTCTTCCAGTTAGGAAACGTTACAGTGCCTTACAAATGCCTAACCCCATCATCCTTAAAACTGTGTGTTTTTACTTTTAAAAATAATATTAGGACTTTTGAGTTTTCCCTTTTATAATGTCGCTAAAGCTGTTTTTCTTTTGTATTTTGCACAATGAGCTAGGTTTATTAATTGTGATTTTAATAAACTTTGCTAAATACACACACATTATATATATATATATATATATATATATATATATATATATATATATATATATATATATATATATATATATATATATATATATATGTGTGTATTTTTCAAGGTCCCTGCCTTTCTGATCTGGTAGTCTGAAAAGGCACTGGGTTAATTCCTACTGAAAGAATTTAAACAGAACCTATACTTTCCAGAAGGCAAATTACAACAAGCCTAAAAATACTGCTTCTAACTAAAGCATTAATAAAGTTTACAAGTCGCACTGCAGACTGTGCAATACTGTCCTTCTTCTGAAACGCATTCTGATGTGATTTGGTACCCGAATCCTCTTTTTGTTTTTATTTAGGTAGGGGGGTGACATTTTGTAAGTAGTGATTTTCTCTGGTTCTGTGGCCTTGGGTACACTGCTGTAAGCTTGCATGGGTTTCAGCTGTTAGAGGAGCAATGCACATGCACAAGGCGACAGGCCGACGCAGAAAAGCAATCACCAGCACACTGAAGATCTGTAAGAAAAGCTCTCTAGAAGTCCGAGTCCTTGTTAAATCATGTTTTATTTTACGAAGCAGTGCATTACTGAGCTACGGATACCAGCGGTCCCTTTCGGGGTTAGTTTTTAAGTTTGAAATTTTGTTCTCCAAACAAATTAAACACAAACCCCCTTTTTTATTTAAATGAAAATCGCCTTTTTTTTTCAGGTTTATTAATTGAAATATTTGATGATAAATGTGTGCAGGCTGTGGTTTATCACAGGCTCTTCGGCACAGGGAGCGTCTCTCACCAGTTACACTGTGGTGCCCGTGGCCTGTTCCTTTCTCTCTGCACTACGATTCAGTTATCCTCTTGTGTGGTCCGAGTGCAGAGCTGGGAACAGGTCCCCAACACTCCAGTTACCATGACAACCCGCTAGGTATTATTCCATTGATGTGAGGTTGGAATATGTGTGCATCGTGTGCACGCCCTTCAGTTTGTGTGCCGTGCTGTATGTTGTGTTGTATTGTATTTTTGCGGCGTTACTCTGTAAGTTTCAGCAGACCGTGGACACCAAAGTGATATTAATATAATGATGGAATTGCATGTAGAACCTTGTTAATAATAATGTATCTGCTTATGAGATTGCATTTGGGTTGTATTGAACTTCACAGCTTGCTTTGTCGGTTTCCTCCCAGGTCTGTGCTGTTGCATATTGTTGTGTGTCACTTTATTATATATATATATATATTTTTTAAGACTAAATTTAAAAAATGAAGATGTTACTGGATTTTATACCTCTTATGTGGGAGTTGTTTTTGTGCACCAATAAAGCTACTGATTTATTAGAAACAAATGTGTCTTGGATTTAACCAGAGCGATTACATTGAAAACGCTTAGGAGATCAATAAAATATGCATTCGCTGTTTAGAGACGTTACGAGAACCTAGCGCACATTTCAGACCTCACTGTTGTTTCCAGGTTGAGAAGCCTGCGGTGGTTTGCAGAACGTTACTGGAGAGACACAGGCATTTGAATCTGATAGTCCTGAAATGCATCCGCGGCTGTTCTGTAAATAGTAATGATGGATCTTTTAATCTCACAGCTGTGCGTGGAGAGGAGTGTGTTGCTCCAAGCATTTCAGGTCCGAGGGAAGCGCTGGCTGCTGTTGACCGAGATTGCTGAGCTGCTGTGTATCTGTGGCTTTTAGAAAGCGTGATAAACAGGATCATTAGTGACGGGCGTGTAGAGGGCTGACGCGAGTCTCGAGGGAGAGTGACAGGATGAGTTCTTATCCGACATGTTCTTTAAATGTCAGGCTGGAAGTGTCAATACGGCTCCTGCAATTGCAACACAATGACATGTCATCATCTCCTAGTGCATACGCGTCGGACCGGAGGCAGCCGCTTACAGAAACAGTCCCAGCTGACGCTTTTAGAAGAGTCCAGCACTGCGGATACTGCAGGGCTTTGGGTGTTGCAGCTCTGCAGTGGTACTGAAACCACTGCACTCGCGCAGTACTGCAAAAAACAAATCGTGGGATCTTTTACATTCGCAAGAGGACCATCTCTACTGATTTTTAAAGACAGAGTTACATGTTTGGTTTCCATACCCTTGCTTTACAAAGGTCTCTGTTTCCACATTGCCACTGTTTTGTTGGCTTTAGGTTTTAATATTGCAGATTTTCAGTTTATGATTGGAAGATGTTGTCAGAAGAGCGTATGAAGAGTCTTCAGTCTTCTCAGCGTCGTCAGATTACAGTGTTACACTGAATCACGAACGAAGCTCGTCATCAAATTCACTTTTGTCACCCTGGTCTGAAGCACGGCCCAACAGTTTGTATGGAGATTATCTTCAAAGAAAACATTGGGTTTGTGTCAATAACCACACACAAAAAAAAGGAAAGTGGAGACTAATTCATTACAAAATCATGAATTTTATTTTATCAAACTGACAGGAAAGCACCCTGTTTGTTTGCCATTGTTTTTACAAAGAGCTTTCTTTATTTTTGAGCAGGGGTTGAAGCACGAGCCTGATAAGGCTGTTTGTGTCGGGGCCGATTAAACAGCTTGCACACAAACATGAAAATCACCAACGGGAATAAAGCTAGCAAGAACGTACATGAACGACACCTTCCTCAAACCAAGCTGCTCGTCTACTTCTGGATCATTACAATCGATTTATGCTGCTCAGCAAATTTGCTTTTGTACGTAACATGCATGCTGTTTGCAGAAAAAGCCATCCTAGCTGGTTTAGCAGATTTAAATAAGATTAGGACAGCAGGGTGGGTCCAGTGTGAGGTTATTTATTCAGTATTTAAGTACATGCATTCAGTATTTTATCAGTCAGTGATCCTGTTTCGTTGACAAGTCTTCTCTGGTTGGCTTCAGTGCGCTCAGCTCCTCACTGTTGTTTTACTGTATCTGTTTTGAGTGCTTAAAATGAATTGGCCAAAATGTACAGCGGTGAGGGCTGTGAGAGTCTCACTGCTATTATAACAGCAGTGCTGGCTCTGTCATGCCAGTGCAAAGAGAACACTGCAAGAATCAGCAACATTGCTGCAGGAAGGTGCAGATTTTTGCTATTTTTATTCCCTTAAAAAAATGAGAAAATTAGAATTTCACCCGTCTTCCAAATAGCACCCTTTACCTATACCCTTTCCTTCCCCGTCACCTGAGCTTCAACACCAAGCCTTGCACCTGCAGAGCTGCATTGATAGCACGCTGCGATGCGACCCCCCCCTTGCTGAGTAAACGCAGTGTGTTTGCTCTCCTAACCCCGATCATTATCACCTTTTCCAGCTCTGCTTAGAGGTGGATCTGTAGGGATTGTTTGCTGCTGCACACTCTGGTGGTGTGCCGTTGTCTTTCACTACGGAACAGAAGAGGGGATTGAAGACCTCTTCACCTTCACCATCTCGCTCTAGCTTACCGGCTTCTTGTTTCTCGCATCCTCTTCCAGGATTTGAGGTGACTTTTTGGTCACTGCTTTACTTTCTCATACATATGCATGTGGGCCAGTGTTCCAGGACTTTGATGCAGAGCAGAGCTGCAGTCCTGATAAGAGGACCCTTCTGTGCTGCTGTGTGTGGGGAGCTGTTGAAAGTAACTCTGTAGATCATTCGCCAGCAATGCAGGAACATTTACATCATCTTGACTGGAATGGGACGAGAACCATTTGGTAGTATTACAAGTTTTATGCACTTAAAACACACACACACAAACACTGTGCGGTATATGCACTAGAACAATGCTGAAGCAGTAGGACATAGCCCTGAAAGGGAGGCATTTGTAAAACACACATGTATTATTAAGTTACATATACAATCTTGGTAGGTTTCTTGGTCAACAGTTTTAAAAAATAATCTGATAATGTCCAGTACGTTATAAATCCAGGCCAGGCTGGGCTATGCTATGTGATAGTGTGCAGTCTCCAGCGTCTGCTGCCTGAGTGAGTTTGTGCTGCTCACCCCCTGGAGCTCCTGGCTGCTCTCGCAAGTCCAGTTGGCCAGCAGGTCGCTGAAGTCAGGGGTGTTGGTGGCGCTGAGCAGGCAGGCGGGGGTGCGGGCCGGCTCTACCCAAAGGAGGGGGCAGCCTGCGCTTGCACATGGGCACCCCTGGTTGTGCCTGCGCTCCCCTTCTGCCTCCGCGTGCTCGGCACCCCCCGGCTTCACATACCTCTGCAGCCCGATGCTGAAGAGTTCCGCCAGGGGCCCCAGCTGCTGGATGCTGTCCCGGCTGCAGAGGGCTCTCAGGGAGTGGGGGAGTTCCTCCTCCATCTCCTCCTCCTCCTCCTCGCGGCCCCTGCTCTGAGCCACCCTCATCAGGTCTGCGTAGTAGCGCTCGCGCCCCGACCGGCCCACAGAGGAGAGCCTGTCCTCGTAGATCTCACAGGCATCGGGATCCTCCTCCTTGGTCTTCTTTCCGAAGTACCTCTGGATGTCGCAGTTGATGAGGTCTGCGAAGCGCAGCAGCTGGATTGTCATCTCCATGGTGCCGTGGGAGCTGTGCTGGGGAGCGGCAGTGTCTCCTGCACCCTCCCCCTCCATCATCTCCCCCTCCTCCTCCTCCTCCTCCTCCTCCTCCTCCTCCTCCTCCTCCTCACTGGACCCCACCTGGAAGTCCATGTCCTCCTGCTGGTCAGTGAGGGTGCAGAAGGGGTGCTGGAAGGCCAATCTGAAATTGGTCAGGTTTCGAATGACCCCGGCTGCCATTGCTTTTAACACCGAAAACTTCTGTAAATTGAAAAATGAAAAAGAAAAACACAAATCAAAATGTCTTTGTCATGTTTATGCACATGCCTAATGTGTCTCAGTGGATTGCTTGCTGGTTGTTTTGTGGAATGGTAATGTCAACTGGGAGACTGTCAAACTGGTTTCCCTGGTGTCCTGAGCTGAATTTGAACCTGAGCTTTCACAGGGGAAAGGTGCTAGCCCCCTTCCGACCCAACATACTTTTAATGCAGTTGCTTCTAACATGCTTCGATAGTTATACATGCATGAAGTTTACATGCATGTAGCATAACAATGAGATACGCAAACGCAATCTTTATGGACCAAGCATAAAGCATTGACAGCTGCTTACAAAGAGCAAAGCTCAGGGCTGCCTCAGTGAAACATTCCTATCCACAGAATATCTTCTGGACTGATTCTCTGGCCGCTAAATAAATATTTTTATAGATAAATATTTCCACTAAATCTTTTGGTTTATTTCATTTTTTTTTTTACAATTTGTAATTTTTTTGTAAAATCTACAACGCGGAGAGAAGCTTTACCTTGCAATCAAAACCAATTTTATACAGGCATATAAATATCAACGATCCATTTCTGTACACCTTACTGCTGCCAAGAAATTGTTTAAAATGACTAGTGTTGTTATTCTTCGTGCTCGAGGCAGTATTATTAGTATCAGGTACGGGCAATGCAATAATACCTGTCTAACCAACATGAGTTCCAATTGAATTTATACACAAGACATCCATTCATAATACCTGCTTGCTTACTGATACCAGACTGCTAACCAACACGAATTCATTCTGAACAGGAACTTGTGTTTAAAGGTGACCTCTAAACTTTGAATTCAGTGACTAGCTGTTCTACTTCTTTATTCCAAATTCACATTATTCAAGTTTATTGCAGTAAATTAACGTTTTCCACATGCATTTACAAAACCCTTCCAGTTTTTATCACGACATACCACGGCAAACTTCTATAAGATGTCGAAGGAAGACTTATAATTATATCTAAATCCAGGTTTGGGTGACATAAACTTTGGACAGCACAGGTTTAAATTCAATAAACATGTACACCCAGTAGCCACTGTTCTTTATAAATCCCAGCTCTAAAAACGAATCAAAGAGCTTGCAGTGCTGCTATTGTAACGACTGTGCGTTCATGAGTCCGGAGCAGACGTGCGTCTCCCTCCTCTCCCCCCTCCCCTCCCCTCCCCTCCCTGCTCCTCTCTCCCCTCCCTCCCCTCTCTCCCTCCCCTCTCTCCCTCTCTCTTACCTTGGTTTTACAGCAGTCACACAGCTGAGCAGGTCTCTGTGCCTGGTTGTGGAGCCTCTCACCTGTGACTGTATTTATAGCAGAGTGCAGGGCTGCCTCTCTGACAAATATTTGAATGCAGTATTGTAACAGTAGACTGGGCAAACACAGCATTGGTTTGTTTTAGCACCCAGCAACCAGGGAACCCTGGAGAGAGGGAAGAAGGGGGCGTAAGATAGACTTCACCTTAATGGCCTGGGCGCCAGGGGATTTTAAAGTGCTGTTCCTGTAAACCATGCTATTAAACCTGCTGCCCAGATGCCAACCGGTCCCCTGATGGCGATGCCTTATCACTCTGGGGTTCAGATCAAGGATAGGGCCAGATAGGCGTCAAATTAAATTACATGCCATTTTGACTCCTGGAGTAGGCCCCTTTTTAAAAGCACAGCGTGCTTATCACAGAACCCATGTTTTTAAAGAGGGACTCTTGCCAATAATGAGCACAGGAGTATATGATTAGATCTGTCCACCACTTACTGAATTAATGAAAGCCATAAAAAAAGACCTGCTTGTAGGCAAAGAAAGCAAAGGTGCTTTTTTTTGTTTTGTTTTGTTTTTATAAAGATTACAGGTTAAGGTAAAATAAACGGGATGGTAATGTGTGCTTACTGTACACAGTGCTGTTTATATTCACTTAAGAAACAAAATGACAAAGTTGTAATAAAGCTGAACGGGTGACTGCTGATCAAAGTGTGCTGCATTGTTGGCTAATGAAGCTGAAGACGTGTGTAACCTGTCAGATTCATGTGCTACAGAAGCCTGTGACACAGAGCAAGCCGATAGCTCCTTCAATCACAACGGGGCTGCGTCCCTCATCTATAACAATGCAAACTAAGAAAGTTTCCTCACAGTAAAAGCAAGCTCTCTCAATAGCATGGCGTACATGTCTCAGATACACACAATCCCAGCTCTCTCAATAGCATGGCGTACACGTCTCAGATACACACAATCCCAGCTCTCTCAGGAACATGGTGTACAAGATTGGAAAGCTTTAAACATGAGAAGGCACAGAGATCCTTTTCTGTTGTATACAGATTTATTACAATCCACCCTGGAATGTTTAAACAATAAACCATTCTGAAGAAACAGTTGCATGAAAGGGATTGGTACTCCATATAGAACCTAAGAAGACCCAAACCAATACAGATTTGTTACAATCATGCAACCTGACCTCACCTTGGTGGAATATCTTCAGTGTTAACTCTTGAGCACTAGAGCCGTTAGTCCACTTACTCTTTACATAGGGAGAAAGCATTTTAGAAAACTACAAACAGGAAAAAGAGGTTTTTAAATTGTGCTCAACATTAAATACTTCTTCCCAGGTAAAGCTTTATTGATCTGCTCTCTTAATCTGAACTGCAAAATGAGACTAATAGACATTAGACTAGCAGGTTCAGTCTCCTAATGAAATGCTAGGATTACAGCATGTGCAGTCTCTTCCCCTTTCCAGGTCTTAAAGCTTTAGCACATTCGTAAAGAATCGCCTTGTAACAAAACTGCAGTGCTTCAAGCAATGCAAAGCGCAGTCACCCATTGCACGGTGCACGGTGCACATTAAAGCACATTGAAGCAGTTTAAGGCACAAAGAGGCAGGGTGCAACCCTGCTCGAGGTCTGTGTGTGGAACAGCAGTGCTGCACAGGACTAGGAACATCGATGCATTATCAATTCTAAGCTTCTAGAGGTTCTAGAGCAGGAGACTTTTCTAGACTTTTCTTAAAGTCTATAGGACTTCATTAATCGAAATAGAATTTTTAGAAAAAGCCTTTGTGTTCATTTTACAGGCACAGCAAAGGTACTGTATTTGAAATGCTGCAGTATCAGAAGTATATTTGAAATGTATTAAGGCGGTGTTATTGTTTACCTTGAATATCAAAAAATGTGTTTTTATAAAAGTAATTGTGACTGAATGTAAAAACATCAGCTTGCACAAGGGAGTATGAATCTCTGTCTAATTGGGTGATTATTAGCCAACCTTGCAATAATAAAGCCCCTAATGACCCAACACTGTAAGACGGAGCATATGTCCTACCATATGCTGCCCTGAATGAGCTCCTACCCCTTCATTCTAATAAAAGCACCCTGCCCCATCTCCCTGCCTTATCACTACCTCACATTCTGCCTGCTCCCCCTTCTCTGCAAGCTCTGTTTTTACCCCCCTTCCACTTTAAGGCTTTTCACCACTAAATATCATTGAGACCTGGGACAAACACTTCAGTGTTGATTGGAGCAGATGAAAACCAATAGCTGCAATATGGCAGCGCTCAAGTGCAGGTACAATAAATTACACGAGTCGTTAGGCACACAAGCACAGGCGCACACAAGCAGCCCCGCAGGCAAACTGAGCCTCTGCTGTTTGTCTTGTCAACAGACCTCGTGTAAACTATGAGAAGTTAAACACAGCACCACCAGGCAGGGCTGGACACGGCCGCGCGAGGTGGTCCTGCGTTCAGTTAGCTGCCGTGTAACTCCATGGTGCTCTGAGCTGTTCTACTATGCTAGCTAAATAAATACACAGAATAATGCAAGCTCTGCAGACAGGAGACTGAGTTGTGCTTTACACAATGTCGTCTTCAGGCACATGAACTGTAGACACTGCTGCACGATATTTTGGAATGGCGTGCCTTGCATTGAAAAAGTAAAATGATCTTAAAGATAATAAAGCATCTATCTATCTATCTATCTATCTATCTATGCATTTGTATAATGCGTTAATGCTGGTTGTTAACCAAAGCGCCTCTTAAAATAAAATATATAGGCAATGCATAAATGTAAAGCTAATGCAACACTCCACAAAGGCCAGCATGAATGCTGAGGGAGGTGCTACTGGCTGTAGTAAAGATCCAGGTTTTCTCTCTCCTCTCTCTGGGATGGTCTGACTTCAAACTATTAGACTTTCCAACTTCCACGGGATTCCTGGAACAGAAAACTAACGAGGAAACGGTTGCTTGCACAGAGGTACGAAGACCCGCTGCCTTGCCTTTCTCACGCTGTCTGGGTAGGTGTGTTTTTGTGTGAATTTATATTACGGTCTGACAGATTGCACTTAAATAAATATTTAATGTGAGGTGGTATCATTCGAACAAACAGAAGGAGAAATTATAAAAGAATTGAGAAATGCAAACCCTCATAAAAAAATAAAAAAAAATACAACGGGGCAGTCACAAAAACAGACACATCAGAGCACTTAAAGTTATACACACTCAGTCAAGTCCCCAGACAGCAGTGAAGAGAGTCAGGCACAGGGGAACAGAAGGCCAGGCACATGTTCAATGCATGCTGAACTGGAGATGGAACTCAGGCTCCCTCTGGTGGATAACATGAGTATTACTGGCATGGCAACGCAATCAAAGCTCAACTCGGTATGTAGGGTTGGTATTTAAACGTGCAGTTTTACCACAGAGGGTGAGATGAGATTTTGTATTTTAAGTGTGACACTCAACTCTGCCAGCTCTGTGACCCACACACAGGTCACATGATTTGAATAGAATGAAGGAATGAGTCCGATGTGGAAGGTTGTATTTATAATAATCTGTTAATTCTTTTTGGAAGACGCCATATTCACTAATTAATAATAATAATAATAATAATAATAATAATAATAATAATAATAATAATAATAATAATAATAATAATTTCAATACTTTTTCGTTGTATTACATATTGTGTTTGTAATTTAGAATGACCTGATAATTGCAATAACCCTCAAAACTACTTCTTTGACGCGGGTACTTGTTATTTAAGAAGTCGTTTAACCTGTCAGGTTAGTATCAGCCATGCGCCTGTCTATCTATCTGTCTATCTATCTGTCTATCTATCTGTTGCGCTTCATTATGCGGTCTACGCAGATACTTAGTCAGACCTGTTACGTCAACATGACGTTTCTACCACGTGTTTCGGATCCAGGAAGCCAAACACAAAGCGAGAGGTCGATTTCATAACAACAGTGAATGGCGATGACAACATGTTTAAACAAAGAAATCCAAATGGATCAAGATGCTATTGTTTTTAAAGCCGGAAACTAACGATAAAAAGCGATGAAGAAACGGGGACCCGTGTGTCTCCTTATCGCTGTTTTTCTCACCAGCTGCGCCACCGCAGACGGTAAGACGAAAGTAGACCGTATTTAAACTTACTGGACTAGCACAGCAGTAAGAATTGTTGAACTTTATTGTATTTTTATTTTAAGTTGTGCATTGTCGGTAATGGGGTTGTCTTGTGTGAAATCAAAACGAATCCTTACAGTACTTATAGCAACCAATTGAAGCTACTGATGTCACCCAATGTCTGTCAGAAACGCATCGGTGAACACTGTGAACTAACGCCGTCTTTTTAGATTAAAATGTTAGTCACCATGTCCATGCTCCTCGCTCAATCTCAGTGTCTTACTGCAAGAAACTCGAATTCGGTGTCAAACGTTTCGACAACCTTTCTCGGTTGCGGAAACACTGAAGAAACTGTGGATGACCTTCTATCTAGTAAAAAAAACGTGCGTCACCGAATTCAAATTTCTTTTAGTATTTCACTGCTGAGTGTGAGTTCAGGTTTCTTTAGTATCCCAGGTGACCTGTCTCTTGTGTTGTTTGTCTCAGACTTGACGTACGTCTCGGAGTTCTACTCCAAGGTTCCTCAGAAGCTCTCCAGGTACAGCTGGTATGGGAACGTGCGTCTCCTCCTCTTCAAAGTCCCGCAGGACACCATCTTCGTCCGATGGCTGTTTACTGGCAGCCGGGGTGCAGGAGCAACCTGCGCAAACACCACAGTAACAATGTAGGTCTCATGCAATGCATCAAACCTCCGAATCCATTTTCATTCTCTTAGGACTCCATACTGTTGTTCTGACAAAATAGATATCCCTCTGGAGGAAGCAGCTCTCCTTTTAGATCTTGAGTTTCATTCTTAATTCTGTTTTATTTTGTTGCTCTGGTGAGGGGTTGGGGGAAAACATTTTCTCTAAGGGGGGAAAAAAAACAACTGAAACGCTAAAATTGCCGTTTTCACAGCAATAAGAAATGTTTGTGTTGCATTTATTACCTGGCAGCCACCAACTACCCTGTGATTGAAGACTTGAAGTTGCATCATAACTTCTTCAGATGCTTCCAGTCCGGTGGTTAAAGAAAGGGGCTTGTAACCAGGAGTTCCCCGGTTCAAATCCCACCTCAGCCACTGACTCATTATGTGACCCTGAGCAAGTCACTTAACCTCCTTGTGCTCTGTCTTTCGGGTGAGACGTAATTGTAAGTGACTCTGCAGCTGATGCATAGTTCACACACCCTAGTCTCTGTAAGTCGCCTTGGATAAAGGTGTGTGCTAAATAAACTAATAATAATAATAATCTAGACACACATCTCTTGAGTCAGTATGTAGCTACAGTCACCCCCTCCCTAGCTTCCTCTTGCCTGTCCTCACTTAAAGTACAAGTTCCATTACATTCCCTTGTTCCTTTCCTGTTAGGGGCATTAATTATTCTCAGCATAATGAGTCAGAACTGGGAATCCCAGTATCCCAGTGTGAAGGTTGTGGGAGAATAGGGGATGTTGATGTTATGTTCAAGTTGTTTCATACATGTTTGAAATTGTTCTTATAAAATAATTCAGTGTTACACTACTAACTTTCTAACAGATTTTCAATCCTTTTAGAAAAGGATTGTGTTTTGTATTTTGCAAAGTTAAAAAGTTTTTTTTTTTTTTTCTTTTTTAAATTTGCAGCCACATTCGGGCCGGTGCCCCTCCAGTTATTAACCCTCTAGAGACTCAGTTTTCTGAGAATGCAGCCTTCTCTCTGGCACACAACTTCACCCTGATGTTAGGGTCCGCAGGACCAAACATGACCTTCTTCAACCTCACCAATCCTGCAGTGGGAGACTGGTTCATAGCTGCACATCTTCCCAAAGATGACGGTAAAATTGAGCCCAAAGTAAGTCCACTACAGTCTGTTTTTTCTAGTTAGTAGTCTGATTCTCATGCATGAATTCCTCGCTGGATTTTGCTTTGTCTGTAATATCCATTCATGCTTTTTCAGAGGCTGGCGTTGTGTAAGCTGGCATCTCTTTTGATGAACGTGTTTTCCAGTAACTGTTTCCCGTTTTCTTGCACTTGCAGGGCTTTTCCTCTTCATGCTCCTACTTTTTCCAGCCCCAGATGTTTGTGAGACGGGTGATTGACATGCCTGTTTTGGAGCCTGGTGTTCCTCTTCAGCAGACTGTGTCCTCCCCCGACAAGCCCGCTGTGCTCAAGTAAGCAATACTTTGAACAGAGCAAAATTTCTACCTTGGAGCGCTCACCAAAGCCGTAGCACTTACTGAGGTAGTGGAGGGCAGGAGGGCAGAACTGAGAATATTATTGTACGTGATTAGGGAGGATGCTTATCTGACCAGACCCAGTGAACCGGCGACCCTGTGCACCGCAAGCGAGCGTCTTAACCACAATGCAAAAGAGACGTGCTCCTCTACATCTTTCATCTCAGGGCAGCATGTGTTTAATTACTGTGTTGTTAGGTATGGGAGTGGCATAAGATCTTTGTGCTGGTTTTCTGTATCCAGCTTGTCATTCTCCTGTAATCCTGTTTCAGAGTATTCATCCCTGCGTACACGGCAGAGCTCACCCTGCGCCTCGGGGGGTGCAGGACGGAGAACAGCACTGCAAACTCCTGCCCACTCGTGCTCATCCTGGGCTCCGCTGCTCTCACCCGCTCCTCCCCGAAAACAGTGAACTGCAGCGGGCAAGATGAGTGTCCAGCCCGGCTCCACTCCCCTCCATGGGAGAGCTGGGTCCGGATCACTGTGGAGAGCCTCAACAGCAACCTGTCCACCTCCTTCCAGATCACAGCTGCTCTCGCAGGTAAAGCTGTCTATAATCACAGCTGCTCTCACAGGTAAAGCTGTATCCATAATCACAGCTGCTCTCACAGGTAAAGCTGTATCTAATCACAGCTGCTCTCACAGGTAAAGCTGTCTCTATAATCACAGCTGCTCTCACAGGTAAAGCTGTATCTAATCACAGCTGCTCTCACAGGTAAAGCTGTCTCTATAATCACAGCTGCTCTCACAGGTAAAGCTGTCTCTATAATCACAGCTGCTCTCACAGGTAAAGCTGTCTATAATCACAGCTGCTCTCACATGTAAAGCTGTATCTAATCACAGCTGTTCTCACAGGTAAAGCTGTCTCTATAATCACAGCTGCTCTCACAGGTAAAGCTGTCATTATAATCACAGCTGCTTTCATAGGTAAAGCTGCCTTTATTTCACGAATTCGCAGTTAGGCCATGCTAACAGTCAAGTGCCATGTTTTCAATATTTCACGTTAGTCAGATAGCAACACAGAGGGAGCGTATGTTTTTATTAAACATATTTAAATAACAGGTACGATAGCTGTGTTATTTAGGGAGATTATGCATTGCTATAAACTGATAGTAACATGCATTTGACCATCCAATGAAACACAAAAGAAAAACTGTATTCAGTTAATTCCTTATTTCTTGACAGCTGGATGCAAGCCTAAAAGTGGTGGATTGTTCGGTGACTTCTTCTCCAAATTCAGCGGTGTGAATGGCACTGTTCTTTTCAGCAATGCCACTTCCAACTCCACACTGCCGGTGGACAACGCGACGGCCCTCGTCCAGCCCCAAGCCGACAGCTTGCTGAACAGCTCCCCCTCTGGGGACTCCTGTCTGCGCAGCCAGCCCGTGTTTAAAGAAGACGTGGACGTGGTGTCTGTGCGCTTCGCTTTGATCAACGGGCCAAACATCAGCATCTCTTCTCAGGCTCCCACTCTGATCTCCTTGAATTTAAATTCCGGAGCAGACAGTGGAGGGACGCTGGTTCTGGACTTGAGATTAAACCAGGTAAAGCCAGGGGAAGATAAGGGGAGGGTCAGGGTTAGGGTAAGTGGAGGGACGCTGGTTCTGGAGTTGAGATTAAACCAGGTAAAGCCAGGGGAAGATAAGTGGAGGGTCAAATCTTTTTATAAAAGCCCTCATTTTGTCGTTCTTCAACAGGAAGCCTTGCTGTCGTGCTAACTGTGCTTTTGTTTTGTGAATATTCATGTATCTTGACTTATGCAGTAGTTGGACTGGCATGCGAATACTGCATTGACAAAGCTGTGCTTGAGTGCATTGGCGTTTTACACTGACGGTGAATCAGTAAAGTATTTTTTACATGTTAAATAAGGCGGTTTCCTTATCAGCCTCGTTCTCATTTCAGACTTCTCTCACACATGGAAATGCCACTGTGGTGGTCTGTGTGAGTGCCGGGTCTCCTGTGCTGACACTGAACGAATCGCAAAGCTGCACAACCGGTATGCTGCAACCTTGTATTATTATTATTATTATTATTATTATTATTATTATTATTATTATTATTATTATTTTGTGTTACTTTTCTTAATCCTTTCCTTGAGCGTTCTTCTTTAGCTTAGAGTCACAGGAGCCTGAATGTAATCAAAGTTAATAGAGCCATTCTAAGTATACCATCAACTTCTGCACGTTGCAGGATTCGCCACAGTTTTAATATCCACATACATTAAACTTATAAGGGTGATGTTCTGGGAATAACAGTCTAACCCTTATAAGAATTTACTATAGAAAAATCATAGCAAAGTGTAATAAAGCCCAGTGAAAGCATGGCGATGCTCAGGTAAGTCTTGTAAAGCCCAGAGAGAGATGACTAACTAGGGTAAGCTATGGTAATGCATAACCTAGCCATGGCAAAGCATGGTAACCCCGTGCCCTCTCCTGCCTCTAGCCTTCTCTCAGGGTTATTCTCTCCGAATGAACGGCACGTCTCCAGAAGCTGCACTTCATATCCCCTTCCCTGAGACAGCACTCTGGTACCTCACCCTGCACACAGTGTGCCCTGCAGATGCCAGGTAAGAAACACAGGTGAGAGATGAAAAGTTAGCACAGAATGCAGTTTAACAGGAGTTTTAAATGTGACGTTGTGTTCTTACTCAGTGAGTGTGGAAAGGTGTCTGGGACGGTGCTGGCTTCCTCTTTGCTGAGTGCCTGTGTTAATGACTGTGGCACCTATGGAGAGTGCCGGCTGCTCCGATCCTATGGGTACCTGTACGCTGCCTGCACTTGTAAAGCAGGTGAGTCTCTCTGCTTCTGAAAGGACTGCAGCTCTCGCCAAACGTTTAGCATCGCTCTCTAGAATGAACTCATTTTGCTTCAGAAAGTCGAATGAAACCTGCTGAATAATGTTACGTTAACATATTGAATTACATAACGCTTGGTAGTTTTCCATATACTAAATTATGTTCGTATTCTGTCTCAATCCTAAAATTCTAGGTGATTGAAAACTTTTGGCTGTAGCTGCATAGCTGCAGATTACATTGTCTTTGTGTTTTTTTTTATTCATTTTTTTTGCTGTTCTGTTGACGTGTTTTTTGTTTCGTTTTTGTCTGAATTGAGGAGCTTTGACTGTGAGTGCAGGAGCTTCTCTTCTAGTTTCCTGCTGTAGATATATTTAGGGTTAAATCAGCAGAAAAGTTCTTATATTAGTGCCAGAAATGCTGAGTGCCCAGCCAGTCTGCCGCCAGCAAAACTAAAAACAAAAACATCTCTTAAAGCTGCAGATCACCAGATTGCGCAGGCTGTTGCTTAATTAAAGACCCTGTGTTAGTAATGTATTGTGTTAAATGAATCATTTTGAATACAAAGTTATTAATATACCTGTGCAAGTTCTGAAGGTCATGTTAGATTCATCTAAAAGTGGCTGTGTGGGGGGGTAACGAAACAGGCACAGTGACAGATTAGTGTCGTGGAATATAATAAAAACCACCGTTTGCTGTTGCTGGGATGCTGATCGCTTGGTTTTGCTCGCTCCAGGGCAGAGAGGATGGAGCTGCACTGATGCCAGTGAAGCGCAGTCCTATGCACGGCAGATGCTGGCTGCCCTCTTGCTGACTCTGAGTAATCTCATGTTCATCCCTCCCATCGTGGTGGCGGTGTACCGCTACTACATCGTGGAGGCCTCCGTGTACCTCTTCACAATGTTCTTCTCAACGGTAAGGCTAAGGTAGTGGGTTAAAGAGGGGTGACACTGAATCATTATGACAGCGAGTGTTGCAAATCTGTGACAGTCAGATAAGTGACAGTGGTGATCTGCAAGGCTTAGTCCTTGATCATAACCCTAATGACATTCTTGCTCTGTATTGCAGTTTTACCATGCATGTGACCAGCCTGGCGTCACTGTAATGTGCATAATGGATTACGACACGCTCCAGTACTGCGATTTCCTTGGGTCAGTCTCTTCGATTTGGGTAACCATCCTCTGCATGGCAAGAGTTAAGGATATCTTTAAATATGTGAGTATTCAGCTCTGATGAACTACATTCATTTACAATCGAACAAATAAACACTGGTGCACATGGCAAACACTGAATATCATCTTAATACTTGAACTTTCAAAGTAAAGAGTCTTGTTGCGTTCAAGCTTGCTAAAAAGTCAAACGCTGAATGTTTCTTTTAAGAACACACAGTATGTCACGCATGTAACGTGGAAGAGATTAGTTTATACCAGGATCTTGTTGTATCGTTGCTGACTGTTTTGTTTTGCTCCGTGCGCTCCAGCAGCAATCGGTTTGTTTCTGCAATAACCAGCTTTTCTCCTCCTGTTTGCTAGATGCTGTTCATGCTTGGCACTCTGGTCATTGCCATGTCTATGCAACTTGATCGGCGAGGCATGTGGAACATGCTGGGCCCATGCCTCTGCGCTGGTCTTGCTATGATAGCAGCATGGGTGAGTGGGATTGCTTTTTCTGTTTGTGTCTGAGCTGCAGCATTGAGGGTGCTGCATCCAGGAGTAAACTGGCTAACTGTTACATAACGTAGGCACTCTGTGTGTAAATCACTGGCTAACTGTTACATGACGCACAGATGCATGTGTATTGACTGTTTGTATTTGCTGCGACACACAGATGCATGTGTATTGACTGTTTGTATTTGCTGTGGTTGCACAGATGCATGTGTATTGACTGTTTGTATTTGCTGTGACTGCACAGATGCATGTGTATTGACTGTTTGCTCATTTGTATTTGCTGCGACACACAGATGCATGTGTATTGACTGTTTGTATTTGCTGTGACACACAGATGCATGTGTATTGACTGTTTGTATTTGCTGTGGTTGCACAGATGCATGTGTATTGACTGTTTGCTCATTTGTATTTGCTGTGACTGCACAGATGCATGTGTATTGACTGTTTGTATTTGCTGTGGCTGCACAGATGCATGTGTATTGACTGTTTGTATTTGCTGTGACACACAGATGCATGTGTATTGACTGTTTTTATTTGCTGTGGCTGCACAGATGCATGTGTATTGACTGTTTGTATTTGCTGTGGCTGCACAGATGCATGTGTATTGACTGTTTGTATTTGCTGCGACACACAGATGCATGTGTATTGACTGTTTGTATTTGCTGTGACTGCACAGATGCATGTGTATTATTGACTGTTTGCCCGTCGTTTTTTTTTTTTTTTTTCAGATATACCGCGGCGTCCAAAGGCGCCAGTGCTACCCCACAACGTGGAAGCGCTGGGTGTTCTTCCTGCTCCCTGGGATAGTGAGCGCAATCGTTGGCATTTCCTTGTACGTCTTTGCGCAGACCGATGAGAACTACCTGTACACGCACAGTGCTTGGCACATACTAGTGGCGAGCAGCGTGGTCTTCCTGCTTCCTCCCCGGGAGAAGCATAAGAAGCCGTGGGGCTGGTCCCAAGAAGCCATCTGTGGGTATCAGATCTGTAAGAACGAGAGGGAGGAGCTCTACACTGTCCCCTAGGCTCGTGGAGGGGTGGCAGGCTGCTCCGGTCCTCTGATTCCCTTCCAGGTTTTACAGGCATTCATAGATCCTTTACTCATGAAGACTTGGATGAAGGGTATAGCGGTTCGACTACATTGATGTCAAGATAAAGACCTGGCTGGCACCTCTGGTTTAAACGATGTTAATGTGTGTAAAAGCTTTGGTTCTTACTAGACACATTCCAGTCTGTTTGTATCTTATCTAATTGCTATCTGAGAAATTACTGTGGATGCTGTAAGTGCAATTTCCTGTTTCTTTTTCTTCTTGCAACACATTCAGTTTTATAAGATTTAACTGTAGATGCCGCACAGGGATCCATTTGCAACACTACTGTGCATAATGTAGAGAGATCTGGATGAAGTGCAGTTGGACCTGTTTGCTAAGTATGCAAGGATCTGAAGAGATATTTCAATGTATGCATCTGCAGTGGATTCCCTCCATTGCAGCCACTAAAAGGGTCTGATTCATAGAGAGCTGGTGATTATGGAGGCGTATCTTCAGACTGTGTCCGAATTTGAAAGAGGCAGAGCGATGAGAGCAGTGTCTTTTATAAGGAGGGAAGCTACTGGAATTAAATAATGTGGGTGCGCAGCCCGCATAACTCTCAACAACGTTCCTTCCAAATCTTAACTTTCTTGCTGTTGTTTGACAAGACTCTATTATCTTGCATTTATGGTTTATAAAAAAAAAAAAGAAAGAAAGACAGAATATAGCAGTGTTGCTGTCGCAGCTGAAATTGGGGCTTGGAGATTGTATACAAGAATCGTAACACTTGAATAACCCTCTTTTAAAGCACTTTCGTACCCCCTTTCTAAAAACACTGTGTGAGTCTGTTCCATATACAATCAAGACAGGTTGTTACCTCCTGGTTTCGCTGTCCATACCTGCACACAATTATTAATGCTAAAAGCTCATTTAATTGCACAGACCTGCAGATATAATTGTGTGGCCTCCTCAGGGTCTGTGGCTGGTTTTTAATATAAGCAATATTAGATAGAAATTAATATAACATCTCTGGATGATTGTGTTTTCATTTTCTTTTTAGAAGTTTCTACTAATGCTCCTGCTGCACTTTAAGTATATATTTATTGTTGTACTGTACTGTAGGGAACTGACAAAGCTTTCAGATTACAATAGCCTTTTAAACCCTCATTTTAGTACGCGCAATAAGAGAACTGGAGTCTTCTTTTTCCTTTAAAGCCTTTGTGTAATTTGACATTGCTAGAGGTTTGATGTTTGCAGTCAGTAATAAGGGTAGTTTTGGGTGGTTTTGTTTTCTTTAGAAAATGTTCCACGGTATTGTTTGAGATTGCACATGTTCATTTATAAACTTTGGACAGTACAGGGATACATGTTTTGCTTTTCAGTGAAGCTGAACTCAGCGGAAGCATTAAAAACACAAAACACACTGCAGGAGAAGTCTTTATCAGGGTCTTAATGTTTTCACAAAGACAGTAAAGACCTTTCTTTTAAACATTTGTCCAAGATGTGACTTAAGTTTCCGTTTGAAGTTACGAATGACTTAGAATCTTTACTGTTGCAATGCTGAAGATGTAAATATGAAACTGCATATCCGATCTATTCAAGCCAATGGTACCTGTTGCAGGCAAGCAGGCTCAAAAAATGACCTGTCTCCCCCCTTCCCCGCATGCTGCTCAGGAGAATGCGAAGCTGGGTGACGTAGTGGAAGGAATTGCACTTTTTAAAACTTGGTTGTCTCCTGTGTGGGATTCAGCTTCTAAGCAATACACACAAGAGTTCTTTCTGCTCCAAAGTGTCTCTTTCAGCCCTGCACCTGTGTTGGGGTCAAGGAAACTCCACTCAACTGTAAAGACACTGGAATATTTGAATTATTATTTGTTTATTTAGCAGACGCCTTTATCCAAGGCGACTTACAGAGACTAGGGTGTGTGAACTATGCATCAGCTGCAGAGTCACTTACAATTACGTCTCACCCGAAAGACGGAGCACAAGGAGGTTAAGTGACTTGCTCAGGGTCACACAATGAGTCAGTGGCTGAGGTGGGATTTGAACCGGGGACCTCCTGGTTACAAGCCCTTTTCTTTAACCACTGGACCACACTGGCTCCTTATGAATTGATTTATCTTGGGGGCATCCATTCTGTATAGGTGCTCAGGTCTCATTTTTTTTTTATCACAGGTTTTTTCTGCATAGCTTGTTCTATGTCCTAAAATGATTTTACATTGTTTAAGTCTGTTTAAGTAATCTTCGGCATGAAATAGGACTCCAGCTGCATAGCAGTTTGTGCTAGTCCTGGATTTACCTTGAGCTTAATTCAGCCCATACTAAGCAAACCTTTGAGAGAGAACTCAGGCGGGGCTGAATTAACTCCAAGTAAAACCTGGATTGGCTCAAGCTGTGTGCAATGGGAGTCTTGCTTTTGTCCCTGATATTTGATATCCAGTTCAGTAGGACTTGTGCTAGATTACTGGGACTTGAGAGAGACCTTTTCAAAAGCACCTTGGGTTCAGTCTTGTGTAAGCAAGAGGTGGTATTTTTAAATGGGCTGTTGTGTTGCACTATGCGATACACAACTACAGGCTTAGTGCCTAGTCACAGCCCATCTCCTCCCTTTACTGTATTCATCATGGGAAATTGTCTGGGGAGGGGTGGGGTTGCCAGTCCTGTTGTGTTATTTGTATTTTATTTTTGTGTTTATATATAATATAATGTGTGTGTGTGTGTTCGTGTTGATTTAAAAAAATAAACTTCTTGGTGAAGGGTATATATTCTATTCGAGGGAATCTGAGAAAACAATAAATGAAAAGACCGTTTTCACAATATCTGCATCTTCTCCTTTTTATCAGTGATATAAACTTGAGCGTTCGTTATTGTTCTAGACGTACACCTCAGTCTTATTCTGAGAACCACTATTAAACCTTCAACTTCTAACAGCTGCCTTGGAAAGGAGGAGCACAGTGAACACCAGCTCACCTGACTGGTGTAGTTATTATTATTATTATTATTATTATTATTATTATCATTATTATTATTTGTTTATTTAGCAGACGCCTTTATCCAAGGCGACTTACAGAGACTAGGGTGTGTGAACTATGCATCAGCTGCAGAGTCACTTACAACTACGTCTCACCCGAAAGACGGAGCACAAGGAGGTGAAGTGACTTGCTCAGGGTCACACAGTGAGTCAGTGGCTGAGCTAGGATTTGAACCGGAGACCTCCTGGTTACAAGCCCGTTTCTTTAACCACTGGACCACACAGCCTCCTCCTAGTTAACAGCACCGACTCATTTTACTGAAAGCATACGACATGCATGTATAAAAAGACATGTTTGTTTTTACAAGAGGATCCACGTTTTCTCCAGTGAATGCCTCAGCTTCGCTCTCATTCAAAGCCACCGTCTCATTGCGGCTTGTGTCTCCACCATTCCGAACCTGGCTATCTGGCTCCCTCTTCTGGTCGTGAAAACAGCATCGTTGCACTAACTCCGAAGTGCATGTGAAAGTATTATGCAACGAATGATCAGAATGTGTACCTCCCTCTGCCTCCTCCCCGCCCCAACCCCACTCCCCAAAACCACAGATTTGAGAATAATAATAATAATAAAGGGTTTATTCAAGCGTTTGAAACAGGGTTGCGACGCTGATGAAGGCAGTGACCGGAACTTGTCTTTCTTTAGCGGAGAGCGAAGGGCACTGTTCTAACTGAACACAGTCAGTTTGTTAGAAACTTGTACATCGCATCAGCAAATTGCACCTTCTCTGCGGAGACTGCAGTGTGGTTCAGAGTGCACCCCTGGCACACACCCACCACGGAAACCTGCAGGAAGCGTTAATAACATTAAAGGAATATGCGGCAGAGGCCAGGTCTTACAGCCAGCACCGGGATCACTAGCGTGTACAGTGTAGCGCTCTCTTTAGTGTGTTATGTTTTGTAAAGCGCCCTGGAATAGCTGTACATGAAGGATGCTGTGTTAATGAAACTGGTATGGAATGGCAGGGTGATTCTTCATTACGTGGGTTAGATTATCCAGGGAAAGTGAATATACTTTGTTTGTTTGTTTTTTTATATATGGTGTGTGGTGGAACAGAGAAAGTAGCCAACCTGTGATGGAGAACTCCAGCAATTGCTTTATTCTGCCACTAGATGTCGCTCTTTGCATAGCCACCGGCTGACAGCCAGCCAATAGAACATATTTTATAAAATAATGGACTAATAAAACCATGCTGACAAGTTAAGGGTGCATCTGAGACACTAAACGCCCAAGTAGAGAGAACTGAGACTGAAACACTCAGCCAGGTCAGCATTTCTCCCTGCAGTATAATGCCGTGGAAACACCAGAATGGACTCGGAACGGAATCTTTGCATCATCCTGTTCCTTGCTGTATGGAACACAGCAAAGCTTCTGACTGATTTCCACCTGCCGTTCCTAAGAGGCCTGCTCACGGTTCAGAGGCCTGGGAAAGGGTCTGCCAGTCAGTGGAAATACTGCACCGTAGACACTAATTATACAACACCAGCAGAGATCACCGAGGTCTTACAGAGAAACAAAGTGCTGACAGCCCTTTCAAAACACTATCTCCAGGCTGGATGCAAACTTCAAAAGAGCACTTACCAGATTTCAAACCAAACTCATGTGTCTTCGCATCAGTATAACCCTAGGTCTGTAACCCACTGAGTCACGTGCAAGCACATGCATCTAGTGAAGCTGCAGATATGCCATGCGATGTTGCAATCAAGAATCTTAACAAATGAATGGTACACAGAACATACACACACAGGGCAGAACGACTGGGCTCACTGCAGGGTCCTGGGCGTGCCAGGGCTGCGCTTGTGCTCTAACTAACGCCAGGCAGGGATCTTGCCAGGGCTGAAGGGGTGTGCTGCAGAGCATTGCCAATGAGTCGCTAATTCCGTTGAAGCCAGGCTTTGCGTCGCCACTGGGTATAATGGGACTGAACCAGTGGTACTGGGAATAAGGCAGACCGGGTGGAGATGCTGCCATTTTCTAACTGGTTTATTTTGTAATCTGGATATATTTTGCAGACTTTGTATTGTGATATTTTGTAACAACTCTAAGTCTCCCTGGCTAAGGGTGTCTGCTAAGAAATAATAATATACATTGAGCAATGAATGTTCTGCTGAATACTCTGTCCTGGTATGATATTGAGACATTATTTGCACTGCATATTACATAGTGGCAGTAGCAGTTTTACAACATTAAGATTAATGCCAAAAAAAAAAGAAATCAATCACACTATTTCCCTACACCCCCGTATCAGCGTGGTTGAATATTGTACACGGTATATTCAGTGTAATAACGGAGATGGTAATTGGAACTGAATAGTATAAATCGTGCGTTGTGTGTGTGTGTAAAATGAAAGCACTCAGTTCATCAGTTGAAGGTCATTTAATTACTCAGAAGCTGAAACAGTGTGGGGAGACTCAGTAACATTCCCAGGTATATACATGGAGCTGTGTGTTGCTGCTGCCATCGTCACTCCCTCCAGCTGCTCTGTCTCACAAGCTCACAGACACTCCACCCGCCTCCCCTTGCTTCTCTAGGGTGTGTCCCGTGACAGCGGGTCCCCTGAAATACTAGGAGGCAGGTAAAAGGTTCCTAATTCTGGGCTGCCTTTCCCCTTCATCGTACCTGATCGTTGGGGTAACAAGTTTAAATTTCATGTTTTAAAATGTGTTTCATAGCAGGAGCGCAGCATATAGTTTTGTGGGGGGGGGGGGGCACTGACCCATTCATCTTATTGATCAGGGTCCCCCCTCCCTGCTGGTCCAGACACACACACACACACACACAGCTGCAGTGAGGCGCAGGTGGTGGGAACAGCACAGCACCTGGAAGACAGGAGAGCTCTCGCTCAGGAGAAGGAGGGGAGCAGCGAGTGTGGAGCGCCGGCTTTGTTTTATTCCTCCACCTGGGAGACGGTTCCGGGCGTGGTCATCGCGGCGGGTTTGCTTTTCCCAGCATCCTCTCCGGGCTGAGTCAGGAGGACGGGACTCGGGCTGGAGTGACGCTGCCGCCTCATGAAGGGAAACACGCTAAGAGAGAGAGAGAGAGAGAGAGAGAGAGAGAGACAGAGCGAGAGAGAGAGAGTGAGGAAACTGCTATGCAATCAAGGATCTGCTGCTGTGAATATATATATATGGTATGAAATGTCCGACTTGTTTGTTTATTTCCAGTTTATTGGACGCGTTTTTCCTTTATGGAAAAAAAAGCACCAATGGAGGAGTATTGAGAATCTGGATCCTAGAATTCTGCTGCCTAAGGACCCGACAAACAGACAGGAATGAAAATAATTAATACCCTTTCTTGGTTTCCTGCGGCACGATGGCTCTGGCTAGCAAGCTCTTGTACATCTGGGACTTAATGTACCTCGGATAGGAGTCCTGAAAACCAGGAAGAAAAAAAAATCTGTGTTTTACCAACGTTTGCCATGTTTATTAATAGACTTTACCCTATTCTTTACATTGCTTTACCATGCTTTATTACACTTTGCTGTGCTTTTCCTGTGGTAAACTCTTATAAGTGTTGTCACACACAATTGAATATTTGTGACACTGCAACAAATATTGTAACGACTGTAATGTATTTTAAAGAATATAAAGCCAGTAGAAAATATTATTAGCAGATCTGTGTAAGACGTGTTGTGATGGTCACAGAGCCACTTCGAGCTGAGCCAGAAGGAGTCTTGCTGGGAACAAGCTGACTTATTAGATATGGATTGGATGCTATAGAATGAAATCCATTGTTAATAGTAATGCTGTGGGATTCTGTATTTCATATCCTTTTGAATAAGTCTGTGTGAGGTCTGAAAGAGCGCTCCTGGTATGAAATCGTCAGGCTGACCTGCTGAAAGATCCAAATCTCCCTTATCAGGGAAAAGCATCTTTTAATTAGACTCAGAGCCTTAAAACATTGTGATCCAGCGAGAGCAGAATGGCAAAGTCTATTGAACAGAGTTAATATGCCAGAAGGAATCGAACTAGGTTTGATTAAAGTAAGAAAATACAAAAGTATTTAAATAAATAAGAAACCTGATATAATAACATTAAGTAAATGTATGAGCAGCCCTAAGTTTTAATATTCAAGGCTGCATTTGCTGCTAAGCAGGTGCCGAATTAAAAATGAGTGTAGGACGATTTACTGAATTAAGCATATTAATCAACACTGAAAAAAAAACTTGACCGGATCCTTCTAGAATATATCATTAACTCAAAAGATAAGAACTGTCAAGGCAGGTTGATGATCAGATTTAATTGGATCTCCTGATGTATTCTTAATGGAAGGAAAATCCTATATAAGCCCAGAGCAAGACCCCATTCGATATCACTGAACTTGATTTTGCAAGCCGACGTGGTCCATGCTTTGAATGTCTCTGAAAAACTGACTGCTATTTGGTCCGAAGTTAGTCTCTGCCTTTTGAAGGCAGTTTTTATTTCATATATCCTACACTACACTTCCATATACTGAAAGGTAAGCATATATTTTAATTGATATCTCTTTCATATTGGATGCACACTGCTATAAGTTATAAAAATGGTGCTAGTTTTAAGACAGTGATATATTGAACGTTACAGGATGTAGCTGTGGGTGCTCCAGCTTTGTGCATTTTATAGCCCAAGGGCTAAGCATACGATAACCATATCTGTATTACTGTATTGAAGTATTAATGTTGTAAAGGCAGCGGATCGCCCAGATTGCTTTTTACTTGGGATTTATGGTGGTCTGCACAACCAACCAATCCAATTTTTAAAGCATTTAACAAACCAAAAGGGCATTACTACTGCTCTGATTCGTTAACACTTCAAAATTAGTCTGTATGATTTTCATGATTATTAAAAAGTTGTCTGGACAAATAGCACGCCCAGTGCACAAACAAAACCACTTGCAGGAGTTTAAAAGACCTCCGTCCTCTTTAAACATCTCCCCTGAGTTTAAGAGTGTGCTCAGAGCATATATAAATAAAGAGTATGTGCGATTCTGACAGTGTTCCCCTGCTCAGCTGTGTGGTACAGCGTGCAGCAGGTCTCGTGAGCTCACCTTTTTGATCAGGAAGTAGATGTGCATCTGTGCGTCGTCGAGGACGTAGCGGTGTGGCGATTTGATCCCCTCCAGCGTCTTCTCCATCGTCTTGCTGTCAATGTTCACCCACTTGCTGGCCCCGGGTACGAGAAACTGTCTGGGGAGCAGAACACGAAACAGGTGAGCTTGTTTTCACTTTACAAAAGGGTTACAGCAAGTGAAGCCACGGATTAACTGTACTGCCATTGGCTTGCTGTGGATACTCACTGGTACACCTCCTCCACCTTCTGCGCTATCTTTGAATGCTCTCCGTGTCTGAGGTCTTCACACGCCTCCCAGAAGCACAAGTTCTCAGCTGATGAACGAAACAAAGACAATCACTTTCTTTATTCAAAATCAGCATCTCATTGAAAGAATCCTCCCAGGTAAAAACAAAACAACTCAAAAAGTGCAATTTGGATCTTTTTTTAAAAAAAATGGAAAAAAGGATCACAAAAAACTATTAGTATTACCAAACTAGGACCAAGTAACGTAAAGGATTGAAAGATGTCACAGTTCGATTTCCATTGGAAACCCAACCTTCAGTAAAAGACTCTGATGAACATGAGCCACAAATAGTCTGCTTACCACTGAACTCTTTCTCCAGGAAGCGCATGAACTCTTTGCGTCCCAGCGGGTCGTTGAGCAGCTCCGTGAAGGAGAAACTCCAGCGCTCCACCCTCAGCTTGGTTGGGGTCGCCACCCTGAGGGGAGGAGAGGGGAAAGGGATTGGGTTTTACAAGATCACACAACACAGGAGAGCAAGGGGCACACTCTCAAAGAGCTTCTGTATTTCATTTGCATTAAAATAGAAACCTGTTCATTGAATGAAACAAGAACCAAGCAAACCAAACCTGCCCTTATAAAAGCTTCCTGCAGTAAAAAGCATAGCAAAGTGTAATAAAGCATAGGCAAGCATTGTAAAGAACAGCAAGGTATGGTAAATGACGTTAATAAACATGGCAAACAAGGGTCAGCTATTGTAAATGCATGATAAAACTGGAAGAATAGCATGCAGCACTTTTATAAGGGTGTCTCAACATGCGTTGATGCAGTTACTGTACCATACAGATATTAAACTGCAGTTACAGTATTAATAGTAGTAGCCGCGATGCTATTCAAGTAATGATACTAGAATTTCACAAGCAGGGTTGCGCTTCTTTGTAGACTGTTGAGTCGTGCACAGGCTGCATGGACAGCGAGTTGCAGGGTGTTCTGAACCAGTGCAAGCTCAGCCAGGTCACTCGGACGGGGTACTCACTCGCTGGCATTCATGGACCAGTACATGATGTCATCAGTTATCCACGGGTTGCTGGGAAGGCATCCTGCCATGATGGGATCATGGGATTGATACTGTTCAGTGAACTTCATAACCCTGACAGACCATAAAGCACACACATTGGGATGGGCAGCAGAGAGGTGTATTAAAAAGAACTGTTCAGTAAAAAGGGATGGAATGGTCTGTTGTCCTACAGCTAAACTAGCACAGGGGTCTTTTTAACAAAGAGATCTATTATTCACCCTCTATCCTGAAGTGAACGGCAATCTATTTGCTGGGATATTAAAATGCTTCAGCGGTTTCTTAAAGAAACTCTCTGTGAGCAAACAACAAAGATCAGACACAGACTGTCCCAGGCATGTCAGGCATTAGCTCAGAATAAAAACTGATAAAATAAAAAAGGCTTGCTCTTTGGAATGGAAAAAGCAAAAGCATCCTGACTAATGGGCAGCGACACAGACCACTGTAAGCTGTTATCTAAGCCCACTTTCAAAAGGCATGAAGTGAAGAAGCCAGGGTCCCAGGAAGCAAGGGGATGAGCGGAAGCGGGTTCTGCTTACCCCTCCAGGCAGATGGAAGACTTGACCCGCGGGCGAATCAAGGCTTTCTTCATGAGTTCAATCTGCATCCCACCCCAGGCACGGCAAATCAAAAAGAAAACCAGGAGAGACGAGTTAGGAGACGTCAATCTACTACTCTGAAAAAAAACAGAGCCGGAGCACGCAGCAAGGTTTTTACTGCACACAGAACCATTTGGGTTAGACTGTGCTCTACTGCCACATTTATTTGAAACGGTTGCCATTATATGATAAACATCGCTGAATGAATTGTTCAAATGCAGTAGTGAGCTCCAGGTCCATAACGGACCTGTGTGTGTGTTTGGGGTCGTCACGACACAGCAAGGGATTTGCTTTGAAGATGCAGTATGGTATTTACCAATCTCTCAAGATAAAAACGTGGACAGCTGCCTTTCCTGACCTCAGCCATCATAAAGCACCTCTCTGCTGCTCTGTTCCTACCCATGTGGTCAGTTATCTCAAGACACTTCTTCACACAGAGAGTGGCGAGGGTACGGAATGGGTTACCTATCCCTGTCAGTGCTGCTGAATCATTAGGATCCTTTAAGACCCGATCAATGAGATCAATCAGCTGCTAGGAACCGGACGAGCACGGATGGGCTGAACGGCCTCCTCTCGCTCATAACGTTTCTTATGTTGTCATGATACAGGGCTGCTCCCATCATGCATCTTGGTTCCTACCTGTTTTTTGTAGTGTTCGCTGTTCTTTTCTGGGTTAAAAAAAAAAAATACAATTTTATAATTTTAAAACGAATGTAATGCCATTTAATAACCAATTATTCACAGTGTATTCTTCTCAATTAAATACTGCCTTGCTTGTTGCAACAACAGCAGTAAACCAGCAGATGTCACTGTGTGCTATTCAGTAATACCATAAAATTGAACAGAATAGTAAACTGTGATATTCTGTATAGAGTACACACACACACACACACACACACACACACACACACACACACAGCGCAGCACCTTATGGATGGAATTTAAAACCAATAGGAATACTTACTTTATGAGAATGAGATGCAAAAAGTAAAAAAGGGTAAGGTTAGTTTTTTTTCCCAATGAAAGCATGAATGAATTTGTAACTTTACAGCAGTTTTGTTGTTATTTGTAATAATCCACACTATATTACTCTATTCGATTAGTGATTTTTTTGGTGACTCTATTAAGGCGTAGCTGTGGGAAGTCAGGAAGCAACGTTTGCAGTACATCACATTAAAAACATATTTAAAAAATAAAACACGCATGTTGTCTGAAAACAGTATTGTCAAAACAATTTAAAGCTATGGATCTGCAAAACCACACAGAAGCTTTTGTTTTCTAGAGTAACATTTTGCCACACGACATGAACTAAAGCAAAACCAAACAGACATCAGATGCTACATTTAAGAGCCAGCTACAGGACTCTGAATTTAAGAGCCTTTAAAAGTTCAAACTACCAGCTGGACTCGGGAGTGCAGACAGTTCCCTCGCTCAGGGCCGTGCTCCAAGATGTCGAAAGTGCCTAGCTAGAAAAAAGGAAAACGGCAGCCGTTAGAACAAGCTGCAGTTCAGCTTCGTTCAAACCAAGCTATACAACTGGGCGAGTCACTGCCTTGCCCAGACTGATTCACCTGAAAATGAGTTTACACAGAAAGAGACTGGTACCAATCTGGAACCGCGCAGCGTTACATGCGAGCATCGCGCTTCTTCTCCCAGCGGCTCTCCCTTTGAACTGTAGCTGCCCTTGTGCTGCACACTAGACACAGAGTTACATGTCAACATGGATTATAATGCCAGTCATTCTAGCCTATTAGCTAGAGACCAACGCTGTTCAATTGAAATTCAATTTATCACGTGCCTGTGTGAGGCACACTTTACACTTAAATTATAACAAGCTTCATGAACTGCAGTCCTCTTAGTAAAGGATTTGAACACACACACCGGTGTATATGTATATTAGGATATAGATATATCTATATTAGATATGTCCCAAAACTATTTTAAAGTATTCAATGGCAGAGCCAAAAATAGCACAAATGGATCTGGAATTATGGATATTTTTTTTTTCCAGGGATCAATAAAAGCTTTCTGTCTGTAAAGGGGGGTGGAGGCGGGGAGGGGGGTTCATTCCAGACTCCAGTCCTGGGGGGGGGGGGAGCCATTCAAGACTCCAGTCCTGCACACTACCCCTGTAGCTGGGCTCTGCAACTTAATGACTCTGCCTAACTTACTTTGCTCTGGGATAAAAGCTTCTTTTAAACGAGTTTGCTTAGCCTAGCGTGTGGATTGCACAGCACTTTACAGAACAGCTGAGTGCATGCAGCTCCCCCAGCAGAAGCAATCTGTACAATCTATTATAGTCTTTATATATCTGTGCCTGTTTTTCACATTCCTTTATAGGGGTCACATGAAGAGCACAGATCACAAAAAAATGACAACTGCGTGCTTTTCAGACAGTCAGGCGTGCAATGCTTTTAAAAGGGTTTCAACTTCCGAGTGTCTCAGTGACTGAGCATGTGAAGAGTAAACCCTCTGACCTCCGTTTCTGGAGAAGGTGTTTGCGTGTGTCCACTTTCAATGCTTCCTCTTGTCTCAGCACTGCACAGCTGTTTCTTTCTCTGTCTTTTATATTATTCAGGAGATTCTGGATTATTTATGAAGAGCCCAACGTTCTGCTTTTTTGACCTTCACTGTTCCCAGTGGTTTATTCCCAAGAGGGATTTTTTATTTATTTTTTGGCTTTCTTGGTATCTGAATATTTTATGACCGCGTTGAAACAGAAGGAGAAACCTGGTGTGCATTACCCTTAAAAGTTTACCTTTTAAGTTTGACAGGACAGGCCCAGACCCCAGACCCCAGACCCCAGACAGTCTGTCTCCTGACACTCAGGCAGTGGGTGACCAAAGGTCTCTCTCTCTCTCTATTTCTAAATGTTAAAACGAATTCTGTAGGTCTGTCTATGTGGTTTAAAGCAATGACGCAAAGAGGGTGCTTTTACAATCAAACCTGCAAGGCACTGTTGAACATTAGTACCAAAGGCTCATAAAATTGCACGGACATCCACAACTCAGGAGGTGACTTACCGGAGGTCTGTTGACAAGCCAGTAGGCCTGTTCCTGGCAGTCCAGAACAATTCGATCTGCTTTCCTCCTCTGCTTCGCCGCCCTGTCAGCGAGCAGAGAGAACACAGCAACTCAACCGCAGACACCCCCAGCCGAACCAGAGAACACAGCGACTCAACCAGACACCCCTAGCCGAACCAGAGAACACAGCGACTCAACCAGACACCCCCAGCCGAACCAGAGAACACAGCGACTCAACCAGACACCCCCAGCTGAACCAGAGAACACAGCGACTCAACCAGACACCCCCAGCCGAACCAGAGAACACAACAACTCAACCAGACACCCCCAGCCGAACCAGAGAACACAGCGACTCAACCAGACACCCCCAGCCGAACCAGAGAACACAGCGACTCAACCAGACACCCCCAGCCGAACCAGAGAACACAGCGACTCAACCAGACACCCCCAGCCGAACCAGAGAACACAGCGACTCAACCAGACACCCCCAGCCGAACCAGAGAACACAGCGACTCAACCAGACACCCCCAGCTGAACCAGAGAACACAGCGACTCAACCAGACACCCCCAGCCGAACCAGCACAGCTCAGTGTTTATCAGCCTGTAGTTCTGCCTTCTATCAACTACTTTACTTAAAGGAATACTGAACACTCCTGACTTCACAGAATATTATATTTGGGATCTGCACATTTTACCTGAGCTGCTCTCTGGCTTGCATCACCACGAAGTCCCACGTGTGGTTGTTACGCTTGTGCAGCAGATTGTAATTGTGCTGTGAGGGAGAAACAGAGACGTTGAGTGCAAAACAGCCAGCAATATGAAAGAGACCAACACACCAGCAGTGCTATTCCTGAAGCCTGGCTCCTAGCATGCACAGTGCAATACACAAGTGGAATAGGAAACAGTGGAAGAAACTCCTTTGGTACCTGAACACACGCAGGCTGACAGTAGAGAGGGCTATAGAGTAGAAAAGCACATGTTCTTCCTCAAGGTTAAGGATGGAGGAACACTAAAACCCAGGTGTATGTAAAACTGCAGTCATATTGTCAAAAGGAGATGCTGATCAATGGAAGTGCATTAACCTCTCGGTTTAAAGCTATAAACAGGGCATGTTCCATCTGCCACAATCCCATCACAATCTGCTGTGCATTTCACAAGCTGGAGATTAACAATTTACAGAAATGACACCAATACCGAATCCAGAACAAGGACAGAGGTTTAAACAACGCGGCAGAGAAAGGGTTCATTTTTACTGGACCGCACCGGTAATGCAGCTGGACAGAATCATAGAATTTAGATAGGTCAAAAAATGATGCTATAATGAAGGGGCATTGTCCACACCAGCAGATTAAAAAAAAAAAAAAAACACCAAAACGCGGTTCTGTTTGACAAAGTTTTTCATCCTGATAAAAGGTAACAGCATTGCTCTGTGGCTGCTTACCTTCTCGTACTCGATCAAATCCCCTTGTTTGCGGATGTTCTTCTTTGTCAAATAAATTGCTAGAAAATGGAGAGCCGTGGAGAGCAGGATTAGGAGATTCGGCATGTGCTGTCAATTCAACCGTTTCAGTTCATGCTCCGCAGAGCCCTGCCCATCCCTCGGCTGCCTTTAAATCAGCCCCCTGCAATCGAGTTACTGATGTTTACTTCAGTCATGAAAGCAAACAGCAGGGGAAACCCAAAAACAATCTGGAGAGAAAATCCAACGCGGTCCCCGTACAAAAGTACACCACAGGAAATCTGCGCTTTTCCCTTGAGCCCTCATTCTTACCGTAATCAAGCTCCGAGGAGGGCCACTTGTTTGTAGTCCAAAAGTACGGAGTCTGTCAGGGAGACAGAGAGAGGAGTGTCACTGCACTCACTATCACAGAATGCTGGCTTGTTTTTGAGCTGGATTGATTGACCATGACCATGACAGTGCTATATGAAAGCAAACTGTGTTGCATTGCATTTGTAAATCGCGCAGGGCCGTGCAGAGAGCTGGTTACCTGAAAGCGGTAGGGCGTGTCGTCAGGCTTGAGCACCAGGTTCTTGGGCTCCTTCAGTGGGTAGATGTAGCCGAACTTCACTATGAGGCTCCCTATGTGCAGCGCCTCTGCAAAGGAAGAGGATTTCTACTTACAGGGCTGCAGTGCGGCCACTTTGTTGTGAAAGATTTCATTTTCCGACTTTTTTTTTTAACTGCAGGAATGGAAATAAGGCTCATATTGCATAGCAGCCCCCCCCCGCCCATTCAGTTTTAAAATGAGCTTGATGAAACACAGTGTGCAGGTAACAAGCTCAGGCGTGCATCCCACTAAACTCACAGTAAAACCGGGCATGGAGGCATGCTATGCAAAGGGAGTCTCATTTCCATCCCTGCTCTGTCCTCTTTTTATGATGTTTGCAATAACGTTACTGAAGCTTCACACTCTAAAAAGTTTGACATTAAGAAACGCCAACAGAAAACATTCAAATGACTCGGAAGCTGTTGAAGCTTTCATTCCAGTATGGCGAGTATGTATACAAACACACGCACACACACACACACACACACACACACTTGTTTGCTATATCCCCATCACCAGGAATATTCCCCCTCCTCTTTATTTAGCTCATGGCTATCATATTCATTATAAACGTGCACCTGCATTCTATGCACAAGGTCTCCTTTAGTTCTTTCAGATCACTGAATTACCAGCTGCTCCTGAAACGCCCTGTGGTTCATTAGCAGCTCCGCTGGTTCATTGCATGTCTCGGGAGGGCCTCGTTCCCAGTAAAACTCAACGCTCTTGTGGGAACGATCGCAACGCGTCTTATTATCTGCACGACAAGGGCTCTGCAGGGAAAATCTACAGGTTTAATTGTTATCAAAAAGCCCAAGATGAGAAGGATTACGCGCAACGCAGGCCAATGCAGGAAGTGCGGTGTTTATCACGTGAGGAGGCTCGTTAAGGCAGTACAGATCCCCATCCATTATTTAACAGGGCCTGGTCTAATGGATTAGAGCAATTGCACCACTACAGAAATAAGATCAATAATTCAATAGACTGATCAGACAAAGAACAACCAAACCCTCTTCTGGGGGAGTCCACACCGCAGATCAAGGACAAGCAAACATCACCTGAGCAGGAGATCAAGGTGTCTCTGTGCTCACGTGAGGGAGCCCTGACTGTGCAATTAGATGCTGAACACCACATGCAGGCTGGTACGCACGTTCATGTTGCAGTAGGTATGCTGTGCAATGGGATTCTCTTATATGCACGGGAGCTGCTGGTATCTGCAGAAGGTAACAAACTGCTTTTGCACCTACCTTCCTCACTGACGTTAAACTTCTGCATCAGCCAGTCCACCACATCACTTCCTGGGGGAAATAAAAAGTCAAAATCCATGGGAGTTTGGGCAAGGCAGTAGTGGTGCTAAAACATGACAAGCCAAGAAGCAAGAGACACAGGCTGGAGGCGCGTCACGATAACTGGATCCAGTCCTGCTCTACGCGAAGCACAGGTGTCTGTGCAGCAGGTGTAGGGATGCGAGATCAAAACACACAAATGCTTCTTACCGGTGATTGCGTGCGGGATAACCGTGATCACAAGTCTCTGGTTTCGCATCGTTATCCCGACATCGGGGTCTTGCATGGCTACGATAACTCGCTCCATCTGAACAAGAGAAACGCTTTACATTCACTTAAAAATCACATGATTGGAAAGCTGTGTTCTGTGTTTTTCTGTGCTTGTATACCACGCGGATGAGAGTAAGAGTTTATTATCAATAGCTTTTATTAACATTTTCCAAAAGCAGGACCGGTCCTGTCGCTACCACTTGTAATACACTGAGGCGGGTAGAAATACTGCAGTTAGATATTTCATTACCGAGGATTATAAATTACAATTTAAAAACAAAATGCATTGCTTTCAGACAAACTCTCGAATAATAAAAACAACAGTTATATTCACCCCACTGAATTGACATGCAACTGTATTTTCTGCAAAAAACGCAACTGCATTAAAATGAGTGTAAGGAATAAACTATATCGTTTTTAGACGCTTGCAACAATCAATTAAGCGCGCACAGCATCTTACTGCCAGAAAACAAACAAATCAACACCGTTTCATTGCAAACTGAACAGCATCAGGCTACAACCAACAGCTTTTCTTTGCTCTTGCAAACTGTAATCTGTGACAAGCTAAAAGCCAGACATGCTGAACCCGTTTTACCTTGCTAAAGCTCGGCATTTGCATTTTCAGTGGTTTATGGTGTTGATTGTCATACCAGCGAGGTAGTTCGGACGGGTCCTCTTGCTCTCTGCTTTGTGAAGTTGGAAGCGGAGGCTGGTATTTAAGTAATCGAAGAAGCGGCACAGTATTATCGCCACCTGCTGGACACGGAGCGCAATGAATTTAGGGCTCATCTCGCAAATTCATACATTTCGCGAAAACATATACTGTACTGACATATTTTCACAAATAAATAAATAAATAAATAAATAAATAAATAAATAAAAAATCCCGCTAAAATGTAATGATTTTTTTTACTGTAAAAGTTACAACAACCCGCTAACAGTACATAACTGTCAATAAACGACTAGCTGCATGTTAGAATTATTTTTTTTTTAAATTGGATTCCTTTAATGTCAATTTTGCAGCGGTAGCATGAGTGTAGCTGTTCAGCCTGCAGATTTCAATAGGTAAGAGAGCCTGTGTCCCGCTGCAGATTTCAATAGGTAAGAGAGCCTGTGTCCCACTGCAGATTTCAATAGGTAAGAGTGCCTGTGTGCCGCTGCAGATTCCAGATAACATAAACAAACTGGAATGCAAACTGAGCTATAGACCACAGTAAAACAATAGCACCCTGGGCCATGCTGTGGAACATGAAATATACAACATGCTCGCTTGTTTGCGCTGCTAATGGAGTGCTGAGAGCCTCATCCTGTTACTAATCGGCAATGACTAGGCTGCTGGCCAAGGGCAGCATTAGGGCTGTCAGATGAAGAGGGGAGCTGCCCGTTCGAGTCCCTGAGACGGGGGTCATTTGCTAAGCCCTTCCAGTCACATGTTTGCTGGACACTTCACTGTGGTCGGTGCAGAGACCCTTCACAAGCTGCATGTTTCATGTGTGTTTTTTTTGTGTGTTTTTTCCTCTGCCATGTATTGCCTCCCATGTTTGCGTTTGCATTATCATCGCCATGCCTTCACTAAATCGTGATCATTAATATTTAATCTACCCCCTTTCTCTATCCATTAAGAAAAATACAGCCGAGTTCTGGCAGGGAATGTCCTGTAGTTCAAAGCGGTGGGACACTCTGTTCTGAGCTGCGTGGCGAATGAAGTGTGTAGAGAGGCTTTGATCACCTGAGCCTTCATGTAGGAAATCAAAGCTGAGAAGGGACGTCATGTGAGAGCCAGGGAGAGGGGAGGAGAGGGGAGGAGAGGAGAGGGGAAGAGAGGGGAGGAGAGGAGAGGAGGGAGAGAGAGGAGAGGAGAGAGGAGAGAGAGGAGAGGGAGGAGAGGGAGGAGAGGAGAGGGAGAGGAGAGGAGAGGAGAGGAGAGGAGAGGAGAGGGAGGAGAGGAGAGGGAGAGAGGAGAGGAGAGGAGAGGAGAGGAGGAGAGGAGAGGAGAGGAGAGGAGGGGAGAGAGGAGAGGAGAGAGGAGAGGAGAGGAGAGGAGAGGAGAGAGGAGAGGAGAGGAGAGGAGAGGAGGAGAGGAGAGGAGAGAGGAGAGGAGAGGAGAGGAGAGGAGAGGAGAGGAGAGGAGGGAGAGAGGAGAGGAGAGGAGAGGAGAGGAGAGGAGAGGAGAGGGGGCTGGGGTATCTTTCAGCGCTTACTCGAGTGCTGCACGGTTCTACACGGCGTGGTCTAAGAACGATTAAGAAGTATAGCAGGCACATCATGTTATGTTAAGAAGCTGAGTGATACAAGACATCGGTCAGTTAGCTGTTGGCGTTAGCTGCAACTGTTGAAACAAAGGGTTATCAGAAATTGCAACGAAGGATCAATGTGAGAGTGTTTTTTTTTAAGGAATAACGCAGTCGGAGAAGGCAGTTTTTTTGTGCATTCTGGAAGATAACGGCTGCAGAGGACTGTGTCTGGAAACACATCTATTATTATTAAGCTTTTACCAGTCTTGCGGTAAAGTATACAAACGCCTAGAAACACAGACATTCAATCACATAATGCTGCAGCTAAAAACTTTGTTTTACTATATCTATAAACTGTGTTGAGTGGAGGTTTTTAAAAAAAAAATTATTTTCACAAATCCCATCAGTTTAATAATATCTCACCATACTGAAGCTTTTGCAAAGAAGGGTTATGACCGGGACAGCGTGTATTGTGATAGTACTGTACTATTAATAATAATAATAATAATAATAATAATAATAATAATAATAATAATAATAATAATAATAATAATAAGGTTCATCATAAAATCTGACAATTCTTCTAATATGCAAATAAAAACATATTTCTTTACATTTCCACTCACACCGGGAGAAGAGACTTTTGAGGTCTTGAAATCTAGCGGCCCGTGCATAACACTACTGCCACATAGTGGCCAAACACAGGCATTGCAGCCCTTTGCAGCTCGGGTAACAACGTAGTTACAGTCGGTCTGACTTTTCACACCCACTATTGAATAAAAGGTTTGAGTTTAAAAGTCAAGTTACAAATAAAGGGACAGAAAAGGTGTTACTAAAATGTGTGATTTCAATTTAATTAGGAGCATGTACTATCTATATAACGTAAGGGCATGAGAACGTGATACTTAATTACTTACGGTGTAGAACTGCAGCGATGGCTGTGATTGGCTGTAGATAGTTCCTGATTTTGGCTCGCTATTGCAGCAGCACTCTGAGGGAAAATAGTTACTTCAAGTGATCATAAGTTGAGCAAGTTCAAACCAATAAAGGAAGGTGAGTTCGCTTCTTTCTCATACTATTTAAATGCAGTTTAAGAATATAGTGTATACTGATTCACGTCTGCACTTACTGGTGTAAAAATAGTTGAAACTAGGTCAGCAAACAAGCCGAAAAATTGTGTGGAGAGGGAGAGAGCAGAACAGTGCGATCGTTGTGTGTTTTCAACTGCAGGAGGAAATGAAAAAAGTTGAAAAACTGCCCTTAGGTTTACTAGACTGAGCTTCCACGGTTTTAAACAGTTAAAAATAACAATAATAATAAATACGAAATATTATTTCTAAATGTGTTGTTTTCTGTATGTTAAATACAAATTTTTAAAAACAGGAACTGAAAAGCGATCGATCAAAACGCAATTAATTCATTAAAACAAACAAACAATGAATTCCCAGCTAAGAGTTAGGTGCTGTGCTTTGACGTCAGATCTGACGTCTGGTGCAATTTTAAAGGACTGATTTATTTAGAAAAGAAAAATGTACCTCAAAGGAACGTTTTTGTGATTCTAAAATAAGCGTTTTTGGTCACATCACATAGTTATGACACGGGCATGTGGTGGTGTGCAAATGTACCTCTCTCCAAGAACGTGAAAAATGGGTTGCAGTTACCACTGCAGAACTTGTAACAGTGGTCGTCTTTGCATACCTGATGCGCTCTCTTGACTTGCACGACAAACTGACAAACTTCTGCTTTCGCGTGTGTGCTCTACTTCCTCCTCGCGTTAGCAGAATAGAACTTAACTATGCTTCAGTGTTTCAAAATGTCGTCTAAGTGCATCCTGCTTGCACCGACGCTGCTCCTCCAGTAAATCTTGTATTTCTAACTTAGTCTTCTTTTAGGCGTAGCAAGGTCAGCTGCCGTTATAAAAGTGCTTCTATAAGTCAATACAGTCATATCATTGCCCGGTGGTGTAACAGTTTTGCACCAGTGAATATACAGCAGTGTGCCCATTTTATCAGAACACCTCAAGATGGGTCGTTGATATCCTTTATATACCTGCCTGCATGAAAACCTCAGGGTGTGAGAATTTACATTTTCGGTCAGTACTAATCGGATATAGAAACAATCGGAACCGCCTTGTGCTTTAATTAGGCAACAAACAACTTCTAAAACGTCTCCTGCTTTTTATCATTTTAGAGTGGTTTGATTTCATATGCACAACAAATGAAAGCTACTGGAAGCAATGGAGTGTTCTAATACACATGCAGACTGCTGTACATTGAACTGGCATACTATCAGAGCAGAGCAGAGCAAAGCACACTTTGAAAGGCAATCTCAATCTTGACCTCCCCCTCTGATTTGTCACCCCCCCCCCCACACACTGTGATACTGTAGAGCCAGCCTCAACCTCAGAACAAGCATGGGCAATCATTAGGAATCCAGTTTGACGCAGGTCTCAGTCTGCAGAGACCCTGAGGGGATGAGGAAGAGAGAACTGTGTGCATCGTGTTCTCATGTGCACCGTCCTTTACAGCTTCCCAAAAACAGCCGGCTATGTGTAAATCAAGCCCTGTTTCGATGCTTCTAAAAGCACCTGGCTTCACGTCCTCTCAAGTGAGCTGCACACTGCATGATACGAAGCAATAGGAACAGGAAGGCTGTCGCTCAGGGCTTGCAGCTCTCTCAGTTTAATTGGGTGTTGCCCTGCCAGCCCCTGTGTGTGGCAGAGGGGCTGTGAACTCATGATGGGTGATCATGAGGGCCGGCCTGGGTTCAATTGTGGCTGGGGGGGCATTACTGTGTCCATGTCCAGCCAACCCATGGCTTGATCTAGGCTGCCTAGCTTTGTGTGGACTGGGGTGATCCCTACTGTTCACTGAGTCACCAAACTCGCTGTGAGAGCTTTCCTGCTGCCATGCTTGACAATGTAAAGAGAAGGGACCGCTGCACTGCACAGTCTGAAACAGTCTTGTCTGAAAAGTCTTTCATTTTGAGAGAGATGCCAGTCTAGTTAATCCAAGTTGCAGTTTTGACTAGCTGTTTCTCCTGCTCGTTTGGTCTCACTTTGTTCACTCTGTGTTATGCTAGGGATGTAGAGTCCTGTTTTCAGTTCTTGAAATTTCAGCCCTGCATGTCTCCCTTGAGAGGTGTGTGTGTGTGTGTGTTTTTTATTTTTTATTTTTTTGCTCTGTTGCTGAAAATGTTTCGATTTGAAGGCAGAAATAGCCAGCATGTTTTAAAACCAGCAGCAGGTGTGTCGATCTCCTTGGCACTGCTCAGGCTGTGCTGTCCCGGCAGGCATTTAGAAAGCAAGGCATCAGTTCGATGTACGTTTCAAAGTGTTCGTTGGCTACCTCTGATCAATCAAGTTGAGTGTGTTTCTCGCACAGTCTTTGCTGTGTCATACAAAGAGTGCAAGAGAAAACGTACTCTCAAGTTGATTAGAGGTAACCACCGAACCCTAAGAAACATCTTATAAAGTCATTAAATCTAAATAACAAACCAGATGGGACGTGCTTCATGTGTTTATAGAACGTGCTGTGGTTTGAGCATTTAGAATGCTTTGTCATTGGCATTCTGAGATCTACACTCGCAGGGAATTCTGTTAATAGGTTCCAATGGGGACGTCACTCATAATGACTCTTCTGTTGTGAAAAGGGCCACACTTTTAGAGTGTAGCGTGTGCTTTTGCAGTGAAGAGAACGGCTACACTGTGTCGCACATGCAGTTTGCTCTGCTGTCATGCCTGTATGCTAGTGCTTTTTCTTTTCAAACACCGGTCTGCGATTTGTTTACATTGCAGTTAAAGAACAGGAGCTGCTCTCTACCAGCAGGATCAAGTGCTGGTTTTAGACGCTGGCCATTTATGTTCTGCAGCCACAGCAAACGCTTAATAGCGGATGGTGCTGCAGTACCTCCTCTTCCTTATCGAAAAAGACAACAGACCTTATCTCTGAGCTCAACAGCCACTTCTGCTACAGCCTGCTAGTCACTGCACTGCAATGGGGTGAAACGTGGGCTGGTAGAGCAATATGGTGTCTTTTCAGGGCCCCCATTAAACTCCTAGTAAAACCAGGAATGGATCAAACTGCTATGCAGTGGGAGTCTTATTTCCATACATCCTTTCAAACTATCTGAGCTAATTTCAAGGTCAATTTTGTCAATAAAGAAATTGCATTCGATATATATTTTGAAGCCGTAGACGGCTACGTTTCCATGGCGATGTAGAAATCCTGTTCCGCCTCCTCTGCGATGCCCATCAATATTTTATTGCCTTGTTTTAATGAATAGGAAATATTACTGTTGTGAGCCAAAGTGCAAAACAGCCGAATCAATTAGCAGGCACGGCACAGAACTGTCTTCCGCTGTGACAGCAGAACGTCACGCTCAATGTGTATTCATATATTCAGATTGCATTGTAAAATCAAGTGTCGCTGTCAGACTCTATTGCAACAACGAGGATAGTAACACTCAACGTTTCTTCTGTTGCACTCACACAATTCTGCATTGAAATAAAAGCTTTCCAATCAGTAAAGCAGAACACAGACACGCATGATCAGTACTCATTTTGTTTTTAATTTTTTTCTTTTCTGAACATTGCAAGATTGAAATGATTGTAAACTTGTGAAGAATCAACGCTTTCTCTGCAGAGTTTTCTTGATCCCGTTCAGCCTGACTCAAAACCTTTCATTAATGTCACGCTGCAACCACAAACGACCCGGCTCTATGTTCAAACAGGATGCTGCCTTATAAGTCCATGTTGAAAATAGCAGTGAGCTGCAAGCGTTTCCTGAAGATATTGGTATAGCTCAACGCTTTTTAAAATGTCTGTTCTGCTTCCCGAACAGTGGAGCCCGAAGGGTTAATTATCTCTATTAATTAGCTATAAATAATGATCCATCTATCTGTCTCTATCTATCTATCTATCTATACTACAGACTGTTGCTTCTGCTGTAGCTTGCACGCATCTGTACCATTTTAATAAATCAAAAATCGTATTTTTTATATTAGAATCAATATTGTTAAACTGGCTAGAAATCAACAGGAGGGTTGCAGGGCTCAAAAATAACACCTGCTTTGAATAACCATGCTCTCCAGGTGGAAACCAAGAGAGATGCATTGATTTACAGAGTAGAGGGGAGGGGGAATGGACTGCTGAATTACAGGTAAGGGAAAGCAGAGTGGTTCCTAGCAGGGGCTCTGTTTCTCTGTTGTAGAGAAGCTGAACTGTAAAGGTCACATGCTCTCTGCACTGGGCTTGGCGCAGCACAGGGGAATGACTCATGAATAAATCTCCTGCTCTTCCTCTATTTTGTAAAAGCCAGATGCAGTACAGCTGCCCGGATACTCTCCTGATCTGTCCATCGTTACAATTCCAGTTCTGTGCTGATCAGTACAATGTGTGATTGATTATCACTTTGAAAATGTAATCGCTTCAGAACGAGCGATGGTAGTTATGTTGTTCTTCTGGCTGACGCAGATTTGTTGCCATGCCAATAATTTGCCTTAACTGATGACCCAGCAAGTCTGCGTTGGTTCCTCATTCCTAAACACAGCGGACTTCTGCGCTGCACTCCACAGAACAGACCAGTAACCCAGGCCCTGCCAGGGCTGTGGTTAGCAGCAGCAGGGGAACTTCATACTGAAATAATTCGAGGCACACGCTGTGGTTGACACTGTGAAGGAGGTGGGGCAGCTTTTATGTCTGTTGAAAAGCCAGCTGAAATGGTTTTGCAGTACTAGATAAGTTTACAACTTGATCTACAAGCAGATCGTAAATGTTTCACCCTTATTCCTCAAACTAGAGGTTTCAGTTTGTATATTTAACACTGTCCCATTAGAAATTAAACTAGAGAGGAGAGACTATGATCTCTGTGTAACTGTGACAGACTGGTTTGATTAACAGTAAACCATTAACCCTTTTAACTTCATTCTGTTTGAGTTCAAGCTGAGAGTCTAGTAACTTGACGTTTTAACACCGTGCCCCACATAAATCAGAATTCCTGATAGTCTTCCCAGATATGAATTGCATTCACTTTACATTTTCCGTTATAAGAAACTCACAGATTATGGTCAGTTTGTATTTGATTTGGAATTGTTGATATGCAGGAACAAGGTCAAAGTGCGGCATTGAAATATCATCATTAAACTGGGTTCATTAATAGCTTTGAAAAAAAATAACATACTGGATTTATTGTGTGGCTCTGTGTGCTTTAAACCAGCTGGGCTGAAAAATGACCTCTTAGCGATGGAAAAGTTTCTTGTGTAACTCAACCTCATATTTTCAAGGGCTTCTTGGCAAAACAGCAGCATTTAAAATTAGTTCCACATCCTGTGTGTAGAAACCTAGTGAGATCAGTGGCTGGCTGTTGAGTGCTTTATCCTCCTGAACCCCTTAGACTCGAAGCACCCACACTATCAGATAATGAAAGAACCCAGAAACGTTTGTATTTACTTCTGTGTTCCTGTTAAATAATGGAAACCTGCCTGTGAATCTGTTCAGGAGAACAGGGTTTCGAAGGAGTGCTCACAGGTTCAGCAAGTGCAGGTGTGTTTGTAATGTGTTTATATTATTTACTTCTCTCCCCCATTACCCCCCTGTGGTGATAAATCAGGTCTAGTGCAAAGAGCAGTTCAAAGAGAAAGTACCTACAGTTCCATATAGTGCTGTATAAATAGATACTGTAGTGCCACATGCCTGCAGGACAGTAGCACCGAAACAGCCATTGAAAACCTCCAAGTGAGTTCTGATAATGTGTGCATGAGGTGCTCTTGTATTGAGCCTCAGGCGCATATATATATTCAAATATAATTCTGTGTTTTTCTGCAAGTGTTGTAAAGGATACGGGTCGTTCCTGCTTCTATTGGAAGCGTGTTTTCTGCAGTCGGCGATGGATAAACTGAATGTGTTGGAGAAATGGGTTCCAGGTTTTTTAACGGCTGGTGTTTTCTCCCTCTCTCTCCCCCCTGGTTACTTTTGCACTGCGGAGTGTTAAACATGATCCGCTGACACTTTGGCACATTGTTCAGACTGCGTTTATGAAATTGCCTTCCCGCTGCGCTGATCAGAGACCCCAGGGCTGCAGCAATGTGAGCTGAGTGCAGCCCCCTGACAACCCTGACGCCTTTCAATGCAGCCCTGACGCCTCTCAATGCAGCCCTGACGCCTTTCAATGCAACCCTGAGGCCTTTCAATGAAGCCCTGAGGCCTTTCAGTGCAGCCCTGAGGCCTTTCAATGCAACCTTGAGGCCTTTCAATGCAGCCCTGAGGCCTTTCAATGCAGCTGAGCTTCCACACGGCAGTGGACTTTACTACGGGATCACGCTGTGCAGAATCTGCAAACGTAGGTTCCGCATTTCACGTGGATGGAGGTGTTTCCATATTGCTTCATTTGAATTGAACACTGCATAGTATTCCTAGCATCGTTATGTTTACTTGCAGGACTGCACATTCATATTCATGTACGTTGTGCGCCATGCATCAGTGGAGTAGAGAAAGTGTTGCAATGGAAACAGATCTCCTCTGAACGGTTTCATCTAGAAGATTAGTGCACTAATGAGCTTCTCAAAGGGGCTGATCTTTTTCAGGTAGCTTATTTGTTCCCCAACTTTTTTTAAAAGGCAATAAAAGTGAATTGACCCTGAAGGATATACAACTGAAGTATGTTGATATCTCCCGTCGTTCACAAGTTGAGAACGTGTTCAAGAAGAGTATTAAACATGTGTGATTCATGGCTTCTCATTGCATACCACAGTGTAGCACTGTAAAAATCTCAAACTTCAGTGATTAAGTGTGCTGCTAAAAAGGAAGTGGTGAAGCAGCAATAAGATGAAAGATGTTGCAGCTTCTAGATACATTGTGTTGCTTACGCTGGCAGTATAAATGCTCAGTGTGCTGATAGTTGTTGAATAAATCAAGGAAGCCTTTCTGGAGGTTGGTTGCTCAGCGCTGTGTGTGTCGATGGCTTGTGTCAGTGAAGAGTGGTTAAAAGATTAAAGGGTACTATAGGCTTTACAGAAGCTGGTTCCCAGGAACCTGTGCCTGGTTTTTATGGCATTTCTGTCACTGGTGTTGATGAATCAGGTCTAGTGCAAAGAGCAGTCCAAAGAGAAAGTACCTACAGTTCCAGATAGTGCTGTATAAATAGATACTGTAGTGCCACATGCCTGCAGGACAGTAGCACTGGAACAGCCATTGAAAACCTCCAAGTGAGTTCTGATAATGTGTGCATGAGGTGCTCTTATATTGAGCAGGTATTATAAATACATGCAAATATAAACGTGTTCTTCTGTGAGTGTTGTAAAGGATACGGGTCGCTCCAGCTTCATTGGATCATATTCCAGGCTAGGTGTTGTGTGCAGAACAATAGCTTTGTAACCCTGCTGCCATGCATGGTAAGAACCTGTCTGAAATTGGGGGCTGTTCTGCCTTGGGTGCAAGGGGGTGACAAGATTGCCTGCTTCTAGCTCCATGATTGTAAATCCCCCTTTTCTTGCATGCAATTCATTTTAGTTAATTGCTCAAATTAAAAAGCTGCTCATTGCCCTATACTGTATACTGTGTAGTGTTGTTTGCACTTAATCACCAAAATGTATGACTCATTTTGAGCTTCCTGAAATCTCTAATTGCTGGCAACAAAGAGGTTTACAGAACCTGCAACTCTTTTGTTCATTAAATGGAAACTCACTGCACAGTAGGAAAGGAACAAGCCTTGCATGTGTTTTTTTTTCTTCTCTACCATACTGAAAATCAGTTTGCAATCAATTATCTTTACTGTCTCTCTATTGTCATCAATAATCTATAACTCCACTCTCTTTTGTACGGTACGGTCCCGTGATTCCATTTTAATTACAAACACGAAGATGCGAGAAAAGGAATCATAATCATCAGCAACATCACTGTTATCATCACCACCTATAAAGCACAGATCAGAGTGGCTGTCTTATGTCCAGCACCATTGGGAAATCTGGCAGGCTGGTGGAAGATGAAAGCATTACGTATTCCACCTGCACTGGGAGGGAAGCTCCCGTTTAGTATTCTGCAGCCTCTGCTGCTGCTGCTGCTGCTGCTGCTGCTGCTGCCGCCCCTCTGTTTGGAAGGAGATGAGATCATCGCAGTCTCTCAGCTAATGAGGGCTGGAGCTCAGAGCAGCATAGCACTGAGACAGTCGTCCAGCAGCGTGGGTTACTAAGAGATCATTGGTTTCTGCACACCTCTCTAGTTTAATGGTACCGGCAAGGATTTGGAGCTGATCATCATCATCATCTACTTCTTTCTTTATTTCTTTTTTTTCTCTCTTTTTAAAGCTGATTCTTGAATCTTTCTGTATCTTCTGGAGGGGGGGTGATTATTATATTTTTTTGGGGTGGTGGTGGTCGAGAAGGCTTTGGGAGACGTGATGCTGGGCTTGGACGTGTGCGAGTTTGGGGGGCAGCTGCTGGAGTTAATGTGGCTGACCGTGTGCTACCGAGGTGAGGATCGATTGGGCTTTAATCCAGGGCTTTTGATGTGCTTTTTACAAGGCACTCTGGGATCATGCGTGGCTGGGAGTGATTGCATTTGTGGTGTTATAACTGCATCTGGTGAAAGCAGAATTACATTGTGAACAGGGTGTGCTGTATGTGTGAGGGGCTTTTGCAGTGTCCTTTGTGATTTACTGCATGTTGTTTTACGGTAGATTGTTTTATATCATGCAATGAAACTTAAGCACCTCGCACACCGTGATTTTGTATTCCAGCCTAGAGCTGTAGTGTGAGTTTATTATAGTGCTTTATTAAATATGAATGCATGCTTCCTATCCTAACATTTTTTTTTAAAACTGCTTGTTTTGCAATCGTATGCAGTGATGCATAACCCGTGAGACTCGACAGGACCTATTATATTATTATCATTTTACTTTAGAATTTATTTGACAATATGCAATTTGACAAGCAGTTGAGATGCGCTAGTAGATGCCTATGGAACAACTAACACATGTGGTCATAGTCTGGAAGTTTAACTGGGGAACTGGCCTCTGCTCTTGCTTTTGACAGCCTGTTTTTGCTGCAGGATAATTCTGGTTTCCGCAGGAGTGAAATGGATTATTTTTCATGTCAGTTTATTAGTGTTCTTCCTAGACCCTGCTGTCAGGAAAGCGGGATGTTCTGCTTGCTGTTTCCTTATCGGTCCCAAAGCAGGTGTGGCTGCTGAGCTCGTGAGACTCTAGTGAGCGAGCGCCACTTTACAAACCACGTCTCCCTGGCTCACACCACCTTAATAATGATCCGTACGTGTTTCAAATGGGATTGTAATGATGTGCCAGTCTTGTAGTGTGAACAGGCTGTGTGTTCATCAGTGTATCCAGTGCACCGACCTCACAGCACGAGGCATTCATGCCACTAAATTGTCTACCAATAAATTGGCCTGACCATTCTGACTCTTCATGCTCTCATTTATTAATTAATTTGTTTTTTCATCGAACCAGTTATTCCCTGCATGCTAGTGCCTGCCCTGCATTGTACCGTAGCCCTGTTAATACCCATTGTGTCACTGTGGATTACATCTCTGCTCCTCTCTCTCTCTCTCACTCCTCTCTCTCTCTCCTCTCTCCCTCTCTCTCTCTTTCTCTCTCTCTCTCTCTCTCTCTCTCTCTCTCTCTCATTAGTCTAGCAGTGCATGTGTTGGCAAAGTGCTTGCAACAGCCTGGTGTAACAAGTGTGTGACATTGTGTAGGAGATTCCCCTGTGCAATCTGTGCTGCAGTAATGAAACTGTACATTAGCATGATGTTGCTCTAGTCCCTCCCCTTACAGGAAGAATATTTAGGCCAGCGTTATAAATGCGACTTGGGGTGACATCAAAGAGAGGCATCAGATTTATTATAATTTTTTTCATTAGATCCTGCCATTTGTCTTTGCAAAACAAATACAAATGGAAGAGCTTTGTCTTCGTGCAAGGACAGGAAAGCACTTGTCCTGGGTAGCTACAGTCGCTGCATGAGTTACAAGCAGGGCACCAGGGCGATTGATCCATCAATTAATATTTAATCATTAACTAAAAGCCGTGGGGTTCAATAAATGATTAATTGTTGCAGAGTGATGGAGTTTAATTTCAATATTTTATACAGTGTTCAGTGCAACACAGTGACTGTCAGAAATATTTTGTTCCGATCCTTTTCCATCCTATAAACGTGCTTTAATTTACTTTAAGTGATGATGATGATGATGATGATGATGATGATGAGCGGTCTGAACCCACTTTCATTATTGGATCGATTTCTGTTTCTCAGTCCACAAGACTCTCACATAGGACTGAATAATGAGATGATTGACAGCCCGAGCTGGCTTGCACAGATTCATGCAGAACTTCAAATACTCGGTCACACAATCAGAGGTAAAACTTACACAGCAAAGTGAGGGCTGTTAATCTCAACAGTGATGGTTATTTAGATCTGCAGCTTTTCTGATCAGTTGAATAGAACCCCCCTCACATGAAATAAGCTCTAACCCCGGTCTTTCAGTTTAAAGAAGGGTTAAGAGAATCATTGCAGGAGTCTAAAACTGAATACACTGTAATATTGTCACGTTAGAATTCAACTTCAATGCACTAACATTATCACGTTAGAATTCAACTTAAATAGTAACGTTATCACGTTCAGTTAATTTTTAAAATTTTTTTTTTTTTTCGGAAAAAAAAAATCTGATTAGTAGAGTGATTCTAGATATTCCACGGCTTCGTTTTGAGTTCTGGTCTGAGTTTTCATCACTCCATTAAAATCATTTCCATTACGCCTCCACACAGTCACACCCACAGTCTCCGTGATCAAAGCTGCTTTATAGTGTCCCGTAATGAGGTTAGAGGAGATTCATTTCTGGATGGGGAAAATCATTTCTTGACTAGAAGTAGTAATGCCTCTTTGAGCAGTTTGAGAGGCTGTCAGATGGTCTACTTCATAGCTAATGGCACAGCTATCAAACTAATCGGGCAGCAGAGGCGATAAAGAGATCAATAGAAAGCACAGCACCGCTGCTATGCATGCAACGTGATACTCTGAAACGAGTAGCTGCGTTGCACAGCCAGCCACTTACTGCAAACAACACCATGCTCCTAGTAAGCTTTCTCTAAATGATCCTTTTTTTAATTGATTTACTTATTTAGAGGGTCGTTTTAGTTCTCCATTTATTTACCATGCAGGTAGAGCTTGCATGCAGACAGTGAGGGGTTCAGATATGAGACCTGGAGACGGTGTGCTGTCACCTCCTTACTGGGGATATGCATCTCTGCTGGGGATCAAGAACCTGTCTAGACAGGCCAGGGATGCTGTCACCGGGACAAATAGTCTCATGGTACTTTAGAACCCGGTGTAGGCTGTAGGAGGGAATTTTTACTTTAACACACACGCACACACACACACACACAGACACAGACAGACACAGATACACACACTGACACACGCACACAGACTCGCACAGACACACACACGCACACAGACACACACACAGAGCTCATTATAAAATAGTCATCAAATTCCCTGGTGTCCACCCCCGCCCCACAGCACTGGCACAGAATTCAGAAATCTCCTAATGCCTATGCCCTGATGCCAGTGACTAATGTATTAGTTTTCATGACATTCAGCTTTGCTAATCATTAGACTGGTCATCAATAATGACCTGTTAGTGAAGATTCACTAGTCCACAGTCCGCACAGATACACTGCCTCACCCGTCCGTCGATCAGCACTACACTGTTTTATTCTAGTGATTGACCTCCATGGCTTTTCTTCCTCAGGCATCATGGCAGATAAAGAAGCAGAGAAGCCTGTCGGGGAGGAAGAGGAGACTGACCTCAACTACCAGCCTCCTGCCCAGAAGTCTCTGCAGGAGATCCAGGAGCTGGACAAGGAGGACGAGAGTTTGAACAAGTACAAGCAGGCTCTTCTGGGGTCCGGGCCCGTCATCGCAGGTCAGGGGGGCTGCCTCGCTCCTGTACACTATCATCTACACAACCAACTGCACCTAATATATACACATTATCATCTACATAACAAACTGCACCTAATATATACACACTATTATCTACATCACAAACTGCACCTAATATATACACACTATCATCTACATCACAAACTGCACCTAATATATACACACTATTATCTACATCACAAACTGCACCTAATATATACACACTATCATCTACACAGCAAACTGCACCTAATATATACACACTATCATCTACATCACAAACTGCACCTAATATATACACACTATTATCTACATCACAAACTGCACCTAATATATACACACTATTATCTACATCACAAACTGCACCTAATATATACACACTATCATCTACATCACAAACTGCACCTAATATATACACACTATTATCTACATCACAAACTGCACCTAATATATACACACTATCATCTACACAGCAAACTGCACCTAATATATACACACTATCATCTACATCACAAACTGCACCTAATATATACACACTATTATCTACATCACAAACTGCACCTAATATATACACACTATTATCTACATCACAAACTGCACCTAATATATACACACTATCATCTACATCACAAACTGCACCTAATATATACACACTATTATCTACATCACAAACTGCACCTAATATATACACACTATCATCTACATCACAAACTGCACCTAATATATACACACTATTATCTACATCACAAACTGCACCTAATATATACACACTATCATCTACATCACAAACTGCACCTAATATATACACACTATTATCTACATCACAAACTGCACCTAATATATACACACTATCATCTACATCACAAACTGCACCTAATATATACACACTATCATCTACACAACAAACTGCACCTAATATATACACACTATCATCTACATCACAAACTGCACCTAATATATACACACTATCATCTACATCACAAACTGCACCTAATATATACACACTATCTACATAACAAACTGCACCTATATATATATATATATATATATATATATATATATATATATATATATATATATATATAGTCACCTCCAAAATTATTGAATTATTGGCACCCTTGATGAAGATGAGCAAAAAATAATAAAATAAATAATACCAGTACTGAGCTATATTGTAATTTTCCAACATGTGGAATATATTTGTCTTTATTAATGATTCAATGGAATCAACCAGTTCTGTGTGTTTACAACACAATCTAATGCGCATGCATGTGGTCCCCTGTTGATTTGTATTTTATTTTTGTTTTGTGCATCAGTGTCTAAACACCGCTAGGACATATTTTTGCTTCAGTGAACTCTGATTTCATGGAGCACTGCATAGGCCTGCAAACAATCTGTTTCAGTCCGACATGATGTAATGACAGGTTTGTTTTGTGTCTTGAATGTGTCAGTTTCCTCACCACTGAACAGTGGTGTGCGAATCGAAGGGCCATTCCACAAAGTTTTCCAAACTCCTCGCGCTCTCCCCAGTATTATTGCTTGCGTATCTCTTTTTCCTTTTTTTTTTTTTTTAATCGGATATTTCTTCTCCTTTTGATTTCAGATCCCTCCGTGCCCAATGTTCAAGTCACGAGGCTAACGCTGGTGTGCGACAAGGCTCCTGCGCCCATCACAATGGACCTGACAGGTAAACACTGCTGTGCCGCGGCACTAGCTGCCCCACTGGCATGGTAAGCGCCGTGGATTTCCGCACGGGGAGCTTAACTTCCGTTTGGGGCACTGTGGCTCTTCCCTGTTTCCCGGTTAAGCCCTGGAAAGCCAGCAGGCTTGGTTCTGAGTAGAAAGATGTGTTTGTTTAGTGGAAGCTGCTTGCCTGGGCTCCCGCCGGGGCTGTGTGTCTGTGTTATTGCTTTAAGCCGCTCTTCATGCTAGATGAAGTCATTCCCTCTGAGAGCTCCCAATGTCAGCTACAACGCAAAGGGAGGCGAGAGCGAGAGCGATAGCCTTGCCTATCTAAACCTGGGTTCGCCTCTGTACCTGTCAGGGGAGTTGCTGAGTGTGGTGCTGCGGGACTGATGGCTCCTAATAACTGCGTGTGTTTCTTGTTCAGCATCTGACAAGCCGCCATCCACCGCTACGCTGGCGCTGTAGCGGGAAAAGGTCAGCCGGTTGCTAGGCGATGGAGCGGATCTCTACGCTACCTGTCAGCTCCGCAGAGCAATAGCGCCATTAACTCTCCCGGAGAAACTCAAACTACCATTTGACAGGCTCTTAATTAAACTGCTTAATGTTGCTGTGAAACTCAGGGGAGTCATGCAGGTCCTAAAGCTGTGTTTCTGTAGTTTGTATCCACACCCCCTAAGCCTTGCTTACCCAGAACCTGTGCCGCCGATCTGCTCACTCAAGTTGTTTTCTGTCTCCAGTCCTGCTTTTACTCTGCGATCAGTTTGAATTTTCTGCACTCAGAAGTGAGCTAGTTTAACATGTTTGTTATGTAGATGATAATAGACATTGACCATTGAGCTGTGGGTAATAAATACTGTTTGAGATTTGAAAATGATACAAGGAAGACGGCTGTAAAGGTCAGATTAGTTTAATGAACTGTTGAGCCTTATTAAGGAGCTGCATGGCTTGCTCTTGTAATACAATTATATTGGAGTCGTGCATGGCTTTTTCACAATGAGAACACGCTGAATGCCAAACTATTCTTACAGGAGTGAGTGAAGTCAGCTCTCCATTGTCAGGCTGCTTTTGACCTTTATTTCTGCGCGGTTCCTTTGACTAGCATGTGCCTGGCGCTGGTCCCCTCTGGATACAGAGTGCTGAGGGACCAGCTCATGAAGCTGGGAGATTTTCTGTAATGTATAAACCTTTTAGAAATTCAAATCAAGGGGTTGTGATCCGTGTCTGAGGTGTGGGAGCACTGCAGCTGCAGCACGGCATCTCATTGCAGGTGAGGGGTCAGCATGACTATGGAAGTCACAAGTAAGAAACACGGACGCTTTAAGGGGACATGCAAGGAGGAGACATGCGTTCCAGAAAAGAGGTACAAAAAAACAAAGCGAAAGCAATATGCTTAGTAAAAAAAGAGAACAAGGTCCGATTCTTTTTGCAGTGCTCCTAGTTCCCCAGAGGGAAGTCTCTTTCAGCCGCCTCTGTGCTGAGATCTGATGCTAGCCGGACTGTCAGAACAGTTTTCAGAGCATTCAAAGCAGAGGGTCAAGTGTCTAGTGCACAGTGATGAGTCACGATGCTGAAAAGAACATCCTGTCTGAACCCTGGAGAGAGTGCTGTGGGCTTCCGCTTCTCTGGGGATTCTGGAATAAAGTTTGTTTTAAAAAAAAAAAAAAAAGGAAACATACCGGGTCATGTCAGTGCTCAGGGAGTTTGACGTGGACATATCCTGTGTTACTACAATTTAATAAGCAATTGCTGTGTGTCTTTGTCAGTGCATGTATTGGTGTAACAGTATCCCCACTTCTCCCATGTGGTTTCAGTGTGAAATGTGTGAAGGATTGGGTTCTCGTTCGATAGTCCTTTGGCTCCAGTCCACGTTCTTTCCTTGTATTAATGCTGTATTATGTGCAACGAGGAGAAAGGGTGGGTGTATAAGTGATATTTACAGGCTATCGATCGGGACAGTTTTTCCATTTGATCTCCTCTTAAAGCCCGTTGGTTACAGTCTCCCGGTCTCACCGTGTGACGCTGGATACTGATCGTTGGATAGAAGCTCTTCACGACTCACTTCTGTGATTCAGCGCTCTTCAGGAGCTCTCTCTCCGCTCGCTCGTGCTGAAGAAAGAGAGAAGTCACAAGTAAAGGAATCAGTAACAAGCTGTATAAAGGGACAAGTAAGAGACATACTGTACATAGAGAATGGATGAAATAAAGCAAAACGCAATGACCACCGAGCAATGAGACTGGCCAGCAGAGGGCACCAAAGTGATGGGCACCAAGCTCTGATGTGTTCAAGCACCCAGTAGCCCCTAAAGCACGTTACCTGCTTGTTGCACATCACATTCTCTCAATACTCTAAATACAGTGCGCTCTACAACTGGAATATCTCTGGTTCCAGAATTCCGTTTAAACAAGCATGGAGGGAGTTTTAATCCGAGATCCTTAACGAGTGCATCCTCGCAGGCAGGCTGGTTCACCTGTAGACACAGAGAGTCTGCAATGATCCGTCCCAGGGGACCTCCCTCCCCTCCGTCCCTCTCTCGTGTAAGCTGCATTGAGAATGAGATGATAAGCTGAGCGCTCAGCAGATCTTCTTCTCAATTTATTACACTTGGGTTTTTATGCAAACAGCCGTGGCATATTTCCTCTGAACTGGAGCACTTCTGGAGCTGAATGTGTAATGGGCTGGTTGTGTCGGGAATTCAAAATGATAATGAGAATTCCAGTTTGAGAATATTGATTATGCTGTTCCACTCGCCGGCGTGCTTTTTATTTAGTAAGCTAGTTCCCCCTCTTCATCTCCTCTCTGCCCTTGGGGTGGTTTCTGATATTCAGCAATGCCCTGTTACTCAGAGGAAATCTGTGTGTAGATCAGAGTGCCTTGGATAATCACTGGAGCAGACAATTTCTCTGCCACCTAAATTGCCTGACTTTTGCAAGCCTTGCTTTTCCCCCATACACTGTACACTGCCGGATAATTAGCCCCAGTTCCTCAGGGGTTCCTGAGAAGCGGTCTCTCAGGGCATTTCTCTGCTTCCCCTCCTGGCAGCCGTTGTCTTGTTGTTATTAAGCCCAGTCTATTTTCTCTCCTCTCTCGATGACAGTAATGCTGAACATGTCATATTGTATCTGCCCCAGTCTGGCAGTACATACCCATGTGTTCTTCCCATGCTGTCATGAGTATGAGATCTCTTCATCATACTCTTGCTTGTTTGTTTCACCAGGTGATCTGGAAGCCCTGAAGAAGCAGAATTTCGTGCTGATGGAAGGAGTCGACTACAAAGTTAAAATCCATTTTAAGGTTGGTTTTGAAACTCGTTCTAATCAGACATCCAACTCCCATGTTTGCATGTCCTGTTTTTGTCTTTTATTTACTCAGGGGTCCCCAGGCCTCCATAGTAAACTGTGGCCAGCAGGAACCAGCCACAGCTGTAGTGGCTTTGTCTGGGATTCCATTAGTGATTCAGTGACCGCTGCTTTGCACAAGAAGAGGGGGAACAGACAGGACTGTGGGCTCAGCAGGAAGGCAGTGCGCTGGGCAGACTCTTCAAAAGCAGACCCTCGCTGCTGCTGCTGCTCTCAGCCCTTGTTCTTTTACTTGATCAGTTTGATGTCAAACCGGCGTGAGCCGCGGGCGTAGCGATTTGGAAATAAATCATCCATAGCAAGGCAGGATACTCGCCTCTTCATGAGGAAGGCGCCAGCCTTGACTGTTTTCTCATTGGATTCGTAAATGTGTCTCCTTTGATTTAAGTGTGTTTTTGAAGTTATGGATGACACAGACGTCTGTTTTGTCTGCATTGTGGTGGAGGTCGCATGCAAGAAATACAAATGCCCTCTTGTGGTTTTAAGCTGTTACTACAGCCTCTTACATCAGAAAGAATAAAACCAAAACATTGCCTTGAATGGCTGGGATTGTTTCAATAGCATTTTTAATTTTTTTTTTTTTTGTATCTCTCTAATTTAGGTGAACAAGGAGATAGTCTCTGGCTTGAAGTATGTGCATCATACCTACAGGAAAGGTATTCGAGGTAAGAAAAAACAAATCTATTACCCCCCCCCCCCCATCCCAACATTCCCCTCCCCTCTGCAGGAGTGTGCATTTGTGCCTCTGTGCTTAGCGCTGTGTTTCCTCCTGGCAGTGGACAAGGCGGTCTACATGGTGGGCAGCTACGGGCCGCGCGTCGAGGAGCATGAGTTCATGACCCCCGTGGAGGAGGCACCCAAAGGCATGCTGGTCCGCGGAGGCTACCACATCAAGTCCTACTTCACTGACGATGACAAGACCGACCACCTCTCCTGGGAGTGGAACCTGAACATAAAGAAGGAGTGGACCGATTAGAGAGACCGGGGGAGAGGAGAGGAGAGGAGAGGAGAGGAGAGGAGAGGAGAGGAGAGGGAGAGGAGTGGAGTGGAGCGATTAGAGAGACAGGCAGCATGGGGGAGAGGAGAGGAGAGGAGGGAGGGAGGGAGAGGGAGAGGAGAGGGAGAGGGAGAGGAGTGGAGGCGATTAGAGAGACAGGCAGCATGGAGGAGAGGAGGGGGAGGGAGGGAGGGAGGGAGGGAGGCAGTGGAGCGATTAGAGAGACAGGCAGCATGGAGGAGGGAGGGAGGAGGAGAGGAGGAGGGAGGGAGAGGAGTGGAGCGATTAGAGAGACAGGCAGCATGGGGGAGGGGGAGGAGAGGAGAGGAGGAGAGAGGTGGAGCGATTAGAGAGACCGGCAGCATGGGGGAGGGGAGGAGAGGAGAGGAGCGATTAGAGAGACAGGCAGCATGGGGGAGGGGGAGGAGAGGAGAGGAGGGGAGAGGTGGAGCGATTAGAAAGACTGGCAGCATGGGGGAGGGGGAGGAGAGGAGTGGAGCGATTAGAGAGACAGGCAGCATGGGGAGGAGGAGGAGGAGGAGCGATTAGAGAGACAGGCAGCATGGGGGAGGGGGGGAGGAGAGGAGAGGAGCGATTAGAGAGACAGGCAGCATGGGGAGGGGAGAGGAGAGGAGCGATTAGAGAGACAGGCAGCATGGGGGAGGGGGAGGAGAGGAGAGGAGGAGGAGAGGTGGAGCGATTAGAGAGACCGGCAGCATGGGGAGGGGGAGGAGAGGAGTGGAGCGATTAGAGAGACAGGCTGCATGGGGGAGGGGAGGAGAGGAGAGGAGGGGAGAGGAGGAGCGATTAGAGAGACAGGCAGCATGGGGAGGGAGGAGAGGAGTGGAGCGATTAGAGAGATAGGCAGCATGGGGGAGGGGGGAGGAGAGGAGAGGAGGGGAGAGGTGGAGCGATTAGAGAGACAGGCAGCATGGGGGAGGGGAGGGGGGGGGGGACTGCAGGAGTTCTGAAGCAGCTCTCCTAGCTGGTGTGAAATGCTCTCTAGACTGAGCATGGCAGTGTCCCCCCAGTTATACATATTTGCTTGTTGATTTAAAGTGTAATGACTCGCTTCTGTAGTAGAAAAAAAAAAGTTAAATGTTCTTTATTCCTTTAGGAGCATTGTAATGTAATTCAAGCAGACCTGAGGGTAGTTTAAGTATAGAACTGTTTTCTTTCATGGTATTTCAGGGATTGTTTTCACTGTGTTTTATTATACCAGTACAGCATAGACTAAAGTATTCCTCTGCATTTAATTTATCCTGTGATTAATCATGCTGACTCAGGCTTTGGCAACACAAGTGTCTCAATATCTTGGTCTAAGCGGGACTGTTTTCAGAAGCTCAGAACCTGCCTTCCCCTGGGCTTGGGTGGGTCTCAGCCCCACAGTTTCAGACCCAACGCAGCCTCCTCACTGCAGTCCGCAGTAAATATCCCACTGTCCCTCCCAGTCCCCCTCAGTCTGGGTGGGTGACTCGCTTCAAGAGGGAGGGTAGTTCAGCAAACCTGATCGCCTAGTCCTGCTGCCCCCCCCCCAGTCCTCCCCAGTCCTTCCCAGTCCTCCCCAGTCAGCTTCCAGTGTCAATTCCGGGTTCTTCTCATAGGGGAGCAGCCTCTGCCATGGATTGAGAAAAGAAAGGGATTCAAGCACAGCAGCACAAAGGGAAGGAAAATGGGGAGTGAACACCTTTGGAAGACAGCCTTTGTTTATTAATTTTTTTAAATGGTACAAAACGATACACGGGTAGCATGGCACTCGAGCTCCCCAAGACAGGTTTGAACCCGCAGTTTACACTGAAGGCAGAAGGTCAGGAACGATACAAACGATTATAATGAGGGCTGCCCTTTTGGTTACTTCCATGCATTTTTCTATGAACTTCCAAGTGTGAACAAAGGTAAAGCCTGTAGTCATGGAGAATGTACTCTCTCAGAGAAGCATGGCCCAGAAACAATGCCTCATTTCTTACAGGGAGTTGATGTCTTTATATATTATATACTATAAAAAAGAATAATATTGTAACAGGTACTGTAAGCGTGTGTCTAGATGTAGGTACATCCATTGCCTAGCTCTCCATTACCCTAGAATATCAGTGATCAGTTTTATCTAATTCTTTATGACTTGCCGCATGTCTTTTTCTGTTTATTGCATTTGGCCAAATTGATGTAAATCAGTGAAAGGAAAAACAGATTGTGCAGAGAGTTAAAATTGTGCTTATCGACTTGCTACATGAATGAACTGTGGTCTTTTTATACAAATAAAATCTGTCAATGATCTGTTGCTTCAGCGAAGTCCATGTATTTTAGAATCTGTCTGTCTTTGTCAAAACCTTCTGCAAACGACTTGTAACTTTGAATAAAGTAAAGAGACTGAACCTGCCTTTGATTTGGGTCACATTGCAGCTCTGCTGTAGGATTTGGAAGAGACTGGAAGTTGTAAATCAGTTTAAAGTGTAATATGTGTTGTCTGAAGGCCTGTTACCTGCCAAAGAATTGAAATGATCACACCCAGAGGTTTTCATGCAGGTAGGTATAAAAAACATCTTGAGGTGCTCAAATACATTTGCACTTGAAGTGCAAGCCATGACAACAGAAATACCTTCCCTAATGTATTAAAAACTACTGCCGTCTAATCCCACTGCCATGCCTGCAATGTAGAGATGGATCATTTCAGTGCAACCGAGATCAGCGTCTATCGAGCCACTTAAACTCCCACGACCTCGCAGACTCCCGTCTCCGGCTATCGATCGCTGCACAATCAGCAGCATGAGTCAGCACCGTCTAAAAACAAAAAAAACAGGTTATTTCAGATGTGATGCGATAGTATTAAATATATCTCTCGCCACTGTCTGTGTTAGCAGACTGATAATATGATTTGATTTGGAATTTAAATGATAGCAGTGTTGTTTTGTGGTCACAATAGTGTCTTAGACGTTTGGTTTGTATTTGTAAGGACTTTCTATCAGACGCATTTATAAAACATAAATATATTCCATAGTGTAATATCTCATTCTTTGAATTGAAATGTATTTTTTACAGTCAGTACCGGGATAGTTAATATAACAAGCGCATTGAGATCAATCCCTTATGTAGTTTACAGTCAATGTAAAGAAGACAATAAATACATTTATGATGACCAGAAAATTGGTATTGATTTCAGATTGAATGTATGACGATATATATATATATATATATATATATATATATATATATATATATATATATATATATATATATATATAAACTACTCCCATCCAGGTAAACAACACACCCCCACTGAAACCAGCAACAATCCTATCCTGGACGAGGGGTCGCGGCCGGAGTCTCATATCAGCACCTTGTCCCGCTGGACAGCGCACTCTCCCAGCGGGCTCTAACGTGAAGGCGATACGAAGAAGTTATATCTAACCTTGCATGGCGATAGCCGCTGCTGTCGCTACGAGGGCGGAGGACAAGGAGGCGTTTCAGAAGATATCTCGGAGCACAGTGACGTGTTGGTCCTCAACAAACACAACTTCGCCCGAGCCCTGCGGGAGAACAAGCGGCGTCTTGTAGAGTTTTGTAAGTAGCGCAAAAGTACCCGCAATCGTGTAATTAAATGCTTCGCAGGAACCCGGGTTTAAAAGTTAATAAAGGACAGTCATTTTATATGATTGAATTTGTCTTCAGAGTTCTTCGATTTTAAATCATGACGATGTTTTTTTTTTTTCCTGTGTTGTAGGTTTAAACAAAAAAAAGACAACTAACCTATACGTATAAAATTATTCAGACTCGGTAAGATTTTTAAAGCACTAAAGTATTAGACCTAAACCCTCTTTATATGCAGACACAATTCCAGTTACGATATATTCTGAGTATTAAAAACAGTTTTGTAAAAGGTATTGTGTGTGGTTTGTTGGCATGAGTGAATGAATGAAAATAAATGATAGACACCCATTGAAATCAGACTGATTTTTTGTTTTTTTTCAAACATCCAGATGTTTGGTTTCAAATCCCTACACCTGGTACAAAACATAGAAGCTATGTGTTTTAATTTGTTTTTAATAACTGGCAAGTTACACTGAAATGTATTATTATTAATGACAATGCAACCTCCTGCCTATTGTGATTAAGAAGGGATGGTATTAACATTCTAGAATCTCAGGCATCAAGAAAGTGCATTCCCACTGAGTATGCGGCAGAGCAACAGATTACAAATCAGAGTGATTAAAGCCAACCAAATATACAGTGAAGTACAGTACGATTCACATTTCTATAGTGCCTTTCATCACAAGTCTCTCAAACCGCTCCACACACAACTGATCTTCCGTTCAGCTCTTGTGTTTCCCCGCTGTACCATGCATTTATATGTATTCTACCAAACAGTATTGCAATAAGCAAACACAAGGCTTGCATTAAAACAATAGTCTTATATAACATGAATCATCAGCTGCACATCTTCTAATACAGACTGCAACGTGTTTCCTTTCTATGAAGTCGTGAACAGCTCTGCAAAATGCCAGGACAACTGAAACTTCACAGTAAAGGCGTACCACTGTCCTCTACTGTCCGATTGCTTGAATGGCATTTTTTGGTCCTGTTCTTCTATGTAAGGTTTGTAATGCAGTACTGCATCACCAATACCATTGGGTTTATTGAATCAGTTTCAACATTTTTGTCTTTTAGGCCAATATTGGCACAAGGGAGGTGGTTCTGGAATAAATTAGCAATAAAAGGGGACCAAGCAAATCACAATTCTGATGTAAACCATTCTGAATGCTGCAGTGTTTGAAATACTCTCTGTATAGCTACACGTTAAGAAACGAGATCACAGAATAGATGTATTCTCCCCAAACAGCAGGAATTGGTGAAGTAACTTTTCCATAGGGTTAGAAAGTTTGTGGAACATTAGAAAAACAGTATTTCTTTAACCACACAGTATTTAATTTTCAGCCCACAAGAATGCTCAGGTTCATGTACATAAAAATGATCGATACACTATTTCACTCTTATATATAGACCGCTTTCAAATGCATTTGTTTTCCAAAGCCTTAAAATACAGAAGCCAAAAAAGGTAGGTTTCAGATTTTATACAATCCCCTTTAATAGTCAATACACTAAAGCAAAACATTTTATAGAAAATTTTATTCAACATACATTTTCCAGCAAAAAGGCAATATACAGGAATAGTTGTTGTACAATGCTGCTACAGGGAGAAATTAAAGAACGGAGGAGAAATTCAAATAAAACGTTGTGATTTGCAGATTTCTATTTTTGTACTGCACTCAAACTAGACACGCTGTTGCCATTAGTTCAGGGAAAAAAACAAAACAAACAAACTTAGAAGCAGTCTGGTACTGAAATGAAAAACTACACACACAATGAATATCAACATCAATGAATCTGCAGACGCACCCAACAAAATGATCTTTGAGTGTTAAACTGTTCATTCTTTAAATATACAATTTTGATTTTTTTTTCTTTACAAAGTCAACGGCTTACTAAGCGCTAGTGAACATGCCTTCTGTGCTAAAAAGGCTGTATTTCGGTTATGAATTCAGCAAACACTGGTTTTACCTTACACCCACCACCGGTCAACTCTTTCAGTGTTGTTAGCTTAGTGCCGACGCACAGCACAGTAAAACTGCAGAAAAAAAACAGCTGACAGAATGCAGTTATAGAGTAAGAAATCCACAGCAAAGTGACAGCAGATTTGGATGAACAAAAACAAAAAGGAAACTCAAAATCAAAAGATTACATTTACCAGAATTGTAAATGTTACAAATCTTTGATGTTAAGTGTCAACGTGCAAAATGAAATACAGATGCTGTGTTTTTATTGAAATGTATTATTTATTTAAAATTATTTTTAAATTTATAGGATTAGCGTGGAAAAACCAAATTTAAATTTTCCTCCAATCAAAACTAAAGAAAAAAAGGTGTGTAAACATGCAATGTAACTAGTTGCACTAAACGGACCAGGATTTCTTATCAGGACAACCGCAATAGGCAACTAGCAAATCGATGCCAGCGGTCGGTTTTCTAAAGATGCGAAACCTTTTGTGAATGGCAGCTTTTCTGTTCTACTTCCCATCTCATTCCACTCCCTTTGCAACTCTATAAAAAAAAAATCCCCGCTCCGGTCACTCTGCCTTTCCAATACGATAAAACCTCATTGGGATCCTTCCAGACAAAATGGGCAGTCTATTCAGATACAGAGAAGCCAAACTGAACAGCCTCAACAAAACAAAAGTAGCACGAGCAGCAAATCCTCTTGCTGAAGACTTCATACATGGTGCATGTGTACACAGGGATTGCTGTTACAAGTGGTGCACACAAGAAAGGGTTTGGTTAAGTCTTTAGTACAGTTGGTTAGGTCGTGGAGGATGTCAGTTGTGAATCTTGATTGCTTTCTCCAGGTATGTGTAGCGGCTTCTCTTTGGGGCTTTATTAAAATGGTCAAGCCCTAACCATGGCCTTGGATGTGACATATTACCTAAAAAAAGAAAGAAAAAATATATATAAGACTGTACATTTCCTACACAGATGGATCAAACTGTGATCGAGAACTCCTTATATTACTGTAGTACGTGAGTGTTAAACATTGGTTAACATTTTCACTATGGATTATAGCGCTGTGAGAAAAAACAGGCGTGCAAGGGGCCCCCAAGAGTAAAGACAAAAGGAAGAGAGGCATCACATTACATTAAAATGGTATTTTTGAAAGCAATCGATATGAAAGAAATGACTAATGCGGCGTGGCAAATATTGGTCTTACCGGGCTGAGGCTCGAAGTCTTTCAGATTGACTTCATATTCGTCTTCATTGATGTACTGATGCCGACCCATCATCACAATGGCAAACTTAAACTTAGGAAAAAAAGTTATTTTAAAATCAGTTTGCACAATTAACAAGCATTAGTCGTTCGATGAATGCCACGAGTTTGGGAAATGCTGTACAGGTTTAAACAATCTAGAACTAATCAGCATACTTTTCTATATGAAATATGCCACCAGCAGATTCCTCCTTTGTTCTTCGCTGGTTCCACACCTGTACCAACAGTCACACTTCAGAATTTACCTTTTCAAACTCCTTTTCTTGGATCTCGAGCATCGTCTGAACCCTCTTCATAACCTCTCGAAACGGTTCTCCCTGGAACAGTTAAAAAGGAGCAGTTAGAAAAGGTAAACTCGCGCTGGACACAATGTGACTGATTTCTGTGTTTTCAAAGCAGCTTTACCTGCTGTATTTTCAGCAGAAATGGGATACCAAAAGTCCCAAAGACTTCCTTGTGGAAATGTGCCACTGGAATCAGCATCTCATTGTCCTTATCAAGTCCTACCTGGTCCAGAGGGATTTCCTACAAAGATCAAATCTGATGTTAAAAATCTCTCCACATTTACCCATCAGTTTTAAACATCGCTTTTTTTTTTTTTTTTTTTAAAAGACCTCAGAAATCATAAAAATATAAAAAAAAAATAGAAGTGTTTACAGACAGGTATTGATCAAAGACAACTTGTTTCACGCACCTCTATTCTGAATGTGCGACTCGCTGCAGGAGATAAACATTCTAGTAATTCATCTTCTTGGTGGACCCCAATTATTTTGTAGCTTACAATTTCTAGCAGCCTGAAGCAAGAGGGGAAAAAGAAATCATAGATGCATGTGTGCATATAAACATTATTTGGCTCTTGAGCTAAACAAAACAAAAAAAATTGATGTAAGGCACGACAGGGTCATATAAACAATGCACAAAAAGTGCAAAGAGCAGAAACATGCAAAAATGTTTAAGACTTTTGCACAGTAGTGTGTATGTATATATATATATATATATATATATATATATATATATATATATATATATATATATTGCATTGCACACACACACACACACACACACACACAGACATAGAATCAGGCACCTACTGTTTTAGTAAAGAACAAAACATGATTAATACCCCTTTCACACAGACAAATTATGAAGGCTCAGAACCGGCACTGAAACCACCTCCCCAGTATATATATATATATATATTCAATTTTTTAAATTAATTATTTTTTTTAAAGTAGCTTACCCACGTTATTCTGCTTATTTATTTTATTTTGTTGCTGTTGCCATGAAAATGATCTGTTGACCGACAGGTTTGAAAGTTGTACTCATGGGATTCCTGTGACTGTGAAAGGGTGATGATGGTATTATACCTTCATAGACTTTTGTGCTGTGTGAATGGGGATTTTAAAGAATTTTTTAAAAGTCTCAGACGGCTCAGTAGAGGCATTTGTGTGTGAAAGTGGCACTAGTTTGGTTCACTATTAGACTGCTGGACATTTCCAGCTTTTGCCTTCTTAACTACAGAATTAATTCTGATATGAATATCACCCTACGTGAACACACTTGCAACACAGTTGAATAAACAAACGGTGTATTTGCTGTAAATATACAATGTTAAAGACATTAAGAGCTTTCAGGCTTTACCTTAGCTTCTCTGATCCTTTATCAGACAGTTCTACTGATTTTTTACATTCCTCCAGTAAGTCTCGCACACAGCCATGCTTGTCTGGGTATAGTGTTATCTCCTGTGCAATTAAAAAGAAGTGTGACGAATCAACGACAGAAATGCATCATACAGATACTGTACATTTACACAAGTAATCAAAGTAAGCTGTCTTTGGAAACAGATTACAGCAACTCAAATAAATCTCTCCTGAATCGAATGCAGCTCCAAGTAACAAAGAGCTCAGCTTTGTTTTACACACAAATCGACCCTCATTAAAAAAAAAAAAAAATACATTAACACATATTACAAGTATGCAAAAAGGAAATGTTTAATTACCTCTTCTCTAAACTGGCTGTTCAGCCATATGGATTTGAAACTCCTCCTGTTTTCAAAGTCTGTTATCTTCATTTTCAGCTGTAAAAGGAAGCGTACGAGATCACATGAATAAAACACACAGAGTAAACATGCACTGAACACAGCACTATTAGCATGTGAACAGCTTCACTGCTGTCCCCATGTTTAAATAAGTGCATTTCAAGAGGACACCTAAGCTAGGGATATGAAGTCTGTAGCTGCACCAAGTCTCTTACAAATAGTAAAGTTTATCCAAAATGATGTATAAAAACACACACACTTTGGATATAATGTTCTACATTAAAACTGCATGCAATGGTACAAACACACTGTTCATTCGATTGTGCATCAACGTGTACATTACCTGCTGATAATACAGTTTCTTCGGCTGCCTGGGTTTGAAGAACTGCAGCAGATCCCTCAGAGTACCTTCATAATTGTGTCGAAGTGGATTCCCTGGGCCATCCCTGTAACTAAAACAAAGCCATTGGTATTACACATTTTGTATTTAAGGAACAGCTGATCAACGCAAGGAAAACAATGTTTACAGAAAATCTAAACAAATGTCCAAACAAGAAACGGAGAAAGTAGATCACAGAACTTGATATCAGTGTCAAGCCCCCTTTTTAAAACCCATACTCGCTGTGAATGACAACGCACAAGGTCAGGAATTTATACAAGCGGAAAAATCCTGTTGCATAAATATCAACGATTCACTTACCCTTGGGACTTGAAAAACTGAAGTAGCATTGGATCAGTGTTTAATCTCTGTGCAACTGTCTTTGCAACCTAAAAAATAAAGAGCGAGGACAGGTATTTGTTCATTTAAATATGAAATGGTAATTGTAAAACACCATGCATTTTAACTAGACATTAAAAAAGGACTAACCTGGAAATAGTTCATTCTGTTAGAAAGCGTGACCACGAAGCCTGGGTCATTGAGAATGGTTTTATCACAGAAGATAACATCGACGCGGTGGTACAGGTCTCTGAAGTAATCCTTCGCTGTCGGTAATTCACTGGAGTCGTTTTCTGGGTCATCTCTACAAACACAGCAAAATAGAAACGGGAAGTAAAACAGCAAGACTTGCCTTTAGGTATAAAAGAGAACATAAAAAAAACAGCACTTACTTCTGGAACACTATTATATCACCATCCATCAGCTCGTCAAGGGCTTTGTCTAGGGACACGTCATAGTCCTGGATTCTCTCTGTTAAATTCGGCTTTACTTCCTGCAAACAGGAGTAGAAAATAGACCAATACAAAATATTAGCAAGCTTTAAAGTGCGATATAGAAAAGAATGAAATATTTGTGCCATTGCTTACCTCATAGAGGATAAGGCTAGTTCCTTGTGAAAATCCTGCTCTCTCACACATTACTGACAGCAGGTCTCCTATTACAAGAAAATACACCATTAGGGTCTCTTACTGCAAAACACTGGAAACAGAATATAAAAAGACATGAAAAAAAACGCAATATGCATACTTACGTATCTTACAGGATATAGGTGTGTAAATATGTCCACAATAATTTAAGCTTCTAGTTTTTGGATCATACATCTTCAAGAACAACATGACATCATCTGTAGAAGACAACAAAATGTTTTATCAGTTCAAAATGGTGGTGGCAGGTGGTCCTGTAGTTTTAAACAAGGTTGAAACACATGCCTCCAATTATACCCACACTCTGATATAACAGGGAATAATATATACAGTCACATTAGTAGATCACACACACACACACACACACACACACACACACACACACACACACACACACACACTTACGGTCTTTGTCAAACTTGGGCAACGTTGCTCCACTGGCAGCCATTTCTGGATCTACAGTTTCCAGGAATATTGTCCATGGATTCTCATTGTCACTTAACTCAATCATCTGTTTAGAAGAAGAAAAAAAACCTGAGGATCAGTATCAGTCTAGTAAGGGTGAGCTTTCGAAGCTGGCTTGGAGACACAGCATGCTACAGAGTTGCACACTACATAACGATACAGCAGAGCACATTACCGGGCTAAATCATTGCCACACAGTTTTACAAATCATCAGTCACTAAAATATTGCTTAACAGAAAGACACAAGTTCATCACAAAAACCAAACAAAGTGACAGTGTACACATGGACTGGTTTCTTTCAATTCTCTGAAGAGGTGCTGTATTTGAAACTTACAGTTTTGCTGCAATCCGCTTCGTAGTCCAACATTGCTGGTCTCTTTGTACCATTGCTTCTTGCCTGCATTGGCCATAAACGAATCTGATCCTGTGGGAAACCCTGCACAACAACAATACAACATGACAAATGACATTTAATAGAGAAAAGTGTAAGGTGCTGCACGCAGGCAATAAAAATGTGCATTATAAATATCTCATGGGAGATACTGAAATTGAAGAAGGAATCTATGAAAAAGACCTAGGAGTTTATGTTGACTCGGAAATGTCTTCATCTAGACAATGTGGGGAAGCTATAAAAAAAAGTCAACAAGATGCTCTGATATATTATGAAAAGTGTTGAATTTAAATCAAGGGAAGTAATGTAAAAACTTTACAATGCATTAGTAAGACCTCATCTAGAATATTGTGTTCAGTTCTGGTCACCTCGTTACAAAAAGGATATTGCTGCTCTAGAAAGAGTGCAAAGAAAGAGCGACCAGAATTATCCCGGGTTTAAAAGGCATGTCGTAAGCACAGGCTAAAAGAATTTAATCTATTCAGTCTTGAACAAAGACTACGTGACGATCTGATTCAAGCATTCAAAATTCTAAAAGGTATTGACAATGTCGACCCAAGGGACTTTTTCGACCTGAAAAAAGAAACAAGGACCAGGGGTCACAAATGGAGATTAGATAAAGGGGCATTCAGAACAGAAAATAGGAGGCACTTTTTTTTTTTACACAGAGAATTGTGAGGGTCTGGAACCAGCTACCCAGTAATGTTGTTGAAGCTGACACCCTGGGACACTTCAAGAAGCTGCTTGAACCAAACGAGCAAGATGGGCCGAATGGCCTCCTCTCGTTTGTAAACTTTCTTTTGTTCTTATGTTCTAAACACTGAATATCTGAAGCTTACTCAAAGCAGAGTAGCTTAAAAGCGCTACAAAAAAGACACACTTTTCATACATGCCCACCCCCCCTCGTATTCAATATTTCACAAGTAACATGAAATTTAAAGTTACTGTTAAAATCTTATTACTTTACTCTCAATAATTGTGTCCTAGCCCATTAAAATAGATTTAAAAACAACGTGGATTCAATTTACCCATACTAAACAGAGAAATATGCAAAATTCAAAAGAAAATGTACAACATACTCAAACCTACACCTTTCTCTTACATTACAAACACAGATTTAGAAAGAAGAGTAACTTGCATATATAGACACACAACCAAATTATTCATAAACATTCTTTCTCATTCCGTGTGGAGATTCTGCTTACCATGGTCTGTGAGAGATTCTGCACAAACTCAGCAAGCGTGGAGTTCTTCAGGACTTTAAACACTGTGTATTTCACCTTCTCCTCATCGTACATGTCATTTCCCTGATGGCCACAGAACTGGTCCTCGGTAACGATCTTAAAAAGAAAAATAAATAAATAACATTTTTTTAAAAAAGTAACAAACTGACATGCAAGATGCAATATAGATCACACCTACAGGAACACAGTGCGCCTCTTGCAACTTGTTCATTACCTGTACTTGCATGTAGAGGTGCGCCTCCTGCCTCTCTTTCCTCTTCTGAGCCTCCACCCTCTTCTCCTCTTGAAGGCGCTCCACAAGCTGCTGTGGGATGTCAACATCATTGACTGGCAGCAATACCTCACCTTCAAAAGACAAAAGCACTCAAATACAGCAAACTGCCCACATGCTTGGGTTCGCAGTGGGTCAACTTCTTATTCAACAGCTGGTTCTACTGTAGTGCAGACAAACTGCAACAACAAACACATAAAACATAATTCTCTGTAGTATTGACAACAGGCATCATGCTCAATCATATTTAAAAAAAAACAACAACAAATAAATGCAAGCAAAAGTGGTCTATACTATTTTTGCAAAAATGAAACAGTAGCATCATGTTCATTTGTAAACTCATTATCTTTGCTTTGCCCGACTAGCATAACAAAGAACGTACTTTGAGTTGCATTCAGAGAGATATTTAGAGTTTGCTTACTGAGTTTGGATTCTCTAATGTACACCAACATGTATGCATTTGTACAGTGACGCACAGATAAATCATCATCATGGCCTCCGTAATTGTGTTCAATAGCTTCTTCTTTAGTGCACCTGGATACCACGTCATCGTCAAACTTGCACCACTGAGGGGGATGACAAAATCAGTTAGTTAGGCAGCATGCCAATCATGTAGCAGAGGTTTAGAGACAAGAAACAGGTTGCAAGATTAAGCAATAGTACCGTAAATCGTAAGACAGGTTTAAATAATTCACATTTCAAAATGCAAAAAAAATCATTAAAAAAATATAAGCTAAATGTTAATGCAGTAGCAAAAAGATATGAACACAATGACAAATTGTTCAAGGATTTCTCTTTGCATTTACTGTGTCTTGATAAACAAACAATCTCCCTGCTGTTTATAAATGAGGACACAGATCTTTGTCCCCACCTTTCCATCTCCCTTGGGGTTTAGATAGACCACATAATGGCCTCCATGGTTATCCCCGCTGTGCACCAAAACTGCATGGAGTATGTAGTTAGCAGGATCCTTGGAATCTAGCTTCTGCAAAAACTCATCCAAGGGCAACTGCTCAGGAAACTCGAATCTGAAGAAGTTAAAAGACATTGTCAGGCAGGAGCGCAGAACAAGAACAGTTAGGGAAAATGTAAAACATGCTGCAAGAAACTGGAATAACTAAAGCTGCACAAGAAAGCTTCTTACTTTACTACAGTAACAGATTCAGATTAGTTTAGAACGATATGAAATTGATTTTGTTGCAAAACGGTACAAACTTGAATTTAAGTTTTCCATTTTATAGTAATTGCAAGATATTAGTGCCACGTTTTTCACGTGGGACAAAAAGTTACAAAGATGGAAAACCTTGCCAGGTGACTGTAAAATAAGCTTGTATCTGTCCTGGAATTTGAACTTCATGCATCAGCAGCAGACCTCCTGGTTCATTACCTGTCATTGATCTTAATGTTCTGGTCTGTCTGGGGGTCATACATGAACCGCATGAGCTGCAGGTGCAGCACCGGAGGAAACGTTAAGAACTTCACCCCCTTTTCAGCTTCCTAATAAACACAGAGGAGACGAGAGTTCAAACACATACATGACTAAAGACAAATTCAAAACTGACAAAAATTACATGTCAGCTGAATAGTTATATCCCTGTTCATACAGCATAGTTAGCAAAACCCAGCACCCCATTAGCATTACATTTACAGCATGATTGAGTAATCCCTACAACATTAATATGAAACTAAAAATACATATTTCTGTATTGTTCACAATACAGTTGTAGTTCAGTTCAAGTCAAGTCTTCCATACCTGTAAACCATGCTCTCCAGCATCGTACTTATTATCACCATCCAACTGTTCCACTGCCACATAGTCTTGGAAGGATTCAAATACTGCAGGGAGGAAACAACTGGTTATTCAGAAAGAGGGGAGAATGGGAGTTAGAATAATAATAATGCTTTCTCCATGCCAATAATGTCTGTTTAATGCGACTAGCAGCCATTGTTTTTTTATTTTTTATCACTGGCTTACAGTTGTACTTTGATCTTTCTTTCTGAACAGAATAGAACTAAGCACAATTGCACCTTGAGCAAATAAATCAATCAATCTTTGGCTATCAAAACACAAGGGAAGGAGGAAATAACAAGCAGCTGCTGCAAAGATCCTTCGGCAGTTTCGGAATACATGACCCAACTCTGTGTGCTTACATTACTTAGTGTTTATAAATGCAACAAGATAAAAACTACAATACAGATAGCATACATTCCCCCAAACCAATTTAAAAGTGTCCTATCAAAATATATTGTGCACATTAAGGTAAAAAAAACAACAAAAAAAAACAGAATTGTGGCATTTCCTAAAATCGCTTTTTAAAACATGTTCAAGTTCACTTTGGCATATCACCTGCTGCAGCATTTCACACCATGAAGAAGTAGAACCCCAATGCTGTATATACTCACTGTTTTTCTTTCCCTTTATACTGAGCTGGATGTCGTAGTAATCTTCTATTCTCTCTGATATATAGTCTACATGCTTACACTGGATATAGGACTGTGAAGAAGAGAGGGTTGGACATCTTCAGAAAATGGAGAGGGCACAAAAAACAAAAAATCTCAGCAACAAATGCAATGCAGAGAATATCAGCTTACCACCATCTTCCCTCTGAACAGTTTTGGTATAGTGCCTTCAACACAAGTGCCTTTCATTTTATTCTCAACGTTATCAAGTAGCTGAGAGACAAAAGGAAAAAGGGAGTGAAAGAGGAGCCGACACTGGCAAATGAACGCTGTGCGCTGTACCGTTTATATCTGTGCATGACAAGACACTGTACGACTGTGCATGACAAGACATACTATACCGTGTATGACACGTAACACATACTGTACTGTGCATGACTGTGCATGACAAGCAACACATACATACCACCCTGCAGAGTTCCTGTACATCATGCTGCATGAAGCTGTCCAACGTTTCCCACCTTTAAACAGAAAAAACAAATATTAATTGTATCATATGTTCTAGCTTAATTTCAAAGCAGTACACAGTATACGGCTCAAAGCAAATGACTATTACACAGTCAGTTTTTGTGCAGTGTTTTATTATACCTTCATGATTGACTTACCCAAATGATTTTGTTAATTTTTTCGTTCCTACTGGTTTGTCACTGTGCTGGAGTTCATAAAACACCCTTTGCAATGCCAAGGGAACACTTTTGGATGAATCGTCGCCTTCTGTTGGCATCATATATACTGCCTGAAACAGAAATGAATGGTTTAAGTAGATTGTTTTGCATGGGCATTGTAATGAAATTATTAGAGCACACCGGCTATATAACCAGGATATACCACCTATTTAAAACTTCCAGAAACTGTCAGAACTACCGCAAACAAACGAGACTACTATTGATTATTGTAGCAGATCAGGAACGTACAAATCAGCCTTTTATCACTGGATGGCAGACTAGATTAATCTAGAAACAGTATATTGCATAGTATAGTCTGATTCAACAGAGATTCAAAACAAAACTCATCTTCACCACTGAACCAGAGCAAAGCCAGTCGCATTAGCGGCACAGAGCTGTTTAACAGGAGAACACTGACCCGGCGGAGCTGATTTGTAAAGAACAGTGTCTGTAATAAACTGTTCATGTAACAGGTTGCTCCTTGGTTCTTTAATCCAACATATCCAGTGTGCTTCTTTGAATCCCAGCTGAAAAACAAAAAAAATACAGGGTGCACTCAAAAAAAACAAAACAGCTTTACACCATAAAAACCTTTATAATAATAATAATAATAATAATCCTAAAATGCAATACTTACGCAACTCCATGTGGTGCGTCTGCCTGAACATAGACATCAAATGAAATCTTATCATCTTCAATAAACCCCTTTTCCGGATCCGTTACATCCTTTAAAACAGAACGCACTATTAGACGGACTAAAAAATGTGTAAACAGAAAATGCTGCTTTGCTTTATATTTTACATAGAACACAACCAATATAATATGAAACAGGAAGATGCCCATGATTGCCAGATCCAATCAACCTGCTTGTTTTAGGGGCGTAATGACTTCAATTGTTAAAACAGGTGTTTTGATAAAATAACCTGTGATGTTCAAGATTAAGCTTGTATTTATGCCTTCGATCTAGTCCATAGTGTGCCAGAAACCATGTGCTTGGGAACAGAGGAAACAAAATATCTACTTACACTCCAAGACATAAAATTGGAGAACCCCCAGTCATTTTCCTTATGAAAGAAAAGATGACTGATCCTTCGGCTGAAGGACTTTTCATCATCTTTATAATTTATTATCTTCAGCATTGCTTGGGCATGACATGACCATGACCTGCATTGGGAATTCAATTAGATTTCATTCTGGAGCCAGGCAGAACATTAAAGTAATCTTATGCATGAAGCAGTATCTCTTACGTGGAATCAGACTCTGCATTGCACTGCAAGAAAAATCCCACACTCTTCTGATGAGGCCGGTCTGGGTAAAAGCGTGGCATCACCATAATCTTCCAGGGCAGGTTTCGCACAAAGCAAGGCGGGCTGAGCACAGATTCACTGAGCCTGCTGAATCGCTCCACAGTGAACCGAAAGGAAGCCTCTGACCGCCAGCTTGTATCTGAGAGGGGAGAAGTGTTTAATAAAAAGTGAAATGTAGTCATGGCAGTCTAAGCTATTTAATTGGTGGACTATATTTAGGCTTTTACGAATCAAACAAACTCAGAGGTTTCCTGAGTAGAGTACAGCATGCTTGTGGGTTCGAGACCCTGTAAACATAGGGAGCCAATGTGTGCAGAGAAAATCTCTGCAAAGCTTACAGCAGGACTTTTGTACAGAGTTCTTCATAATTGAAATGATTATAGCACTGCAGGCTGTGAATCTTGCAATTTTTTCCTTTAATAATGGTATATCCCTCGCCCCCAAAATACACCTTAGTGAGTTTTTAATGTGTTTAAAAATGCACGCATAAAGCCAAGACTGAAACCTCTTTGCTTTGCACAGATTCTGGTCCATCTAAAATGATACTACAATCTGCATTGCTTATGGGTCTACAACAACCTTAAAAACTGAAGATTTCACTGCAGCAAAAACAAATCTGCAAAAATAACACATCCTCAACCAGATTAAGCACCTGGGGTACGACGTGTACATTATGTACAAAGCCGGCAGTGTTGACCAACCTTACACGGAACAGCAAGACAAGCATTCCCTGTGACAAGCTGGCTGGCTAATCTTGCACTGGGTAAAGGAAGGCTGTGTAACTAACACAACCACAGCCAGAAACTGAGTGCTTAGCTTGAGTAAAATAACAGCTCTCTTTACCTGGCATGGATTTCTATGAACTCACCTACACACAGTTAATTAAAATCACAGACAAAAGATCTTACCATCTTCCATGTCTTCCTCTGTATTGTTGTGTCCGTCTGCTATGGCTATGTTCCCGTTAATGACTGGATTTGGAGTGATTCTCGGGGGTTCATCTGTGTCCCCAGCTGGGAGAGAAAGAACAGAAAGAATAAAAAAAATATATAATAATAATAATAATAATAATAATAATAATAATAATAATAACATAAAAAGTAGATCAATTGGTTCCTAACAGCAGATAAATCCCGCTCCCATCTCTACATGAAGCGGATGTACTGGTGTATTTTGGATCAGCATAAAAAATAAAACAATTGCACAACAGTCACATCACATCATGTACATGAAACAAAATCTAAAGACTACCTACTGTTATTGTAGAGTAGTGTGATGGTCTGATGAGTAACCGAGTACACGCAAGACTGGAAAGGAGCTGGGAAGCACTGATAAAGACAACAGCAAATACAGACCCAAAAACCTAATCAGCTAGACCATGAGGCTTCTATTGCAATCTTAAAGATTTAAAAAATGACACCTCCTCACCTCAAAGAAATCTACTGCATACAGCTGTCAACATATAGCCCTGAATAAAATGCTGGTCCGTGAAAAAAAATGTGTTTCTAGGTTTAAACAGAACAGATCTTGTGTGCAAGGGGGTGGGGAGGTGAATCCCAAACTCCAGCACTGTCGAAGCTGAGTTTGACTGATCTGGGAGTGATGTTTTTGGTTTAGCTGTGTGATGGTATCAAAAGATCAGCCTCTTTGTGAATAACAGTGATCCAATGCCCTAGCTGCCATGTGAAAATGAGGGACACAGTAAAAAGATTTTTATTTTTATTTTTTAGCACTGTTTGTTTGGTGATGGATTCAATTATATCATGGCTATGAAATAACATGCATGGTGTTTATACTAGAGCACCTATACAATGTAAATAAAAAGGTCTTCTGTTACAAATGAGCATAAACAGGCTCATAGCATTTACATTAAAAAGGACAAGTTACCTATTTCAGGGAAGTGAGATATATATATATATATATATATATATATATATATATATATATATATATATATATATATATACATATACATATATACACACACACATGCCTAGGGCAGGTGACCATAAAGTCTCTGTACCATACAGGTTTAACTGTACAGTACTACAAAACTGTGGGGTGTCTGCATGCAGTCATAAAAGGTCAAATGTGTCAAACTGCCCATAATTGAGCCATTGGACATTTTCCAATGGATATTGAGGCAAATCACATGGATACCTGAAGATGTCATCTCTACTGAAAAGGCTACAAGAATACCCCTTAAAAATGGGCGCCCAGCATGACTTGCATGAAAACGAAACTAATGTGGGAATCAAATAGGATATCTTACAGAACAGATAAGTTACAATATTCCGTGAAGATACTTAACTATCCACCCCAAAAAATGAAACAACTTTGCAAAACGGAGCAAAAAAATAAAATAAAAAAAATGAAGGGCTAATTAAAAATGGCGAGCTTCTGCGAGTGTTGCTTCTTGGTACAATGCAGGATAAAACGCCCTCGCTGCTCTTAGCGCAAGCACGACATGCGGGCTTGCATGCAGCCGCTCAGAAACACACAGGCCGCCTCGATAACACTCTCAAGAAGGGCCCGAGAAATGAAAACCACACTTTGTGCCAAAAAAAAAAAAAATCAATCGTGCATGGGGTCCTATTCACAGAAAGAAAACACGTTATAAAATGCAACACACTACTTTAAGGAAAATACCGATTTTACGACAAAAATAAAATTTAAAATAATTGAAATTAAAAAAAATAAATAAATAAACTGCGGCCTTGCATGAATCGGAGAGAACCACAACTAAACGCTTCATATTTTAAAACACCATTCTTTTTTTTAAAATGGGGTCAGTTGAAGAAAAAAAAAAGCCTCCATTTTAAAATGTGTGTTTTTTTTTTGTAGACCCCCATCTCTCTGCCCTGCGCAATGCACTGACTGACTGGCCTTATCAGCTGGAGTCATTGGATCCGTGTTAATATATTATTATGCGGCCGACTCACATCCAGCGTTGATCAAGTGTTGTGTTTGCAAATAACACAACGTTTACCCCTCCCCCCTTCCAAAACGTTAATAAACCATGTCAAACGCCCTAAATACGCCTCGACTTTATATATTTTAACAAAAAAAAAACTACCCAATCGATTATGCGTTCTGCATTGTATTATTGTCAATGACCAAGCGAATACCCAGATAGGCTGTTTACAAAACAAGCATTTCAATATATAAATATTTGGGGGAAGAAGACACGACATGCAATTTATTTTTCACTGGCTTGCTTCATTGATCGGTGTGTGGTAAAAATCACATTAAACCCAAATACTGTACCTTTAAGAAACATAACCCCATAGGTTCAGCAAATCAAAAAAAAATAAAAAAATATTCATGCCCACACAAACAGCGAACAAAAACAAAAACAAAAAAAACACGCATGTGTTCATTTAAACTGCGCAATGATGCTGTACGTGTTTTCATTTGCAGAATGCATGATGCATGTCGATTCAAGTGTACACAGCAGCATGCAGCTTGCATTGTAAACAAGGTTGTTTTAGTCGCGTTTGTTCTCGCACTAGCGTTTGCATCTATGTAGTTGGTTTGTGTTCATTTAACTCTGGAGTGAAGACCTCACGTCGAAGGTATTTCTGGGATGTCAAAATATTTGATCTCAACGAGTCGTGGACAACAACACTAAACCTCCGCCCCCATCGACTTCCTAGCAATATATACATACGGTACGGAAAGCAATACAAAACACGGTTACATGCACTACTCTCCTTAATAAACCCCAATCCATCCCCTCACGCCCACCAAGAACTACAGGAGTCAGTATGTGTTATTTTATAGACGTTTTAAATGTCACATCTATTGCGGCCTTTCGCTTTACCTTCCATTTCCATGTCCTCGGGCTCGCTGAGCTGCTGCTCCCCGGCTTTCTGCTGCTGTTGCTGCGATTGATGGTGGTTCATGTTGACGGCGGCGTGATGGTGCCCGTTGCCTTCGTTTCCTATTGTGTTTTCCGGAGGGGGCTGGGGGGTTTGGGGGGGCAGAGGAGGGGCAGACAGGTCGAGCCTCAGAGGCTGGGCCTGCTCAACAGCGACCTCGGCCTTTCCTGCTGTCAGCGCCGGAGGTTGAGGAGGGGAGGCCAATGGGAGAGCAGGCAGAGAAACGCGGACGTATTTGCTCGCTATTCGCCCAATCTCGGCGAATTGAAGGGGATACAAGCCGCTGAGGACGAGGGGGTTCAAAGGCAGCCTAGACTGGAAGCCCCTCAAATTACCTCTGGAAACGGTCAGGAGAGGAGGCGAGTGAAATATACCTCACTACAACCCCCCCAACCGGAGAGCTGCACAAATCCGAAATATATAAATTCGTCTTTTTTATTTGTATTTTTAAGTTCTAAAAAAAAAAAATACATACGTTAGCAAATACAAAAAAAAATCTAAGTCAATACCTCCTCGCAATTTCTGAAGTCAGTTTGTTTCTCCGATTGTCCCTCTTCTCAGAGAGAGAGCGAAAAAAATAAATAAATATTTCCATTCAAAAACCAATTCTAATTTGGAATCGCGAGCATTCATGGATTTAAAAAAATAAAATAAAAAAATAAAAAAAAAAATGTATGTGGATTAGTTTTCTGGAATCCGGTATATTTTGTTCTCTTATAAGTATATATATATATAAGTAAACGCTGTTAAAGATTCAGATTTTTTTTTTTAAACCGCTTCTATTCGTCGTTATTATTCTTTGCACCCCGGTCCCGGTCCGAGTCTCTCTCCCTCTCCCTGTTTGTGATGTTCAGATTGAGGCAGAACTCAAAATGGCGGCAGCGCTCTTCTCTTCTCTGTCACATCCGCATGGAGACCCAAACGCACGCTCTCACATCCACAGAGCCGCGCGCCTGTCAAGCTGCTCCCAGCGCCGTCAACAGCCGCACAGCTTGCAGGCAGAGTCCTGCATGCACCCGTATATCCAGGGCAGCGTTATTGTATCAGTACACTTTGAGTTTAAAAAAAAAACAAAAAACGAGTTAGAGTGCAATACAATCGGGATAAATAAATTAAGCCTCCCCGGCCACCAAAATACCGGTAAAATAGTCCCCTCCAAAACTGTTCTGAAGTGCCACCCTGTTTTGTGGTTTGTTTTGATGGTTGCACTGTGAAGCGTGTTATTAGTTCTAGGAATGCATACTAATGACCGTTTCTAGATGCTTTTCGGGAGCTGGAATTTGGGAAAGATCACCAATTAGTAATATTCCCTACAGAGTTCCCGGGTATCCTCTTGGGCAGAACGCTTTGTGATTTAAATGTGCACATTGCAGGTTAGGTTAAGTTACCCTATGGTGTGATTTGTAAGCAGATATGTGTTTAACTTAACGCATTCTTTTTATTTTTTATTTATGTATTTTTAAATTTCAATTTCAGCTGCTGAAGGTCATTTAAATGCTCTCAGATACAGCTTTAATTTGTATGTCCTAATCTCTCTCTCTCTCTCGTATTCATTTTGTAGGGTTGGTAATTCACATATTCTTTCATATTTACTGCAGTTCATATAAAGATCTGTTCCGTTGTATTACTGGTGGTGGCGCTGTCTGTTGCACTGGGACTGAAGTCTACGCATGCATTTTTCTATTAAACTGAAAACATATTCATATTCCCTAAAGCAGGCACATCAAAGCAAAACAAACAATCCACAGGGATGTGAGCTGCTTCCCCATTCACTGTTCACAGAAGCAGAAACTAACCATCATGGACAACACACACAACTTACAAAATCTATTATTATTATTATTATTATTATTTGTTTATTTAGCAGACGCCTTTATCCAAGGCGACTTACAGAGACTAGGGTGTGTGAACTATGCATCAGCTGCAGAGTCACTTACAATTACATCTCACCCGAAAGACGGAGCACAAGGAGGTGAAGTGACTTGCTCAGGGTCACACAGTGAGTCAGTGGCTGAGGTGGGATTCGAACCGGGGACCTCCTAGTTACAAGCCCTTTTCTTTAACCACTGGACCACACAGCCTCCTATTATTATTATTATTATTATTATTATTATTATTATTATTATTATTATTATTATTATTATTATTATTATTATTATTATTATTATTATTATTATTAATACCGTAGTATCATCCTCTTCTTTTAATTATCATTTTGTTCTTTATTTTTGAAAATAAAACGCATCTCCTGCTTTTTCCTGCCTGCCCATTGGCCGAGCTGTCACTGTACAGTGCTGAAGGACAGTGCGACCGCAGTGCTGTGCAGTGCACATACACTGCATCCAGCACCTGCCAGCTGTTTCAGTGTAGCACACACAATGAATGGGAGAAGCCCGTCACTCTTCAGGAAACTTCCCAAGCTATTTTTCCTTTTCCAAGCTCTTCTCTGTTCATGGTGTAATGCAGGTTGGCTCTCTTGCTGCACAGCAGAAATGTGTGATAAAAAGACAAGCTGATGGGACACTGTCGCAGGATGGCACGGGGGCTCCAGGTGTGACGAGGCTGTGTAATGAAGGCGTTCCCTTTCATTTGCAGGGATAGCGCTTACCTTGACACACAGACAGGACGCTCTGAAGTTAGATTGAAAACCATTAAAAAAGGAATCAGAAAGAAAGAGATCAGTCTGTAAACGTTAGGATGCACTGCATAACTGTGCTTATGTAAGGACTTGCTCAGGGCAGCATTCACGTGGGGTAACAGGATGAACAAGCCTGGCCTGGCCCATAGAAAGGGATTGCATGCCATTCACCTTGCTTTCACTATTACTTTACTGTGGTTTTACCATGCTATACCGCAGTACACTTTAATAAGGGTTATTAGGTCCATTTAGGCATTGCATTGTACTGTATTGTATTGCATGTCTACCCTTTTCATTACATGTACCCAGTATATGTTATTTCAATGTGTTATTATTATTTCATTTGACTTCCCAACACACACACACACACACACACACACACACACACACACACACACACACACACACACACACACACACACACACACACACACTATGTGGCTCTTTGTGGCACATTCACCAATGTGGAAAACATACACAGACAAACAGAAAGCTTTGGCCATACTCCTGTAAGACTAACAGCATGTCTGCAGCGTTGTATCCCGTGTGAAAGGCATGCTGGGAAACTGCAAGGGCAGGAAGAGGTCAGGACAATAGAGGCCAGGACAATAGAGGTCAGGACAATAGAGGCCAGGACAATAGAGGCCAGGACAATAGAGGTCAGGACAATAGAGGTCAGGAGACAAGATCACAAAGCTAGACTCATCTGATCAGGACCAGAGAGAGAGAGGGAGGGATTCTGTTTAATATAGAGGGTGGGAGGAGGGATTCTGTTTAATATAGAGGGAGGGAGGGGGGATTCTGTTTAATATAGAGGGAGGGAGGAGGGATTCTGTTTAATATAGAGGGAGGGAGGAGGGATTCTGTTTAATATAGAGGGAGGGAGGAGGGATTCTGTTTAATATAGAGGGAGGGAGGAGGGATTCTGTTTAATATAGAGGGAGGGAGGAGGGATTCTGTTTAATATAGAGGGAGGGAGGAGGGATTCTGTTTAATATAGAGGGAGGGAGGAGGGATTCTGTTTAATATAGAGGGAGGGAGGAGGGATTCTGTTTAATATAGAGGGAGGGAGGAGGGATTCTGTTTAATATAGAGGGAGGGAGGAGGGATTCTGTTTAATATAGAGGGAGGGAGGAGGGATTCTGTTTAATATAGAGGAGGGAGGAGGGATTCTGTTTAATATAGAGGGAGGGAGGAGGATTCTGTTTAATATAGAGGGAGGGAGGAGGATTCTGTTTAATATAGAGGGAGGGAGGAGGGATTCTGTTTAATATAGAGGGAGGGAGGAGGATTCTGTTTAATATAGAGGAGGGAGGAGGGATTCTGTTTAATATAGAGGGAGGGAGGAGGATTCTGTTTAATATAGAGGGAGGGAGGAGGATTCTGTTTAATATAGAGGGAGGGAGGGGGGATTCTGTTTAATATAGAGGGAGGGAGGAGGGATTCTGTTTAATATAGAGGGAGGGAGGAGGGATTCTGTTTATATATAGAGGGAGGGAGGAGGGATTCTGTTTAATATAGAGGAGGGAGGAGGAGGAGGGATTCTGTTTAATATAGAGGGAGGGAGGAGGATTCTGTTTATATATAGACGAGGGAGGAGGGATTCTGTTTAATATAGAGGAGGGAGGAGGGATTCTGTTTAATATAGAGGAGGGAGGAGGGATTCTGTTTAATATAGAGGGAGGGAGGAGGATTCTGTTTAATATAGAGGAGGGAGGGATTCTGTTTAATATAGAGGGAGGGAGGAGGGATTCTGTTTAATATAGAGGGAGGGAGGAGGGATTCTGTTTAATATAGAGGGAGGGAGGAGGATTCTGTTTAATATAGAGGGAGGAGGGATTCTGTTTAATATAGAGGAGGGAGGAGGATTCTGTTTAATATAGAGGGAGGGAGGGGGGATTCTGTTTAATATAGAGGGAGGGAGGAGGGATTCTGTTTAATATAGAGGGAGGGAGGAGGGATTCTGTTTATATATAGAGGGAGGGAGGAGGGATTCTGTTTAATATAGAGGGAGGGAGGAGGGATTCTGTTTAATATAGAGGGAGGGAGGAGGGATTCTGTTTATATATAGACGAGGGAGGAGGGATTCTGTTTAATATAGAGGAGGGAGGAGGATTCTGTTTAATATAGAGGAGGAGGGGATTCTGTTTAATATAGAGGGAGGGAGGAGGGATTCTGTTTAATATAGAGGAGGGAGGAGGATTCTGTTTAATATAGAGGAGGGAGGAGGGATTCTGTTTATATATAGAGGGAGGGAGGGGATTCTGTTTAATATAGAGGGAGGGAGGAGGGATTCTGTTTAATATAGAGGAGGGAGGAGGGATTCTGTTTATATATAGACGAGGGAGGAGGGATTCTGTTTAATATAGAGGGAGGGAGGGGATTCTGTTTAATATAGAGGGAGGGAGGAGGGATTCTGTTTAATATAGAGGAGAGAGGAGGATTCTGTTTAATATAGAGGAGGAGGAGGGATTCTGTTTAATATAGAGGGAGGGAGGGGGATTCTGTTTATATATAGAGGAGGGAGGAGGATTCTGTTTAATATAGAGGGAGGGAGGAGGGATTCTGTTTAATATAGAGGAGGGAGGGGGATTCTGTTTAATATAGAGGGAGGGAGGAGGGATTCTGTTTAATATAGAGGAGGGAGGAGGGATTCTGTTTAATATAGAGGGAGGGAGGAGGGATTCTGTTTAATATAGAGGAGAGAGGAGGATTCTGTTTAATATAGAGGAGGGAGGGGGATTCTGTTTAATATAGAGGGAGGGAGGAGGGATTCTGTTTAATATAGAGGGAGGGAGGAGGGATTCTGTTTAATATAGAGGGAGGGAGGGATTCTGTTTAATATAGAGGGAGGGAGGAGGGATTCTGTTTAATATAGAGGGAGAGAGGAGGGATTCTGTTTAATATAGAGGGAGGGAGGAGGGATTCTGTTTAATATAGAGGGAGGGAGGAGGGATTCTGTTTATATATAGACGAGGGAGGAGGGATTCTGTTTAATATAGAGGGAGGGAGGGGGGATTCTGTTTAATATAGAGGGAGGGAGGAGGGATTCTGTTTAATATAGAGGGAGGGAGGGGGGATTCTGTTTAATATAGAGGGAGGGAGGAGGGATTCTGTTTAATATAGAGGGAGAGAGGAGGGATTCTGTTTAATATAGAGGGAGGGAGGAGGGATTCTGTTTAATATAGAGGGAGAGAGGAGGGATTCTGTTTAATATAGAGGGAGGGAGGAGGGATTCTGTTTAATATAGAGGGAGGGAGGAGGGATTCTGTTTAATATAGAGGGAGGGAGGAGGGATTCTGTTTAATATAGAGGGAGGAGGGATACTGTTTAGTATTAAAAAATATAAAGCCAATTTGAATTGAATTGAGAGAGAGAGAGGGGAGGAGGAGGAAAGAGAGAGGGACAGAGAGAGAGAGAGAGAGAGAGAGAGGGGGGGACAGAGAGGGAGGGTGAGAGATGGAGAGGCAGGGAGGGGCATAGAGAAGCAGAGCGGGAGGGAGAGAGTAGGAGAGCGAGAATCCTCTGCATTAGTCTCTCAGCCAGTATTAGTGCTGAACTCTACAGTATCCATTCTCATTGCAAATCCTGACTGATAATTGAACAGAGAAACTAATTAGTGGATAAAAGCCCCTCTTTGTACTGCACTGCGGTGTGATATCCATACTGCAGCATGCTGTCCCAGCCGCAGGGTGCGATGCAGGAGAGGCACTGTACCCGTCCCAGCCTGCCCTCCTCCTCACTGGGAGACTGAGCAGCCTCAATCTGTTACACTGGAAACGCAGCATTCTCCCCTAACCTCTGCCAATACCGGGCTCAGCAAGCAGCGCCATTCCCTTTCGTGAGACACCACTCCCTCTGGTGGTGGAGAAGGGGAGTGTAAGGATTGACTTGCCTTTGCACGTCCATAATATTTAACTGAAAAAAGAAAAGAAATGAAAAATAAGTGTTTGATGTCAGAGATCAATATGGGTTACGGCAGATACCTGAAAGAGAATCTCACAGTCAAAAAGATGCAAGGGCCACATACATAAAAACAAAGAATACATAGCATCAAGAAGAGGAAGAAGAAGAACCAGTAAGCACGTGTTCCAGTTCCATAAACAATAAAACTGAAACGTGTTTAATATAATATTACTAAATTATCAAATGTTCACTTTTAATAAATCATGATATGTTTTCCGAAAGTCCATGCAATGCAAATGCCCTTCGCTCAACCGCTTCCCGTATCTCATAATACTAAACTTTACGATATTTGCCATGACTCTGCAATATATTCCTTCATTTTCTTCACAAAAAGCAATGTGCAACGCGGGCTGCTTTAGTTAAAACCACTGTTAAGGCACGGTTTAAAAACACGCGATGCCTCTGCGGTCTGTACACGCAAACAGCAACACAGAAACACCGGCTCAGGTATGTTTGTGTTACCTGCACGGATGCACGTGACTGTTTCTAACTACAGTGCAATTGGGCGCAGTCTCGCTTCACTGAGGAGAAAGTCTAACAACCCCGAGTCTGCGCACTCCGCTCCCTCCCGAGTCTGACAAACTGCCTTCGTCTGCTCCATTGTGACGTCCTTGACAGACGCTCCCCTCTCACCAATCGAGTCTCGAATGGAAATTCAAAAGCCGGAGCAAAGCGGCCCTCGCGACCAATCAAAAACCTTTTATTTGAGCCGGGGGGGGCGGGGACGTGAAAGCCAGCACGCTGCAGTGCGTTTTCTTTGCATTATAGCGTCAGGTCGGTGGCGTAACTGGTTCAGTTTGTTTGGGAGTCCTCGGGAGGAAGTTGGTGGAGGCGCTTCAGTATGTGTGTGTGCGTCGTCGTTGTGTCAAACAAAAGACATCCATGAGCTCGTCGATTATTTTACATCAAGTCAGATTCCCCACAAGAAAATAAAAAAAAAAGGTTATTCTTTTTTAAAAAAAAAAAAAAAAACAAAAAAGACCGCCGAGCTCGGTAATGGAGGAGAAGACGAAGGAGGAGGGGGAATCGGAGATTCAAGAGCACGGCCCCGAGCACTGGTTCTCGAAATGGGAGCGGCAGTGCCTGGCTGAGGCTGAACGGGAGGAGCCGGGCGAGGAAGAAGCCGAGGGGAGCCAGCAGGAGAAACTGTGGCACCTCTTCCAAAACTCCGCTACCGCCGTGGCACAGCTTTACAAAGGTCCGCCAAAGCACGACGGACGACGGCTACACGTTACAGCTTTGTTGTTGTTGTTATTATTATTATTATTATTGTTAAGTACACATTACTATAGGTATGCCAACAACACAAACCTGCTGAACGCAGTAAATCAAAAATGAAACGAGAGAAGAACGAAGGCCGTTGCCTTTGATTATAAACACAGTTGTTATGTAGAGAATTTGTCACAGGGAGTCAGTGAATTAAGTTTTTGTATTCCTCGGCACAAACCTTATTCATATAAACAGGACACAGCAAACAAAATGGCGAAGGAAACAGAAACCGTAGCAAGGATAGTTCTGCCTTGAATGTGACACCAAACGAAGCGGCCGCGTTTTAGAGATGCGTTTTTTAATTTCGATAGTTTAGCTCTAATGCAGTATAAGATGCTTACGAGGTACGCGTTTGTAATATGAAGTGTGTTTTTTCATTTTTTTAATTTTTTTTTTTGTAATCTAGACAGAGAAAAGGAACAAAATGGCGAAGTCCTGGGAGGAGTTCTCGAGATAAAAATAACTTGGATATTTTCTTGTTGAATCGGTTTTTTTTTTTTCCTGGCCGTGGATATGCTTGTCGTGGAAAACGCATATAGCGTCACAAGATTTATAAAGGAAACCCGTGATTTGGAGTCTGAAGTTTTATTTTATTTATTTATTTATCTATTTATTTATTTATTTATTTTTTAAATGGCTTGCTAAAATAAGAGGCAAAACAAAATGGCGAAGTAGCCAAAGACTCTTAGGCGAGATCTGAGAGTTTCCAAATGGTAAAAGTGTTTTTTAAAAAAAAAATAAATAAATAAAAAGTAATTCTATATGAAACTGAACACGCGGTTAGTTTTTAAAACGGTGAAGACATCGGTGCTTGTTCTTTTAAAATGCCCCTCGAGTAACACACAAGATCTCCGGCAAATCAAAATGGCGAAGGGAAGGACCACGATAAACATTGAGCAGTTGTCAACATAGGATACTGGTTTAATAAAAAATAATAATAAACTATTTGAAAGAAAAAAATATGAAAACCACTCTGAAGTATAAATGCCCAAACACTAACCAGTTACATAAAAGTAGCATTTTTTTTTTACCTTCGTTTATTAAGAATAGAGACAAGTTTAGACAAAATGGCGATGTCAGATATGGTTGTGTTGAGTTAAGACTTCTTAATTGGTGAATCTTGATTTTTTTTTATTAACTTGTCCACTTGTTTCACCCCCCCAGACCGCGTGTGTCAGCAGCAAGGAGGACTGTCTCTCTGGGTGCCTTTTCAGAACGCAGCGACGGCTGTCACTAACCTCTACAAAGGTACATTCTCTTTCATATTTAACTGGTTTTATATATGATTGGCATTTGCAATGTATATATAGGTGATGAGCCCGTAATTACAGAGGACACTGTTCCCCATAAACGTATTGGGTTGACAATCTTTTTTTTTGTGTTCAGGGGGTCAATGTATTTCACTGTCGTCATAAGACTGAATTATTATTAATTTCTTAGCAGACGCCCTTATCCAGGCCGACTTACAATTGTTACAAGATATCACATTATTTTTACATACAATTACATTATTTTTTACACGTTATTTTTACATACAATTACCCATTTATACAGTTGGGTTTTTACTGGAGCAATCTAGGTAAAGTACTTTGCTCAAGGGTACTGCAGCAGCGTCCCCCACCTGGGATTGAACCCACGACCCTCCGGTCCAGAGCCCTCACCACTACTCCACACTGCTGCCCCTTTTTTGTGTGTGTGCTTTCTTTAATAAGAATATAACCGTTTTTTTACAATCGTCTTGTCTGTAGTTGATTAATTGAAGGAGTTCTCAGTGTGTGACGTTGTAGAAACGGCTGATTCTTGTGGTGCAGTCAGTGTAAGCCATCTTAATGGCAACCTGGACAGGAAGATGAGCTGTCTCCACCTACAACCACAAGCGCGGTACAGTGTGTTATCGGCCCTGGTCTGTACTACTGGAGAGCAGGGTCAGGGTTTTGAGGAGCGGTCTAAACTGCAGGATAATGGACTAGTGCAAAACACAGGAAAGTATCGGTACGTTTGATTCGAGTCTCTGGAGACTTGACATGTTTGTGTTTTTATGGTAACTTTATTCATATGTGCCATACTGTAATTTACTGTCGCTGTTTGCGTAAGGCCCCACCACAGTGAAAACTCCAACACAACACATTCCTGCTGGTTTCATTTCTTCTTAACTGTACTCGTCACATGTTAAACATGAGTGGATACTTCATGAAATTAGAATAACTGAAATAGCGACATGTTCCTTGGTCAGTATTTGAGTTAAAATGGAGGTGTCACGGATACTGCTTTGCAAAGAGTTGCATGACGTATGTATTGCTTCCTCAGAGCACCAGGCTCCCTGTGACTAGCAGTTTCACTCCAGCTGCATTCTGCATTAACAGCCTGTTTCAGAGTTCTGCAAGCAATGAAACAAAGTTGAAGCAGAGGAACAGCTGTTTTCCGTCTGTGTATATGTGTGTGTGTGTGTGTGTGTGTTTTTTTTATATATATATAATCTATATATGCAGTTTACTGAAACACTATTCCCCATTGCAGGATGTTTGTTGCTCTCAGAAACCACAGAAGCTATGTGATTGGTTATTAACTCTGTATTTTCTGCTCACAGAAAGCGTGGACGCACAGCACAGAAGCTATGTGATTGGTTATTAACTCTGTATTTTCTGCTCACAGAAAGTGTGGACGCACAGCACAGAAGCTATGTGATTTGGTTATTAACTCTGTATTTTCTGCTCACAGAAAGCGTGGACGCACAGCACAGAAGCTATGTGATTGGTTATTAACTCTGTGTGTTTTTGCTCTCAGAAAGCGTGGACGCACAGCACAGAAGCTATGTGATTTGGTTATTAACTCTGTGTGTTTTTGCTCACAGAAAGCATGGACGCACAGCACAGAAGCTATGTGATTTGGTTATTAACTCTGTGTGTTTTTGCTCACAGAATGCATGGACGCACAGCACAGAAGCTATGTGATTTGGTTATTAACTCTTGTGTGTTTTTGCTCTCAGAAAGCGTGGACGCACACCACAGAAGCTACGACCTCGGAATTCAGATTGGCTATCAGCGGCGCAATAAGGATGTGTTGGCTTGGGTTAAAAAGCGCCGGAGAACAATACGCAGAGAGGACTTGATCAGCTTCCTGTGTGGAAAAGCACCTCCTCCCAGGACTTCTAGAGCACCTCCCAGACTGACTGTAGTATCACCTTCAACGGAAACAAGCTCGTCTGTAGAGACTGATTTACAGCCCTTCCGAGAAGCCATAGCTTTGCATGGTAAATTCCAACCCTTAACACTTTCAGCATACAACTAAAACAATCTTAAATTGGTGTTAAAAAACCCCTTGTTTTGGCTGTGGGTTTGTTTGGAGTAGAGGAGCCCCATTGCACACCTGATGTGGAAATGTGTTACTGAATGGATAGAACCAGCAGGGGATTTCCATGTATTACTTTTCTTGCTATCTTTAGAAACAATGTTTGTGTCCCAGACCTGCTTTCTATGGACTTTTGTTGGTTAAAAAGCAGCTTTACAAATTTATAGCTGGTATATCTGCACCGCATGGCTGTCATACACACATGGTACAATTGCTGTGCGGAATGCATGGAGTCTCTCTTTATGAACACTGCATTGTACTGTGGTTAAAGGAGGAGAGAAAAAGCTTCATGTAGCTGTAAACCCAGCACCATGCTTGCTTTTGGAGAGGTGTGTGTTTGTATTATTTACTTCTAAGAAGTCTAAACACTTGATTTGTTAGAGGCCTGGAGGTTGCCAGTAACTTGGGTCCATGGTGGTTGGGTCTGGTTTCAAGACCTTTTGATTTGTGTTGAGAGAAAACAAGACTGTGATTCCACCAAGAGGAACCGTTTTGTTTGACACACAGAACAGTTTTTTTGTTTGTTTGTTTGTGTGTGTGTGTAATTGACTTGGACTTTTCGTTGTTCTTGGAAACCAGCCTCCTGGGGCTGCCCACCTCTCCCTGACCCTGAGGGGATGGTGGAGGCTGGTGTCTGTACAGATCTACTGGAGAACTGCAATTGCGATGAACCTTTTAGCACACTCTAGGGTTAAAGTATGGAGACAGTTTGTTTACTACTGTATTGGTAATAATAAAACACTGTACAGCCAAGTCGGAATATTAAATGTGTTTGTTTTTTTTTTTTTTTTTAGGTCTCAGTGGTGCAATGGCCAGCATCAGCGTTCGCTCCAGTACTCCAGGGTCCCCGACCCATGTGAGTGGGGCGTCCAACCCTAGCCGCAGGAGGAACGGGCTTCACGATGTGGACTTGAACACTTTCATATCAGAAGAAATGGCACTCCACTTGGACAATGGAGGCACTAGGAAGCGGACCTCAGCCCAGTGTGATGTCATCACAGACTCCCCAACTCATAAACGCAATCGATTGATCTGAACTCGATTCGTTAATAAAAAAAAAAAAAAAAAAATGCACCGTGCTGCTTAAAAGCCACTTAACCCTCAACACTTTTTCTTGAAAGGAAACCGAGGGCCATCAGAACCTCCCCCCTCCCCCCCATCACATTAAACAAGCGAATTCAATAATGATTGCCATAAAGGAAAAGTTACCATCGCATTAGATGCCTCTCTTGTAGTAATGGCTTTGTTTTCCACTCAAGACAGGACATCTCAATTATTTGTTTAGTACTTGGCAAGATGATCATAGGCAGAGTTAAGTGACCTTTCTTGTATCCTGTTTAACCCTGACGTTACTTTGGTTAGGTGTTTATTGACCTTATTCATTTATCTGCTGTGTTGAGTGCTTGCTTCAACAGTATTGCCAGGTAATGGCTGAAAGTCTTTTTTTCAACATGGCGCATTGTCGGATGTGCAGCCTTCCACTGGTTTGTTTTTCTTTCTTGGCACAACGGTTCTTTTCACACAGCTGGCTTCTCTACAGTGCCAGTTTGTAAGTTGTAAGGATATCGGACTTGGAGTTGGTCTGAAGCAGCTGCTGATTCTGGTGAATGTGTGGAATTGTGAAGAGGTGCGATGATGGTCATGCAAATAATACTTCGTACAGTGCAGAATCAATGCAATAATCTATTGGATTCACTTGTGTGTTTTTAGTGCTCCAGAGTAACAATATGATCAGATGTTATTCTTTACCCCCGCTCAAGTAATCTTAAAATCCTTAACTTTTGTCAGCAGTCTGTTTTTAATATCTAATGAATATACTTAACATTTAGGTGCTGGTATATACATAGGGTACATATTGTGTATAAAAAAAAATATATATGGTTGGTATCAAAGTGTATAATAATAATTCTTGCATTAAAGAAACCAAGCTTTTAACTTTGGGTGGCTTCAAATGTGCTTTAAAACTGGCAGTGCGTGTCCCATCAAAAGCGATCCTGCACAACAATGCAAAAGGACGAAATAAGGCTCTCCAGAGCACAAAAAGGGCTTCCTGTCTTGTATCAGAAGTGAATGCTCACAGCAGTTGCATGATATTCAAAGATGGTGTAAAAATGAAGATGAGTTGCACAGGCTCATTTTGGGTGGGGTTGATTTCCTGAGTGCACACACCTGCATGCTTTCAGAAAGGCTTGCATCTATCTTCAGCACCTTTTCAGCGTTTATCTGAATCGGTGGCATTTTGGTCACCAAACTTTTAAAACGTTCAATGAATCCGCTCTTGATTTGGTATTCCAATGAAGTCCTTCACAGTTTATACCTCCTGTATTAAGTGTACCTTTTTTTTTTTTTTAATGGAGCGCTAATCCTTGCCAGTGTAATGTAGCCTAAACGATTTGTGTTGATACATCACCTGCAATGTCTCTCGTTCGATATCTGCTTGTATTGTTTGCAGTGGCTTCAAAGCTCTGACCAGTGTGCAGACCTGCGTGGGAAGAGGAGGGCAGATTGCGATTTCAAACTCCTGTCTAGCAGGTGTTTACATCAATTATATATTTTACAATGTATCTTTAAATATATCCTGTTGCATTTTAAAAAAAACAACAACAAAATGATCATACTGCGTAGTATTGTCTATGTAAATACTGTATGGTTTGTTTTGAGCTTATTTAAAAAAAAATAAAAAAAGTAGAATTGTGTTTTATAATATGCAAAGTAAAGGATTATGCCCTTCAAGTATTAAGTCATGCGTCTCAAGTATTTAAAAAGCTTTTTATCATCTAATGTGTGTGTATAAATGCAAACCTACATTGGGAATAGTTGTGGCTGCTTCCCTAGTTCATGTCCTGTCTGTATATCCAACAGGAGCCATACTGCCTGGAATACATACAAGATTTCACTGCAAGGTGGAACATGTTGCTTTGTTGTTTTATGTTTTGTTTTCTCTGTTTTCAGAAGAACATGCACACAGTTGCTGTGTAGTTTAGTGTGTGATTAATATACTTGGATGTTTGTTTTGAAGAGAGCGTTCAGGAATTATAATTTGCCAGTACCGGTTCAAGTGCAATCAGTAGTGCCCATTCCTGCAGGCACTGGGAGATTTCAAACGGTTTCTATTAAAAGCACCAGTTTGTTGTAAAGTGTGTTGTTTTTGGAAAGTGTCCCCTCTTGCTTCTCTTCATCATGTAAATGGCAGTGCCTTGATGAGTCCACTTCTCCAGCATGCTGGAGGCAGAGCTGCTGTCTACAAGCCCTGTGTCTGCTTGAACGCAGCTCTCGCACACGCAGGACTTGCTGCTGAAAATAGAAAGCAAACTAATTTAGCACCTCCACAGGGATATCACGTGTGAACACATGACCTGAAGATCACGTGCAATACATTTTCATTGTAACAATTGCCTGCTTGCTAGTATATTAAAATCGAGATCACTTGATCTGTGTAAAAAAATATCTAATGATACATGCTTTAATAATATCTGTTACAAGTTCCAAGCCTTGGCAGCGCTAAGTACTGTGGGGTGGGGGGGAAATAGGTACGAAGCAATGATGTGCCTGCAGTGTGCAATGCCGTTTCGTTAATCTGTTAGTACGACGTGTTAAAGTGGGGTCTTCTCTGCCAGGCTTCGGCACTGTTCACACTGTCTTGTATTAAACAACACTGGACCACAGGTACTGTGCAAACAGGATGCTACCTGTATATTTATTTATTCAAAATAAACAAACAAAAGCCTAAGGTGTGCTAAACTAAACTTTGCAAGTGATTTCATTATAAACTGGATGGCTATGGTGTTTACCAGCAACAAACACGTGCTTTTACAAGCGTTACACAGTCTCTCTCTACAGCCCTAGCCTCCACATAGACATGGACCAATCATTTTGACCTGCTTAAATGCCTGCCAATTGCAGGCAAGTGTACTTAATTACATTAGTGCCAGATGATCAATTAAACAATGAACCCTTGTGGCTGTGCAGGCCAGGTCTTTGTCAGCAATGGGGCAACAGTGCTGGTATTAGAGCTTTGAACCTCCAAACCCTTACCTGCTTGGTTAAAGTGGAATATTCAAATTCTAAATAAAATATCGCGGTGGATTTACCTGTATATGAAAAAAGGAAGGGGAGACTAATCTTAAACAGCAATGCAGATCTGTTTATATATTTTTATACTTAAAAAGAAAGTTCTGCAATAGACATGTTGGAGGCGATCTGTTATCAGTTTTCATTAAAATGTTTTGCAAAATATTATTATACAGAGGGCTGGATGTCTCAAAATAGTTACATTCTCAAAGAAATGAAGTAAAAAACAACTATTCTGGTAAATTTTTCCATTACTGAGTTTTTAACACTGTATTTTTGGTCAATAACGTTTGCCAGATTCCATTATTAATAAAAAAAATAAAAAATGCGGTTCTTGCGCCATCTTGTGGCATGAACGCAAATCTGCAACACTTCTAATGAAACATCGATGCAGGCAGTGCGTGAACTGTCACAACCGGGGGACCTAGCTTAACCGAAGAACTTTTTTTTTTTATAAACGCAGCAAGTTGTTAAAACGCTTTCAAGATTTGTGTTAATAAAGCAGCCTTTGGGAAACGTTCAGTTTCACTCACTGATCTGGCAACATCTAAAAATGTTTTTTTTTAAATAAATGTGACTTGTTCAAATTGTTATTGTACAGTTCAGCGTTACTGTGCAAGTCCTTTGTAAAGGTAGGACACGTTTTAGGAACGTTCTAACCGTTAATAAACAAAACTTGTTGCTTTCATCAACTTTCCAATGTTGTTGGTTTGCCTGATTGTAACATTATTGAACTAGGAAGAAATTACTTGAATTACATTTCCTTTTCAGTAACAATAGACTAGTGTGTTAATACTGGTAATCTTTGTGTATGCTGAAGCGGTGGACAGATCTCCAGTATTTGCATAAGTGAGCTCCCAGTTACATATCTGACAAAGGCATCCTTTTTATTCCTATCACTTTATCTTCACAACCCTGCTTTGTTCGATTAGTATGTAATGCAAACTACATTAAAACGAAGGCTCAGAGAATAGGATGCAGCACACGGCACTCATTTCAACTGAAAACGGATCAGCATGTGAAGGCAGCTAACTCAGGTATGTAGCGGAGATCACTTATTTAATTTCAGCATTGCTCTTGAGAAAACCCTCAAGATTGATTGTCAAGATAGTGTTTTGTAACTCACCCATTGGACTACAGTTTGGCTCTGTGATAAAATCTATGGATGTGTTTTTTTTTAGTTTTTTTTAATTTTTTTTTAAGTACAGGTACAAACCAAAGACTGCAGGATGGAAAGTGACAGCCAGTATTCCCTTCTGGTAAGAATGTGTTCAATATTCTTCTTTGGAGCAGATGTCCTGTTGTGTGATTATTGGGACAGATATATCAATGCAGAATGACTGGGGTGCGGTATCACTCAGACACCTTACTGATTACATATTATGGAACCCACGCAAAGTCTTATCCAGAGCGATTTACAATTGTTACAAAATATCACAGTAGAAAGTATCACAGTAGAAAATAGCACAGTAGAAAGTATCACATTATAGAACGCGAGGGTCGCGCAGCCCAGGAGAATAGCCGGGGAGGGATGGCTGTGAAAGCGGATTCACAAGCTGCACCGGCATTGCAAACACTACTGACTGTGCCGCTCGTTGAAGTCCCTGCATACTGAATTACCCTTCAAGGACTAAGTCAATTAAGAAAGAATGAAAGAAAGACAGAAAGACACAAAGAAAGACACAGAAAGAAAAACAGAAAGAGAGACAGAAAGAAAGAAAGAAAGAAAGAAAGACAGACACACTTGAGGCTGTGCTTCTGAAGCCGTGGTGTCTTTGTGGTAAATGCAAAGCATAGCAATTACTGTGCAAAATGACTGTGATAAACTTTACCAGGGTAATCTCCCCAGTAGCGTACATGCTGGCGTGCGAGATAACAATGCTTCCAGAGGTACGAGCTTCAATAATCTACATACAGTGTAGACTGAGTACAATACCTATACTAGGAGACATAGGGGAGTTCATACTGGGGTTGTCCTGTTGGTAGGGTTAAAGACAGCCACCCTGATGAAGTGTAAGATAATGACTGCACTACGCTTTTGGTAAATGTTTAAGTACGTGAGGCTGAATTGTTATCGTAAAAGAAATATTAAACGGGCAACGCGCAGAGATGTATACAATATTGATGGAGTCTAGAAATGCCCCAAGCGACACTTTGCTGAATTTAGCACCCTCTAGATAAGCTTTCTATTCTGCCTGTCCTCTTTGCTGGTAAATACATTTCCACACAGTACTGTACCTCTCCGCCCGCTCCTTCAAAACAGCACACAGATGCAGACTGTAGGTAATATAAAAAAGCATTGGCAACTCTTTCAATAATTCATCTTACCAGCCTCACGGCTCCACAGCACTTCCTTTAGGGGCTTGTTATATAATAATATGCCAGATAGCTGCAGTTCTTGACGCTCACCCTTTGGACTCTGTTTGCAAACGTGAAGAACCGGGTGCCCTGCCAGCACAGGAAGTTTGCTCCACAGCTGCAGCCCCTCCATTCACTCTGGAAGGCAGAGGATCCCTCACAACCCCAGTCTCGGGGATTCCAGATGATCCTGCTAGAATCCAGTGGGAATGTGCTCAGGGGGGAGTCAGTGGGGTCTGAACTAGAAAAGCTCCTCATTCTCAAACTACTGGAAAGCATTATTTAAAAAGCCAGCTTTTTTTAAAAGCACATTTCAGGAATGGAAATAAGACTCCTGTTGCACGGCAGTTTCACCCGTTCCAGGTTTCATCCCCAGTGTGTATGGGTAACAAGCTCAGGTGTGTCTGATTAAACACACAGTCAAACCAGGAATGGATCAAACTCATCTCTTCTTCATTGCATTGCTCTGCATGTTCTTGGAGGGAGGATCGCGCTGTTATGAACAGGAGTTAACTGATTGCTCTCTTGTATTACTGTTTGCAGGTCGGCATGGCGTACTTATTTAACACTATGTTTGGGACCGGGATTCTTGCGCTGCCAAGGGCCTTCGCGAGCGGAGGGTGGCTAGTGAGCACCGTCACTCTGCTCTCCTCCATAGCACTGAGGTAACGATCCTGATTGGACTGGTATAGCACCGTCACTCTGCTCTCCTCCATAGCACTGAGGTAATGATCCTGATTGGACTGGTATAGCACAGTCACTCTGCTCTCCTCCATAGCACTGAGGTAACGATCCTGATTGGACTGGTATAGCACAGTCACTCTGCTCTCCTCAATAGCACTGAGGTAACGATCCTGATTGGACTGGTATAGCACAGTCACTCTGCTCTCCTCAATAGCACTGAGGTAACGATCCTGATTGGACTGGTATAGCACAGTCACTCTGCTCTCCTCAATAGCACTGAGGTAACGATCCTGACTGGACTGGTATAGCACTGTCACTCTGCTCTCCTCAATAGCACTGAGGTAACGATCCTGACTGGACTGGTATAGCACCATCACTCTGCTCTCCTCCATAGCACTGAGGTAACGATCCTGACAGGCTCCAATAAACAGTACTGAAAACATACAACTCCCACTGGCGTAGCGTTCCTGTTTAAATGGAAGGAAGCCTGATGTTTCTTCAATAGAAATGGGATGGATTAGCATGGCTTTTCATTTTCTCTTCATATATATTTTAACCTTCATAGACGATCAGTTAAGAGTAAACAGTTTTGAATGTTTTTTTTTAAAAGGAAAGTCATTTAAGGATATTGAAATGGTCTCGTCTGATTGGGTTTGAGGCCCTGGCACTGACTGGCTGTGAACCCCTTCCTCCACAGCTACGTCACGGTGACATTCCTGATTGAAGCGATCGCCTGTGCCTGTGGGAAGACAGCCGGGAGTGAGGAGACGGGAGAAGGAAAAGAACGAGTGAGTTGAAAAAAAAACCTTTTCATATTTAAAGTTATAATAAAAAATGTTATAATAAAAAATGTTTTTTAAAAAAAAGATTAAAAGTTGATTTTACTTCCTGGTACCTGATTGTTTCTTGGAAGTAGAGGAAGTGATCCAGTACCAAAAATCAAGACCAAGTGATAATGCTGCTGGTGTAAGCAGTGATAATGTTGCTGGTGTGATCAGTGATAATGTTGCTGGTGTGATCAGTGATCATGTTGCTGGTGTGATCAGTGATCATGTTGCTGGTGTGATCAGTGATCATGTTGCTGGTGTGATCAGTGATAATGTTGCTGGTGTGATCAGTGATCATGTTGCTGGTGTGATCAGTGATCATGTTGCTGGTGTGATCAGTGATAATGTTGCTGGTGTGATCAGTGATCATGTTGCTGGTGTGATCAGTGATCATGTTGCTGGTGTGATCAGTGATAATGTTGCTTGTGTGATCAGTGATAATGTTGCTGGTGTGATCAGTGATAATGTTGCTGGTGTGATCAGTGATAATGTTGCTTGTGTGATCAGTGATCATGTTGCTGGTGTGATCAGTGATCATGTTGCTGGTGTGATCAGTGATCATGTTGCTGGTGTGATCAGTGATCATGTTGCTGGTGTGATCAGTGATCATGTTGCTGGTGTGATCAGTGATCATGTTGCTGGTGTGATCAGTGATAATGCTGCTGGTGTAAGCAGTGATAATGTTGCTGGTGTGATCAGTGATAATGTTGCTGGTGTGATCAGTGATCATGTTGCTGGTGTGATCAGTGATAATGCTGCTGGTGTAAGCAGTGATAATGTTGCTGGTGTGATCAGTGATAATGTTGCTGGTGTGATCAGTGATCATGTTGCTGGTGTGATCAGTGATAATGTTGCTGGTGTGATCAGTGATAATGTTGCTTGTGTGATCAGTGATCATGTTGCTGGTGTGATCAGTGATCATGTTGCTGGTGTGATCAGTGATAATGCTGCTGGTGTGATCAGTGATAATGCTGCTGGTGTGATCAGTGATAATGTTGCTGGTGTGATCAGTGATAATGTTGCTGGTGTGATCAGTGATCATGTTGCTGGTGTGATCAGTGATAATGTTGCTGGTGTGATCAGTGATAATGCTGCTGGTGTGATCAGTGATAATGTTGCTGGTGTGATCAGTGATAATGTTGCTGGTGTGATCAGTGATAATGTTGCTGGTGTGATCAGTGATCATGTTGCTGGTGTGATCAGTGATAATGTTGCTGGTGTGATCAGTGATAATGTTGCTGGTGTGATCAGTGATAATGTTGCTGGTGTGATCAGTGATAATGTTGCTGGTGTGATCAGTGATAATGTTGCTGGTGTAAGCAGTAGGGCTGTACTGATAATTATACTTGGAATTGCCTTTAAGAAGTATTTATTTATAGGCAGGTATTCAATGAATCCATTCATTAACGTGCTGATTTCAAAACAAGAGAAGCTGTCCTTCCCTCCTTTTACAATGGAGTACTCATCAATAGCAGTGTTTTCAAAGCAGATTGGAAGCGAATGCTTCCTCTTGTCCGAGGCACTGACAATTTTACTGCCGCACCGAAGCCAATGAGAAGCTGAGCACTGTTAACTGTTTTTCTTCTGTAGATTACTCCTGCTGACATGGTCATGGAAGACATTGCCATGGCTGATAAAAACGCTGGAGCGGACGAGTGGAAAGAGAGGAAGGCTCTTATTGAAGTAAGCAGGCCTGTTAAGGAAATGAATGAATATGCTAATATGATACAAGTGGATTTCAGGTTCTGCTATTGTGAAATGTTATTATAATGAATGCAGTACATCTAAACTGCACATGTAAGATAATGATGCAATTCCAGGGAGGGGTTCCGGAAACCATGATTCTTAAACCTTCCTTGATGGAATTACAGCATTATTTATTTCAATAGGGTGTACAAATTGATGATGATGATGGTGATGATGATGATGAAGGTTTCGATGTTAGAAAGGGTAATGACTGCAGTTATTATTATTATTTATTAGCAGACGCTCTTATCCAGGGCGACTTATAATTGTTACAAGATATCACATTATTTTTACATAAAATTACATTAAATTACATTATTTTTTACACATTATTTTTACAAGATATCACATTATTTTTACATTACCCATTTATACAGTTGGGTTTTTACTGGAGCAATCTTGGTAAAGTACCTTGCTCAAGGGTACAGCAGCAGCGTCCCCCACCTGGGATTGAACCCACGACCCTCCGGTCAGGAGTCCAGAGCCCTAACCACTACTCCACACTGCTGCCCTTTAGTTGGGCCACTGTCTTTGTGACATGAATACTGCCTCGATTGGATCTCACGCAATGTCATATCTTTGTGCTTTCAGAAGGAGCCTGATGGCTGTGTCTGCTGCAGATCTGGGTCGGAATCAGATTTGTGCCCGAGTGTTTTTGATATAAACAAAACAATATCTTTAACTGATCTGACAGCGATGTACTTTAACCCAGGTGAGCAGAAAAAACGGGAAATGGAAGTCGGACACAGAAAAATATCCAGACATCTTTGACAAGTTGTTCTTCTTCTTCTTCTTCTTCTTCTTCTTCTTCTTCTTCTTCTTCTTGGCCGTTCACAGATAAAGCTGCACACTGGCAGTGCTGCAGCAGTTTTGATTTTGTTATTTGTTTTAGTTGGAGACATCCTGAGTCGTATTGTCCTGCTGCTGTCGATCTGGGGCTCCCTGACGATGTACTTGACCATGGTGCCCTTCAGCTTAACAAACCTCCTGTGGTTAGTATGCTTCTTCAGCTCTCATGTGACCGTGTGTTTTCTTTTACATGAAAGGTTAAAGACCCTGTGTGTTTCTCTGAACAGTGACCCATGCGGAAACGTGCTGGTAAACCTTTCAGCTACAATGTAGCCCACACCCACACTGGATCAGCTTGTTGTTGCTGTAGTAGCTGTGCTGCGGAGCCTGCTGTAGTTCTGATAATGCACAACTAGAGCTTGCAAATGCTCCCCCTGTCACACCAGGTCACTGCAAATGCTCCCCCTGTCACACCAGGTCACTGCAAATACCCCCCTGTCATGCCAGGTCACTGCAAATGCTCCCCCTGTCACACCAGGTCACTGCAAATACCCCCCTGTCACACCAGGTCACTGCAAATGCTCCCCCTGTCATGCCAGGTCACTGCACTGTGTTTTGATTTTTGAAAATCTGAGTCTCAGCTTTCGAGTAACATCGACCAAACTGTGTCACCCACAGCTCCTTCCTTCCTTTTTTCCTTGCCTAGGTCTGTTTCGCGCTTGAGGAAGTCACCATAGCAACGCTTTATCTCTCCAGGCAATGCGCGCCATGCCCAGGGCAGCTGAATGAAAGATAAGGTGCCTTTCAGCAGTGCAAGGTGCTTCTGATATTAGAAACCAAAAGCTTCTACCTGCTCAGTGTTTCAGCTGGCATTGCCACGTGACTCCAGCAGAGGGCGGCAGTGCTACAGCACAGGCATCTGTTTTCTGAATGCGAGGAGAGCAGCCCACAGAGGAAAAGCAATTTGGAGATAAGATCCTCGCCGGCTCTCCACAATCAAAGCACTAATGCTTCAGCAAGACCCCTACCCAGTGATAAATGCTGGGATTTCAGATCTCGCTGCGTTTTACGAAACAATTGTTTTAAAAGCAGGTGCTGAAAATAGCCAGGGATGTGCAGCAAATCACTGTAGCATATATAAAAGCACTCCCCCCTTGACCTTATGCTGCCTCAGTGGAAGTTTTTAACCCCCCCACATTGTGAAGTGAACGACCTGCCAGGGAAGGCACATTAACAGACTGCTAAAGAGAGTCACGGTAACAGAACTGAGCCAGTGGAGGACCCCACTGTGCTTGACCTCTGTGACACGCTGCTGTCACTGAGCAACAGCAGACAGGGATGCACTGCAAGAGATCAACAGGGACCTGCACTGTCACCGAGCTGAGAGGGGGATGCATTCAAATCTGCCCTCAATATGACAAGTGATGCCATCACATTGATGCCCCCCAGAGGATATGGGTTTTCTTGAATGTGTTTCATGTCAGTGTTGAATAGCCAGCTCGCAGTGTTTCTACAAACAAGCAGCGCCCTCAGACACGATAGAGAGGCAGCCGTTCTGCTGCGGCTTGATATCACCGCTTCTTTTCTTCACATTGACTCGAGGATGAAATGTTACAATCTGCTGTTTACTCTTCCAGAAGACATGTCCATCAATATATTAGCAAGGACCTACTAAATACAATTATTAAGGAAAAAAAAAACTTTTATTTTGATACAGAGAATATGGAATCAAGTGAGGCATGTATCATATTATTGAGGATCTACATTAGCCACCTGTGTATGACATGCATAAGGAACTTAATAACATTTACTAACGGGAGGAGGCCATTTGGACCAATGGTGTTCGTCCGGTTCCTAGTAGCCGATTGATCTCAAAACTTTGTCAAGTCGGGTCTTAAAGGATCCCAGTGATTAACCATCAACAGCATTTCCAGCAATGGCAGCACAAAGGATTCCTGATTACAGTACCGTGCCACTTCAGTGGTACTTCGACCATCGTGTATTGAGACCACTGGCATGTCAAAAGTGTTAGAGCTGCAGTGTCATGCCATTGTATGTGCCCTACTGCTGCAAGCACATCAGTACAGGACCATTGCACTGTGCACCGACCCTGCAGACCTCAGTACAGCACCATTGCACTGTGAACTGACACTGCAGACCTCAGTACAGCACCATTGCACTGTGCACCGACCCTGCAGACCTCAGTACAGCACCATTGCACTGTGAACTGACACTGCAGACCTCAGTACAGCACCATTGCACTGTGCACTGACACTGCAGACCTCAGTACAGGACCATTGCACTGTGCATTGACACTGCAGACCTCAGTACAGCACCACTGCACTGTGCATTGAAACTGCAGACTTCAGTAAAGCACCATTGCACTGTGCATTGAAACTGCAGACCAGTACAGCACCACTGCACTGTGCATTGAAACTGCAGACCTCAGAACAGCACCATTGCACTGTGCATTGACACTGCAGACCTCAGTACAGCACCATTGCACTGTGCATTGACAGTGCAGACGTGCTTTTCTCTTCTTCACTCACAGACTGGTACACACCGCTGCTGTGCTTCAGAATCAACCTCCTTCTTCACATGCAAACCCTGCTTATTGAAAAAGCACGATGTATCAACTCTCTGCAGAGTCAACGGGTTGACCCACTTTATTGGGTAGTCGATAGTTACTGTAGAAGCTCCCAGCCTTACAGTACAGTACGACTCATTAGCATATACATGTACACGCTGCAGCTTGAAACAAGTGTTGAGGCAAAATGTTTGACGAGATTTCTTTCTCTTGGTAGCAAACCCGAAACAGACTGCGACAAACTCGGCAATTTCTCCTCCATCCCTGATGAAGCTCTTTGCTGGGGGCCCCTCACCAAAATCAGCGTCTACAGAATCTTTCTGGTATTCATTCCTATTGATTATTTATTGTTAATTTCATTTTTATTATTTATTTAACTGTAATTTAGGGAAGAAAATAGAAGCACACAATGATATGTTCTTTCCTTTTTCTTTTGCTTTCCACAGACCCTGTTTATCCTGCTGGTCGGTCCGTTTGTGTTCTTCTCCGTTCAGAAGAATAAGTACATACAAGTCTTCGCCTCCATCATGTCCTTCGTGGGTAAGGAAAAGCGTGAACAATTCCCTCCTTCAATGGCACTTAACCCCGTCTGATAGGGTAATTTATTCCAGGTCTCTTGAGATAGGCTTTGAGCTGACAACTGCATCTCAAAACACTGGGCTGGAAAATTATAGATTGAAGATATGAATACACAGGTCTGATAGAGAGAGTACTTGTCTTGAGCTCAAAGGCGTTTCATTTGAAATGAACGATTAGAACCATGCACTGTAATTGCTCTAAAGGGTCTGAATTGTTTGCACCCACAGATCAGTTACAAGTAGCGATTAGGGGATACTGTGATAAGGATGCATCACTCACTGGGGGATTATACCAGTGTATAATTCATCACTTTATTTCTTACTCTCCAGAGAGAGATGTATCCGTTCATTATAAAGGAAAATCATTTCAGGGACAGTCCTCAATGCCAGCACGGAAAGGGTTAAGACGGGTTTATTACAGCATGGCAGAGCTCAACATGTGCCTCTGTCTGGAGTGGCATTGCACGTGTGGGTACGGGGTCATCACAAAACAAAGAAGCACACAGTGTTATTACTTAAGATGCGGGCTAAAGTCTCAAAGCTGTTTAGTCCAATCCAATGTTTAATTGGTGTTTTTTTTTCCCCATTCTGAAAAAACATGCTAATGATGATTTGGAGTAAATAGCTTGGAGAACGTCACCTAAGGAAGATGCAAACTTTGTAATGGGACAAAAAGGGAGTGTATTTGGTCCACTATGTCCCAAGCCTATAAGGGCAGGCATACCAAACCAAAATTTCCATGGTGCAATATTTCATATTGCATCATCTCACCCTATAGTTTACTGGCTTCATTCGTGTTGTGTTCTTGGAGGAACCTGCAGTCTTTCAGTCTGGCTGTAGCTCTCTGGGTACTGGGCAGAGAGAGGCTGGAGATCAGTGTTTTCCAGGCACATGATGTGTAATATCTTACTAAACAACTGGAGCCCACCATGTCCACAAGGCAATCCACGTGCCATGGCCGTGTGAATGGCATGGTAATTTTACGTTTTAGGTTTTTCAGTTGATGTGCATGAAGCCTGGCCAATATATACCAGGAGAGGAATCAAACAATTGTAAAAGGAATAAACCTGCAAGAATGTATACCCTGATATACACAATACCTGAATAATACAGGGCCAGCCTGTTGGTTTGTAATAAACAGTTAGTGAAATGTCTAAAGAGAACGAGTATCATGCCCTGATTATCATGCCCACACTTTGAGGACCAGCGTCTTAAACAAGGCAGATATTCCACATTGTTTGTCCAGGATTACATTCTGTAGAATACTGCAACTAAACCACCCACCCCGAACGACAGCTGCGATTTAATATCGTTTTTTATTTATTGCTATCATTTTTCATTCTCGTCCCTCGCCGCGACCCTGTAAAGGAGTAAGCGGTTAATGATAATGGATGGATGGATGGATGGATTCTCGTCCCTCCAGCTTGTTCAGATCTAATATTGTTATGAGAAATTCACTTGGCATGAACAGCCCTCCAGAGAAATCAGTTTGATTGTGAGAAGCCAGCCACACATTACCTTAATGTGCTTGCAGGCGGCATTGGAGTCCGGCACAGAGGCACACAGCTACTCTGGGCTCCAGCTGGCACGGCCTGTTTCTGCCTAACATAGTCTGGTAAAGGATCGACTCGACCTCAGCTATCCCTCACACACTATTGCTGTGTGGGGGCATTAAAACTTGAATTAAAATTCAAGCTTTTAAAAGGTGCATTTACACCAATTCAGACAGGAATAGGTACATTTCTCATAATCGCATACAGCATTTAAAGCTTAAAATCACTGACCTATTGAGTGTAAACAAACCGATTCATTATGCTAATTCAGTTGATATTTTGTTTTCTAGGCTACTTGTCTGATGACAGTATCTAATATTGTTGCTGACACTGGAACTACAGCTACAGTACACGCTGACTTACGCTTTGATATTCGTGAACCTGTTTAATGAAAGTGCTCCTCTGTTTATAGTAGAAAGCCGCTCCCTGCTTGTCGTTTTAGAGAGGGATCACTGATGGCTTGGCTACACTCTGCTGGTTCTCTTTCTGGAGACGCCATACACAGAGGCTCGAGCCCCCCTCACCCCTCTGAGGCCGTCTCTAATGGAAAGCATTTTGTTAAAGCTCACTAAACTGGAAATGCTTTATGTGCAACAGTTCTGAATTATTGATTCCCCCCTCTTGTAGCCTTAATTGAGTGCCTTTAAAAATTGAGCAGTTACATTTCTGTACCCTGCGGAATGCAATAGAACGTAGCGTCTGACACACACACACGACTCTGGGTTCAATTCTCAAAGCTGTTTACTCCGAATTGCCATTCGCACAGTTTGGTATTCTTTACATTCATTTAAAGTTATATGGGTGAAATGCAGCTGCATTTGGTATTTTGCATACTGTTAAAACCAACGCTTTGACTGTTGTTGTTTTCACTTTGCAGTTTTCTCCATCATGTTTGTAACATCAGTCGTCATCCTAGCGAGGGGGCGAGGCAGAGGGACCCCCATCCTGGCGGATTTCAACGCCTTCCCCAGCGTGTTTGGGGCCTGCTCGGTGGCCGCTGTGTCCCACACTGTCCTCCCCACGGTGGTCCCGTTAATCCGGAACAAAACCCACCTGGGCCAAGGCGTGCTGGTGGTGTTTGCCACGGTCACCCTGCTGTACCTCACCTTGTGCCTCTTCGTGGTGTTCGTGTTCCCAGAGAAAGACATCCAAGCGGTGATCCTCGTCAATTTTGCAACCTGCTCCATTGTCCCTGTGGTTTTCGTGATCTACATTCTCGGCCTCTACACGACTGTCAAAGTGTCCGCCAATTTCCCGGTGAACGGCGTCACGTTAAGCGACAACCTGAAGTCCATGTTCGCGGGGTTCCAGTGCTCTCACGCGTGGCCAGTGGACAGGCTGCTCTTCCCCCTGGCCGTGATCGCGCCTCCGCTGGCCATTTCCTACGGCACCCACAACATCGAGATGATCGTGGGGATCACCGGCTCGTACACGGTGAACCTCATCCAGTACGTCACCCCGTCCGCGCTGGTGTACCTGAGCAGGAAGGAGGCGCGGGCGCGGTTTGGGGAGGATGTCCTGATAAAGCATGCCTCCCCGTTTCAGCATGGCTTCTGGATAATCCTGGCCCTGCTGTACGCAGCTGTGGGGCTGGTGGTTTCCACCGTCTTCTATGTAAAAAGCCTTGCATGAAGTCGGCACGGAGAACGCAATGTTTTTGTTCTAGTTTTGCGTGGAAGAACATCAGGGATGTATTTAAAAGACGGGAACAAGGACAATCCATGTGCATTTGTTTTATACATTCCCAGCTATTTTCATCATTAGAAGTTTCTAGGATAATGTAAAATCATGTGTTTCTGATCCCTAGAACCCTTTCTACATAGATCACATTCTCTGCTATATGAAACCGTAACTACCGTAACATTACAATAATAATAATTTTGAATATTATACACCCATATTAAGGCTGTAATTCCTTCAACAGGGGTCGCTTAAGACTGTAAATAATAAAATTCTATAGTTTATAGAGTTTATATTTGCCAAGTTAGGTTCAACCCTCTCTTGACTGGTAAAGATTGGCTTAATTAAAATGTATAAAAGGCTTAGTATTCTGCAGTTAAATTAAGAGGATTAGGTAATGAAAATAATTATATTTTTTAATCCATATAATTTCTGAATAATACGCATGCCACATTCTGGTATAAGATGTAAAAAGGCAGATATAATTGTTTTTTGGAAAATGTATTTAAAAAAAATGTCCGCAGGCCCTATTTTGATGCCAGAGCAAAGGAATGAGAGGACTGCACTGGTATGAAAGAGAGAAGACGGAGTTTAGGAAGGCGCTGCTTCTGTCCAGCTACCTGCTGTCACAATGATTTGAATCTCCTGTATACACGTGCCTTTGCCTCTGCAAATGTGCTCCACAATGGGTCTCCTTCTCTTCTCACATCACCACACTTCTTGTGAGTCGAACATACAACATATGCACATTTTCATTATAATAACTGTACATTAGTTTGCCCTTCTGATGGCTTAAAGCTGCGCATAATGTTCAATCATTTAAAACACATACATTTCTCACCCCTGGGAAGTTTGATTGTATTTTGGTGGCAGGGATAGGGTTAAAATTTACTGTGATCTCTCAGTCCTATGCATTCCAGCCATGTGAGTATAGCTGGAATGGAGGAAACCGGACACCTTGATTGGCGGGCCTGTTGACCAATCAATCAATGAATCAATTATTGTTTTAATTAATCCACCAGGTGGGTAGAAGCGAGGCTGCAGAAAGCCAGAGATGGGAGAGAGGACAGCTAGCAAATTGTATTGCCAGTAGGTGCTGTTCAAAGTGCCGCAACAGAGGCTAGTTTGCCTGCCTGAAGGAAATAAAATGTCTTTATTGTGTCTGAATGTTTCTTTTCATTTTGTTCGTTAAACCCAACGCTCAGCTGGAGTTTGTTGTGCGTGACGACCTGCCTTCCTATCCATCGTCCATCTCCTCACAACAACAACAACAGCAGAAGCAAAGACCCCAGATCGGCACTCCCTTAGCAGAGCAGGAAAGTGATTAACTAGCAAAGATACAGCAGCTGTGCCGTTCAGTGTGAGAATGCCCTGCGACTCGGTTTAATAGAATTATCTAAACTAAAGCTTTCTTTTACCTAACTGTCCATGATTGTACAGAAATGACGGCAGAGTTTATTAGCTCTTGTGTTACTGAGAGAGCTCGCAGTCAGAGGAGACAGGGAGAGCTGCTTGTTTAAATCAGAGTGCTGTAAAACATTCACTGGGCTGGATCTGGTTTTAAAAGATCATCTGTAAGGAGCGTGAAAGCCCCCTGTGGTGCATTTCGGAAGATGATTCATTCAGCACATCTTCTCTCTTAGTAAAGAAACAAGAGCCATTGAAGGAGAGCTGTGCGAGGCCAATGGCAGCCTCAAAGCAGACGCGATTCGATCTATCCTTGTGTAAACAGAGTCCTGCTTCAGCCCGGCACCCTTTATCAATGCCACTGAAATATGTTTAAAAGACGCATTACTCTGATACATGGTAGAATATTCTGAATCCTGCTGCACTAGCATTTATAATACATGTCTTGGAAGATGGTCAATGTAGGAATCTGTGTCTGAATTTTGCCGTATAAACCTTTAATATCAGGGGCAGGGCTGAAGTCCGCTCCTTGCTGCAGGTGATTTGGTATCTGATGCTGTTCCTGTGTGCGGTGGACGCTGCCTTGGTCTTTACTGAAGCAGTTTGCGAGGATGATCATCTGTTAAATTGGATTATGAATCACGGCACCTCATCTCCATAAGCCAGAGGCTGGCACAGTAACAGAAGAACCCCAGCTGAGCGATGAACTGGAAACTATTACCCGGAATGTATTTTTAAATCCAGCTGGTTATGCGAAAGATTTGTATTCAGGATATATCTTGTTTTTTTCTCCCTGATGTTAATGAAAAGCTACTAGAATAACTCTGACATGTCATTTAGTCAACAGATATAATCGGCAATCATTCAAGGTGCACAGATTTGTTTACGGAAGCTATGATGCTGTGACATTACAGTTTCCGGTCATAAAATGCATTACTTTTGCAATTTAAAGTACATTCAATTGGTTTTTTATTTGTGTATGATCTTTTCAGCATCGACTGAGGCACATGTCAGCCTTGCATCTCTCATTTAGGGCACTTTCAAATCCAACCAGATAGGCAGGTCTGATCAAGTGGCCCGGTTGTGTACATACATATATACGTACTGTAACACGTCTCAATTTCATAAGGAAATTCCTAATAGCATCTGATTGGCTCATGTATTTTGGAGCACCATTTGAATAACAACTAATCCACTGGAATCCATATGAATCTGGGCAGGGGTGTCCAATCCTGGTCCTGGAGCACGATTCCGCTCCAGGTTTAACAGGTAACATTATATAATGAACTACTTCAGGGTCTGGATGGAAGTTTTAATAGGTTGAATTAAACAGTGCAGGGTTGGAACAAAGACCAGCAGTGGAATACCCAACTTTGGCCACCCCTGAATTTGGGGGCATTGTTTGAAAGTGTAACCCTGCATAACATCAGCATTTACACAGTCATATCATAAACACAGTCTGAAACCCCAATTATATCCGGCTGTCGTATTTGCCCCTCTGCATATTTCTGGACCAATTTTAATTAAAGTTACTCCCGAGTTCTGTGGTACTGAATGGCTCACTGGGCTGTACCCGATTGGACTGAAAGCATGGAGAGGAGCTGAGCTGTACAGAATCACTGGGTACAGAGCCCAGCGTTCACGCGTCCTTTTATAAAAATAAGGCATTTGTATTAATTGTGTAAACACTCTTTGGTCTCTTGATGGCCATTAAGCTGTCTTGATAACAGCGCCAGCCTCCTCCTCTGACCTCTCCTCTGATAACAGCACCAGCCTCCTCCTCTGACCTCTCCTCTGATAACAGCACCAGCCTCCTCCTCTGATAACAGCACCAACCTCCTCCTCTGACCTCTCCTCTGATAACAGCACCAGCCTCCTCCACTGACCTCTCTGATAACAGCACCAGCCTCCTCCTCTGATAACAGCACCAGCCTCCTCCTCTGACCTCTCCTCTGATAACAGCACCAGCCTCCTCCTCTGACCTCTCCTCTGATAACAGCACCAGCCTCCTCCTCTGATAACAGCACCAGCCTCCTCCTCTGACCTCTCCTCTGATAACAGCACCAGCCTCCTCCTCTGACCTCTCCTCTGATAACAGCACCAGCCTCCTCCTCTGATAACAGCGCCAGCCTCCTCCTCTGACCTCTCCTCTGATCATCAGAAGCTCACGCTTTTCCATATCAATCAGGACTGTTTAAATTTAAAGCAGAATAATTTATACTGCGCAAGAATGTAATATTAATAGAGTAAAACCCTGCAGGGGAGAGCTGTATAAATTTGCACTGACAGACTTTCATGGCAATTTGAATACATGGTTAATTTAGACTTGCAATCTGCATACAAGACCGAGACATGCTCAGTGCAATGCGAAAAAAACAAAAACAAACCTGATTTGATTGTATGTAGGGCTGGCCTTGTTCTGGGAAATGATGAACCCTGCTGTCCTTTCGTTGACCAGCAGTTGTTTTGCATCAGGGGCTTAAAAATATGGTACCACTTTACATGAAGTGTCTCTAATTACTGTGTATTTACACAGTAGTTACTTAGTAAATGCATGTGCACTTACACATCATTACAATGTCATTATGCAGAGTTACAATGCACTTAATGTCTTTTTTCACGATATATGTAAGTACACAATTGTATCAGAAAAGGGTTAGGGTCATATCATCCAAAACGATGTACACATTAAGTACATTGTAACTATGAATAATAGCAATACCCTTGTCAGCTGCAGTGTTAGAGGGCAGGTCAAGCACATCATGGTGGGTAGAGCCCAGTAAAAGCACATTTACAGAGAAAACTGACCGTGATAAACAAGATGCTTCAATTCAATTAGAAATGAAACCAAATCAAGAGGCGATGCGTCATTACGTACGTGATCACAGACACTTCTTTGATATAAAGTGTAGCAGAAAGCCCATACAAGCCTGCTTGCTAAAGCATCTCACTCCGGTCTCCACGTGCTTCCCGGCAGAGCTCACTCACTGACTGCCAACAGCCTCTGCAGCCTGCTCCAGGCTCTCACTGTAATGCACACTGCACTGCAGTCCAGGGAATACAGCACATCATTACCGTTTCATAAATTTCAATTTGGGAAACTGTCAAGCCGATGATCCCCCCACTCTCCTAGCTGGGTGGCAAGACAAAAGTTTAATAGAAGTTCTAGGAGAGGTGTGGGACTGCAGGGAGGAAGTACCTGTCTCCATGTCAAGAAGGGTCACTTGCATGTCCCTCGAGATGCACCCTGCTCCATGTCAAGAAGAGTCCCTTGCACATCCCTCGATATTTGGTTTCATGCAACCTTATCCTTTGCTGAAAAAAACAGCCCCACTTGAAGAATTCCGCTTGTGCAGATCATGCATGCAATGTACTCACGGTCTGGGAGACAGAGTGCAAACATCAGCTGTTAAAAAAGATCTCTCTGACCTCAGAAAAATGTAGCAACTCCAAGAGGACCTGGGGATATCAGGCACAACACTATTGCTGGCACTGTAGGTGTCCCTCCCACAGCAGTGGTAACAGCAGTGATCCTAAATAACTGGTGCAGCGAGCAGAAGATATTACAAATCAAGAAGCTCTCTCTTCAATGTTGGCAGGGAGCTTGCAGATTTAACAGCACTGGGGGACACTGTGACATATTCAGACGGGTACGAACCCAAATCTGTTTCACATCTGGAAACGACATAAACATAAAAAATGAATAAAGAACCAAGTAGAAATTAAGTATGTGATCTGACTATAAATGCTCACCACCCCCTCACCCTTAACCTATATTACATGGACCCTCATACAGTACCCATAGAGTCAACACTAACCCTGGTATTATAAACTCTCACAACCCCCTCACCCTTAACCTATATTACATGAACCCTCATACAGTACCCTTAGAGTCAACACTAACCCTGGTATTATAAACGCTCACAACCCCCTCACCCTTAACCTATATTACATGAACCCTCATACAGTACCCGTAGAGTCAACACTAACCCTGGTATTATAAACGCTCACAACCCCCTCACCCTTAACCTATATTACATGAACCCTCATACAGTATCCGTAGAGTCAACACTAACCCTGGTATTATAAACGCTGACCACCCCCTCACCCTTAACCTATATTACATGAACCCTCATACAGTACCCGTAGAGTCAACACTAACCCTGGTATTATAAACGCTCACAACCCCCTCACCCTTAACCTATATTACATGAACCCTCATACAGTATCCGTAGAGTCAACACTAACCCTGGTATTATAAACGCTGACCACCCCCTCACCCTTAACCTATATTACATGAACCCTCATACAGTACCCGTAGAGTCAACACTAACCCTGGTATTATAAACGCTGACCACCCCCTCACCCTTAACCTATATTACATGAACCCCCATACAGTACCCGTAGAGTCAACACTAACCCTGGTATTAACAATTCAGTATTTCCAGAAAGACCCTAAATAAATGTAACCAGCGGCTGTAGGAATCATTGAGTCCTGAGTGAATATAAATACCCACACTGCTGCCTGGTGGCTGTTATACTTCACTGTGGATGAATTTTATAACACGCAATAGCACCTTTTTAGTAACACTTTACATTGTCTCTAATTACTGTGTATTTCATAGTAGTTACTCAGTAAATACACATGTAGTTACACATAATTACAATGTTATTATGCACAGTTACAATGTACTTAATGTGCACAACATCTTGCACAATATAACCCTAACCCTAACCCTAACCCTAACTCTATAACTACCCCTAACCCTTTTCTGATATATCGTGCAAAAAGATTTACACATTAAGTACATTGTAACTATGCATAATACCATTGTAATTATGTGTAAGTACACAAGTAACTACTGTGTACATACACAGTAATTAGAGACACCGAATGTAAAGTCTTACTAGGAATTTGACTATTTATAAATAGTTAAATCGTGATTCTTTTAAAAATATGTACCGTGGGGTTCAACATGTCACCGTGGAGTCTCTGTATTCAGTCAATCCTCATTGAAATCTTCTGTATTCAGTCAATCCTCACTGAAACATTCTGTATTCAGTCAATCCTCACTGAAACGTTACCTTCCTGGTGCATATCCCCTTGTCTGATCTCAACCCTTTCTAGAGAGTGTTAGAAGATGTAAATTACAAACAGAAGAAAGATAAGAAAGCGTGTCTAAAGCTTTGGCTTAACCTGTGAATCGGGCGATTGGCTGAGCCTCCCTGTCTAACCCAGACCCGCCTGCCTCTCTGATGGCAAGGCTTGTGCACACAGACACTTTCTGTTTGCTGATGCTAATCTGCTCTCTCCCTCTATATATATATATGTACACAGCATGCTCCAGAGCCTGCAGCAGCACCATTAGTGATTGGGATGATCGTTATCTTCCACAGGTTCCTCCTTGCAGGTGTGTGGGCACTTGTTTTTGATTCTTGCGGCTCGGCTCTGCAGGTGGCTCTTTTCATCTGCCTCCTCGCCCAAATCAAATCAATGCCCCGCGGGCCCAGAGCGGCAAGACTCCTCGTCATCAACTACAAACACGTTGCTTCCAAGCAAGATAACGAGCACGGCAATGTGTGACGGATTAAACTCATTACACACACGCCATTAATGACCAGCAGCACAATATAGTATAAAAACCTAAGAATCCAATGGATTCCTATCCAATTTAACTGCCTGTATCTCATATCACTATTCAACTATCCAGGGAGCCAATTTATCTGTTTTTAAAGATCTAATCCTTGGCGAATCATAATACCTCCGCTGTTGAACTCTCAATCAATCCCGCTGGTTCTTTGGGCGATACACTTTGTCAGCCTCTGTGAATACAATAGAAATACAGGAGAATATGTTCGTGGCAGAGCAGGGTTATGAGATCCTCTGTTGTTTTCCGTTACAGCGTCCTCACTGCTATAAACGATGGGGTCCACTGGGCATATCCATTTACAGTAACTCTCACTGCCATGTAACTGCATGGCTATGAAGAGGAGCTGCAGTCAGTCTGTATTTCTTATCTCTCACTCTTGCAACAGCTCACAGAATTTCGTCAGATTTTCTTGCAGGTGAAGACATTTGCAGTGAATCGGGCATTTCGATAGGTGAGATAGATTACTATGGGAAACTAAAATGCTTCCTGGAGGAGGATCATTTAGCTATCTCTTGACTTTGGGGACCCAATGCCTGAACCCAAACTAAACCTTTTTGTTCTGTTTCTAGCAGGCAGCATCTAAAGAGAATTCTCTCTTCAAATTAAAGTGGTGGATATGAGATTCTCTGGTGAAGCATCCAGTCTCAGGTGAGAGCAAGGCAATTGCACTGTTTAAATCTATTATCGCAATCACATTTCGCCTCTAGATGAATGTAGAACAAGCATGCCAGGCGGTGACAGTGCAGTGACAATGCGGTTGTCATTGTGTCACTGTTGTCCGTGTGATCGACTGTGCATTGTCCTGGGACTCTAACCCACAGTCCCTCTAAATCAGTATCACTCAACTTATCTCTCTGGTCTAACGACAGGCCAACAAAGCCATTCATTATTCCTCCTGTCAATCACCGTACTTGTATTTTTAGAACTTTAAGACAAGGCAACACGTTCTATGCAAGTACTCAATTGTATCAGGAACGGATTGGGGTTAGGGTTGCATGTGCAAAAAGATGTACACAATAAGTACGTTGTAACTGTTCAGAGTAACATTGTAATTATGTGTAAGTAAGCATGCATTTACTAAGTAACTACTATGTAACTACACAGTGATTAGCGACACATGTAAAGTGTCACCCAACACATGACATGACGAGCACATCATGCCTCATAATGACACAGCGTTTCTCTGTTTCACGGGTACAGTTTTGCAGCTGCTCTTTCTGGTCCTACACTGTTCAGATGCGTGTGCTGTGATGAGCTTCACTGGCTGTGCAGATCCTATTAATCTGTCCTGAGGTGCTAGATAACACCACAGAATGCATGGCTTTCTATCATTTATAATAATGCAGCTCCTCCTCCTTGAAGAGTCTCGCAGTGGGGATACTGCTGAGCCAGAGACACCTGCGATCAGCCTCCTGATGCTAATGAATACGGTGTGGCCTGGCTCTGTCGCGGAATGCAAAAAAGGGGTGGATTCAATCCTGATGAAATCAATCTCTCTGGATAGTATTTATTGTTCACATATAGCTAGTAACTGGAGGTGAAATGAACGCAGACACTTAATAACACAATAATAAAAAGCAGAATGAATTGACTTGAATGGTATCGAGCTAGTGTTTGCAGGTAACCATATCCAGTATGATGACGACAAGCCTCCAACTCAAAGAGAAAGTTAGAAAAAAATATACATTTACGGTTGAGTTGCGAGCTAGGGTCCTGATCAAGTAAAGATATACACATACTTTTTACGTAGATTGGCGGGGGCAGTTCAGGTCTGGACTGAGGTATACCCAGTGCCACTGTCACCCCTCCATTCATGAGCACTGCATGTGCTGGTAGTTTTTGATTCTATGTCAGCTGGATCTGTTTGATTACCGGTCCATCCCCCTACAAGGGACCATCCTTATCCAATAACATCCCTGGGAAGTTCAAAGCAGTTGCCCATGTCAGTATGGCTCTTTACTGCCCACTGTAATGGAGATTACAGTGGCTTTAATGAAAGCAGCATTGAGTGCAGCAATGGAGATGATTGCTTCGTGACATGTGAGAGAGAGAGAGAGAGAGAGAGAAAGAGAGAGAGAGAGAGAGAGAGAGGCTCTGTGGAATGGCCAGGGCTGCCAACACGAACGCACGTCATGTCTGCCTCTCCTTCAAATGCATTTCAGTGCTTTATTTGGACTGAGTCAAAATCCTATAAGCTGAGTTTCTCAGCGTGTGTGAAAAATAGATACTGCTTAGCATTTAACTATTGCCAGGCAGCAGGAGCCTTCTAAACGTGATTAACACCACTTTTTACAAAGCAACATGGATTTTCCACCTGCGATGTTTGTCCCTTACAATATACTGTATTTAGAATAGTCGCTGAAGCCAGAAGACAACCTTTGGATGAAATATTGACTGGAAAAAAAAAACAACCCCATAGAAGAATGAGATATTCCTGTTGGTATCCCTCCACCACATCAGCTCAGAGAGAAAATGAAGCAATGCATGTGGAACTGTGGCGTCTTTAAAACCTTTTAATAAGGCCCAGAGGGAGCTGAGCTCCTTCAAAGCCTGTCTGTGCTGTAGGTGGCAGTGATGGTCTGTATCAGTGTCTGACTCGGCAGTGCTGTCAGTTTGTATTACAGAACAACTGCTACCCATCAATACAGATCTGGCATTGCCCAGTGTCACAGCAAACACAAGCACACAAGCGAGGGAGAAGCGACAGGCAGCTTGGAGAGGAGAGGAGAATAGTGTTCCAAATCGGGCTGGTGCAAAGGGAGGCGAAACCAAGAGGTGAAACTGATTAAAACAGCCACCGCGGTAATTACTTTTATTTATTTGTACCACAAATGTATACAATTTGGACTGAGTTGGATTTCTGGGCTGAGTTAGGCTGGAAATGAGTCAGAGGTGAATGGTGATCGACACAGTACTAAAAACAGCGTTCTCAGGGTTAAATTTGCTGGGGGCAGATAGTGACAGAGGTTCTGTCTTGCAATAAACGAATGGGTTATGAATGAGGATTTACAAAGGAGGTCAAGCAGGAGGGCCACGGGGTGTCCTAAATGTTTTCAGGGTCACTGTAAGAGGTGAGGGGTGGGGTGTCCTTATACAATATTAGCAAGGTAAATTTGTACACTAATTTTCCATGTTTTTCCTATGATTATATTATGCATTTCCATGGTTTGCTCCATACCTCTCTGGGCTCTTAGCTATGCATTACCCATGTGTTCACTGTGCTTTATTACACTTTGCTTTAACTATGGGAAACGTTTGTAGGAGGGGTATGGGGGTGATTGGACTGCTGCAAGACAAGATTAACTGTGTGAAGGTGGGGACACAGGAAAATAACAGTTGGTATAAAAAGGCATTAGAGCTAAATGATAAGCTAGCGAAAGCAGGGAGCCATATGGCAATTTTGTGCTGCACGACAAAAACATTTTTTTTACACCACCCAGGTTACACCCTAGGGAATTAAGTGTCAAACCAATTCAATTAGTGATTCAGACATGGAAAAGCTGTGAGCTCTAAAATGAATCATCAGTAGTGAAATGCCACCACACCAACATTACTCAGGAGCACCTCTGGGATTGCACAGCCAGGCTATCAAATGCAATGCTGTGTCATTCCGGCCGGCTCACATGCAATGCACACAGATGAAACACTGCTCCTCTTCTGCTCTTTGTTCCGCTCCCTGTTGAACCAAGACGGATATTATAAAACGTCACATGCAATTTCGCCTGCCAAATAAATAAATTACAATAATAAATTATTTCAATTTCAGTTTATTTTATTTATATAGCAGCTTTTCCACCACAGTGCTGTTAAAGTGGGTTCTTTCACTGAGCTGCTCAGTTACTTAGCACACCCGTATCTCAAAGCACTTTACATACCTCTTAAAACAGAACAAAAGTCTGCACTTTCAAGAAGTACTAGGGGAGGAGGGAGGCAAAACCCATCACAGATGGTAACCAAACCAAAAGCATTTCCCACGTACAAAAAAAGAGCACAGTTTGAGTCACGTGATACGTACAAAAAAACCTTTAGTGGAACATATTTCTGGTCAGATAGAATTACTGATGAGTTCATCGGCTCCTCAAAGCCAGGCAGCAGGATTTCCCTCAGCGAATACAGTGTAATACAATGTGTGAATAGTGCGTCCGTGTTTGGGAAGCGACTCTGCACTTCCACAGCTCTTTATGCATCTCTGCAGGTGCATGGCAATGTAGAAGTGTATCTCAGGGAGCTGTTTACATTGCATCACACAGTCAGCGATTGCTTTCAACTGACACGCGCGCTATCTACCCCGAAGCAGCTGCGAGATACCCAAGTTAGAACAATAGAAACATGAGCCACAGTGCTGGGCATGGGATGTGCAGGGCTCTGATCATTGCTGCAGTCTGTCTGTCTGTCTGTCTGTGGTCTTTATTTAAACATTGTAATAAGATCACTGAGCTCCTCCTCAGCCCCTGTGCCCTGCACTTTGTCTTCACACACTCTTGGCTTTATAAACGTCTCGGTTCAGTTGTTTGGGGGTGAGCTTATGCAGATCAGTGCCACATTCAATGGAACTACGAAGATGATGGTGATGATGATGAATATTATTATGATGATGATTTATTGTTCTCGAAATTGTATGCATGCATTTTAAACTGTATATCTACAGGTAAACTATATCATTATGTCATTTAAAGTTTTGATAATTTACAAGTTTAAGTTAATCCCCATGTTGTAAGTAAACTGCTGTTTATACTAGTCTTCCAAGACATCCTATGCATCTTTCAACCTGTGAATCACTGGACTATTACTGCATGTAGGCTATTGGATTATTCCCTGTCTTTGGACATTTGTTTTGTTTTCCTCAGCATGATTAAAAGTCTGTTATCAGTTACACACCCTGCTTGTATCTCTTGCACCAAGATGAGGATCTAATGTCAGTATCCCTGGGCAAACACTCCTGTTTTTGTTTTCTATGTGCTAATCCCATTCATGCCCCTCCAGATTCATACTGGGACTCATGTACTTCCAGAGAGAGCTCACAGTGCTATACAGGAGCGGAGCTCAGATTCATACTGAGACTCATGTACTTCCAGAGAGAGCTCACAGTGCTAGACAGGAGCGGAGCTCAGATTCATGCTGGGACTCATGTACTTCCAGAGAGAGCTCACAGTGCTACACAGGAGCGGAGCTCAGATTCATACTGAGACTCATGTACTTCCAGAGAGAGCTCACAGTGCTAGACAGGAGCGGAGCTCAGATTCATGCTGGGACTCATGTACTTCCAGAGAGAGCTTACAGTGCTAGACAGGAGCGGAGCTCAGATTCATGCTGGGACTCATGTACTTCCAGAGAGAGCTTACAGTGCTAGACAGGAGCGGAGCTCAGATTCATGCTGGGACTCATGTACTTCCAGAGAGAGCTCACAGTGCTAGACAGGAGCGGAGCTCAGATTCATGCTGGGACTCATGTACTTCCAGAGAGAGCTCACAGTGCTAGACAGGAGCGGAGCTCAGATTCATACTGGGACTCATGTACTTCCAGAGAGAGCTCACAGTGCTAGACAGGAGCGGAGCTCAGATTCATACTGGGACTCATGTACTTCCAGAGAGAGCTCACAGTGCTACACAGGAGCAGAGCTCAGATTCATACTGGGACTCATGTACTTCCAGAGAGAGCTCACAGTGCTAGACAGGAGCGGAGCTCAGATTCATGCTGGGACTCATGTACTTCCAGAGAGAGCTCACAGTGCTAGACAGGAGCGGAGCTCAGATTCATGCTGGGACTCATGTACTTCCAGAGAGAGCTCACAGTGCTAGACAGGAGCGGAGCTCAGATTCATACTGGGACTCATGTACTTCCAGAGAGAGCTCACAGTGCTAGACAGGAGCGGAGCTCAGATTCATACTGGGACTCATGTACTTCCAGAGAGAGCTCACAGTGCTACACAGGAGCGGAGCTCAGATTCATACTGGGACTCATGTACTTCCAGAGAGAGCTCACAGTGCTAGACAGGAGCGGAGCTCAGATTCATGCTGGGACTCATGTACTTCCAGAGAGAGCTCACAGTGCTAGACAGGAGCGGAGCTCAGATTCATACTGGGACTCATGTACTTCCAGAGAGAGCTCACAGTGCTAGACAGGAGCGGAGCTCAGATTCATACTGGGACTCATGTACTTCCAGAGAGAGCTCACAGTGCTACACAGGAGCGGAGCTCAGATTCATACTGGGACTCATGTACTTCCAGAGAGAGCTCACAGTGCTACACAGGAGCGGAGCTCAGATTCATACTGAGACTCATGTACTTCCAGAGAGAGCTCACAGTGCTAGACAGGAGCGGAGCTCAGATTCATGCTGGGACTCATGTACTTCCAGAGAGAGCTCACAGTGCTAGACAGGAGCAGAGCTCAGATTCATACTGGGACTCATGTACTTCCAGAGAGAGCTCACAGTGCTATACAGGAGCGGAGCTCAGATTCATACTGGGACTCATGTACTTCCAGAGAGAGCTCACAGTGCTAGACAGGAGCGGAGCTCAGATTCATGCTGGGACTCATGTACTTCCAGAGAGAGCTCACAGTGCTAGACAGGAGCAGAGCTCAGATTCATACTGGGACTCATGTACTTCCAGAGAGAGCTCACAGTGCTAGACAGGAGCGGAGCTCAGATTCATGCTGGGACTCATGTACTTCCAGAGAGAGCTCACAGTGCTAGACAGGAGCGGAGCTCAGATTCATACTGAGACTCATGTACTTCCAGAGAGAGCTCACAGAGCTATACAGGAGCGGAGCTCAGATTCAAACTGGGACTCATGTACTTCCAGAGAGAGCTCACAGTGCTATACAGGAGCGGAGCTCAGATTCATACTGAGACTCATGTACTTCCAGAGAGAGCTCACAGTGCTATACAGGAGCGGAGCTCAGATTCAAACTGGGACTCATGTACTTCCAGAGAGAGCTCACAGTGCTACACAGGAGCGGAGCTCAGATTCATACTGAGACTCATGTACTTCCAGAGAGAGCTCACAGTGCTAGACAGGAGCGGAGCTCAGATTCATGCTGGGACTCATGTACTTCCAGAGAGAGCTCACAGTGCTATACAGGAGCGGAGCTCAGATTCATACTGGGACTCATGTACTTCCAGAGAGAGCTCACAGTGCTAGACAGGAGCGGAGCTCAGATTCATGCTGGGACTCATGTACTTCCAGAGAGAGCTCACAGTGCTAGACAGGAGCAGAGCTCAGATTCATACTGGGACTCATGTACTTCCAGAGAGAGCTCACAGTGCTAGACAGGAGCGGAGCTCAGATTCATACTGGGACTCATGTACTTCCAGAGAGAGCTCACAGTGCTAGACAGGAGCGGAGCTCAGATTCATACTGGGACTCATGTACTTCCAGAGAGAGCTCACAGTGCTAGACAGGAGCGGAGCTCAGATTCATGCTGGGACTCATGTACTTCCAGAGAGAGCTCACAGTGCTAGACAGGAGCGGAGCTCAGATTCATACTGGGACTCATGTACTTCCAGAGAGAGCTCACAGTGCTAGACAGGAGCGGAGCTCAGATTCATGCTGGGACTCATGTACTTCCAGAGAGAGCTCACAGTGCTAGACAGGAGCGGAGCTCAGATTCATACTGAGACTCATGTACTTCCAGAGAGAGCTCACAGTGCTATACAGGAGCGGAGCTCAGATTCAAACTGGGACTCATGTACTTCCAGAGAGAGCTCACAGTGCTATACAGGAGCGGAGCTCAGATTCATGCTGGGACTCATGTACTTCCAGAGAGAGCTCACAGTGCTATACAGGAGCGGAGCTCAGATTCATAATGGGATGTACTTCCAGAGAGAGCTTAGGGGTGGACTGAGCATGTCATCGCTGCTCACCAATTACACACTCCAATGCACAATCACTGACTCACACAGACATGCACAGCGATAGGAGGCTGACAGCAAGGGCCTTGTGTAATCCTTTTTTAATTGCTTGTTAAGTATTACCATATTTTTAAATATGTCCTAACAATTATATATATATATATATATATATATATATATATATATATATATATATATATATATATATATATATATATATATATATAATTTTTTTTTTTTAACACCTGCCACGAACAGATTCACGGACAGAAGTGTTCTATTCGTGTTTTGTTATATTTTTATGTTGACAGTATACACACTCCTCTACAAGGTCTTTAAGAGCTCAGTATGCTACGGAGTTGAGTTAAAGGTTTTCTAATCGTTGCTTGCTTGGGGTGGGCGGGGTCGCAGGTTCACACCCTGTTACATGGCCTTACCCAACCTTCACTAAACACCTTTCTGAGACGCTCCTCACAGAGGGAGGTATTTGTATTGGCAAACATTGGAACAGGGTGTCAAATAGAATTTTTTTTTATATACACACATACACATATTTTTTTTATTATCAGCAATTGATTTACAACATTATTTAAAAACCCAAACCAAACAAACTGTTTTTGAACATAAAAGATTTGATTAAAAAAATCAATTAGTTATTAAGATAATAAGAGACATCTTGAAAATGAATAACAAAGAATCGACCTTCTTAGAAGATAATTCATATTATAAAACCTCTAATTAATTAAAAAAGAAATAATCTACTTGGAGTTAATTAAAGGCAGCGGAAGGCACCGGGTTTCTGTGATGAGCATTTTTCATTTAAAAATGAATAAACACAAACAGCTTGCAGCAGAATGACTTCATTATACGGGCAATTAATTAAAAGAAATGCTGTACCTATGTGAGCAATCATTGTCAGACATTTAAAGATGTACAGAAAATGTTATAGTTATCGTTTCCACTCATGTTTCGTGTATGTACAACAAAAACAGAAACAGAATGAGCAATATCTTGTGAGATTTTTTACTCAAAGCCAATATTAGGCTTCAGTCTTTGAACTTTTATATATATATATATATATATATATATATAGCCTGCAGGTGGCAGCCATGACACTAATCTTAAACCGGGCCAGAGAACTTGCAGAATAATTTGTGTACTTGTGTTAAATTTTTTATGGCGATACCCGAAATAGTTCACATCATTACCGAGAGCCTGACACCAATAACTCTGCGCTCTTCAATCTGTCATTCGTTCCCGTGTTCCTGTGCCTTAACAAAAAGATGATTTAATATTGCTTCTGATTGCAACCTAAAGAAACAGCAGCACAGGTGAAATATAAATCTATGGGCAGTTTATTACATCCCTAGCTGAAAACTTCCTTCAAATATACTGAAGACTTGTTGCTGGTGTTAATATTTGATGTGCTTATACGATGATGAAGATGCTTCGTTTGGATGCTTTTGTTTTTCTTGTTTAATGTATTGAATGTGCTAGTGTTGTTAGGTATGTTCAAGCAGGGGCTGTGTGTAATGTGTGTGTCTCCTGACTCACTCCAAAAGCACATTGAGTCTCATTCATCAGCTGTTTTAATCACATGTAGTTAACAGCTGTAGATGGAGGGGGGGGCATTTTGTTAAAAATATTTATTGTAACACAAAACACTAAAAACTCATTGTAGTGGCATTGCACACACAGTGTCAAGTGTCAAAATGGGAATTTATTATTATTATTATTATTATTATTATTATTATTATTATTATTATTATTATTATTATTATTTTTATTATTTCTTTATGTATTTATTTCTGTCTGATTATTCTCGCCGTCGACCTGTCAGAACCCACTTACAGTCGGGCCTTACAGTATTTTTCAATAGGCCTGCTGGGGCATGGTCATTTTAGAAAAAAAGTGAATACGTGAATAAAGTGTAACAAACTTGGCTGTGTGGTCCAGTGGTTAAAGAAAAGGGCTTGTAACCAGGAGGTCCCCGGTTCAAATCCCACCTCAGCCACTGACTCATTGTGTGACCCTGAGCAAGTCACTTAACCTCCTTGTGCTCCGTCTTTCGGGTGAGACGTAGTTGTAAGTGACTCTGCAGCTGATGCATAGCTCCCACACCCTAGTCTCTGTAAGTCACCTTGGATAAAGGCGTCTGCTAAATAAACAAAATAATAAACAAAATATACTGAAACAATTGTTGGTACCCTAGTGGCGGCCACATGCCACTGCACTATATTGTGTAATTATAAATAAACCTGCGCACCTGTGTGGCATGGCAAGGTCAAATTACTGTCTCTGTGTCCTTCCCCAGTGAATACCCACAACCCTCAGAAAAGCACATTCTGTTGCTTCATAATAACAGGGCAGTCCAGGACAGCGTACCAGTGCTCTCTCATTAAAACACCATCAGGCTTAATTTAGCTTTCGAGTGGCCTTCTTTTCTTCAGGTTACGGCAGCTGAGAAATATTAATAACAATTGTGATAATAATTATAATTATACTAACGCAAAGACAAAACTCTGATTTGCACCGCAGTGTATAGATAGACTCATTATACTCATTACTTGATGTTCGGATGTATAGAAAGAAAGAAAAATAGGTTTCATAATTATTATATGCAATTATTCACATCAATCTTTTGTTCTTGGAATGAAATGAAATGGTGCAGCTTCTGTGCATTTCCAGGCATGTTAGTTAAATCAAGATGCGGTAGAATCCGTTTTTCTGTTTGTTGCCGTGTGTGTACAGCACTGTATGTTTTGAATTCGATTGATGTCCAAACAGAGCCTAATTCATTGTTGTCTCTACTAGTACAGACTGGTGTAGAAGGGGCCGCTCTAGTGCGGTGTGGAACGGACTCCCTGACAGTTTCACCTCACCCACCCCCTGGGAGCGCCTGGAGCAATCCCCATGGGATCCACAGCCTAGATTATCAACTTGGCACAGCCAGGACACTCCCATGGGCTCCCCAGACTGCATGACCAGGCAATCATCATGCCTATACCAGGCCAGCCCCTCTGGGATACAGAAACAGCTTTCATTGCTGTTTTCAAAATGTTAATGTGCTATGTATTATTTTTAAAAGGATTTATAGTAAATATCAAATTTAAAAAATGTAAAAAATCTGGAGTTAAGAGGATTAATAGTTCTGCAGATTTTTCCTGTTTGATGAAGCAAAACTGGAAGGGATTAAATATCATTCATTTGTGTTGTGCTGTACTGCTTGAAATTCATTATGAATGCCTTAGTAAACTTCAGGGAAGCTGCATGCAAAGTGTTTAAAAAGTTGAGCATTTACAGGCTCTCGAGTGGCGCATCCAGTAAAGTTGAGCATTTCTAATTATATTTGCAGGGAGGTTGACTGGGAAGGTTAATGGTTAGCCCTGATCTGTGGAATCTAGAGGTTTTCCAGATACGGTCTGGGTTAGTGGCTCATTAAAAATATGCATTTGTTTCTCTTTGTAATACCAAGATTTAAAGTGGCACTGTAGTGTGCTGAAAAGAAAGAATTCCTTTGCGGAAAGGTCTTGTTCTGTTTTAAATACTATTACAGGCAGTGCTGCGCTGTTGTTACAGATTGTGTCTCCTTGCAGTGAGATGAGATGAGGTTAAAAGCTCTAAAAAAAAAAAAAAAAAAAAAGAGTTCATAAGAGCCTGGCTCTTTTGCATTGTGGTTAAGATGCTCGCTTGCTGTGCGTGGAGGGCACCAGTTCATGCCCAGCCTCAGCCCTGTTACATACACACCAAAATGTTGGCCTATGTAACCTGCATGGCGCAATGTGTGACCTATACCTGTGTGTAATGCACATTATTCCTCATTCATATTTTGTGCAACTGAAAATAAAAAAGGGCTCTATATAAATGTGCTCATTATACACGTTAGATTACACCAGCAGTCCATTCCAGACTGGTCAAGTAATTCCTTATTTCCCTTATCTTTTTCTAGCCTGCCTAGATTGACAGGGTGTAGCAGAGCTCTATCTGAGGCTTCCTCTGCACCGCTGTCTTCTCCTTATCGTCAGCCTACAGTAATAGCCTGTCCAGCCACTGAAGAACAACCCATTCAGCTTATCTCTGAGGAAAGTGACCCTCCCCTTTGGAAGACTTTCATACAGAACATTCCGCTTCTCTGTTCTGAATTCCAATCTCTTGCTTAGTAGAATATTCCTCTGTTCTGAATTCTGAATCGGCTGCTTATAGAACATTCCTCTGTTCTGAATTCTGAATCGGGTGCTTTGAGATTTGATCTTGTCTGGTTACTTGTCTTGTACACACAATGGACTTATATCAACAGCAATATCACATTTTCTTATAGTACAAATGAAGATGCTCGATTACAGTGATTACAAATTGTTACATGATGAATATGATAATACTACACACAGTTCCCATATGCTGGTCTCACAAGCTTATTATCCAGACAGTAATTCCATTAGCTGTTGTAAAATTACACCCTTCGGTGGTATGATTCAAATGAATATTGCCTCATAGGCTCCGACAGGTGGGTGGGATTGCGAGACAGCAGATCAGGTAAGGACTGGTATCCTGTGCTTTGACTTCAGTACACTTTTAGAAAGACTGTTCCAGCACACAGTGGGGTGGGATTACGAGACAGCAGATCAGGTAAGGACTGGTATCCTGTGCTTTGACTTCAGTACACTTTTAGAAAGACTGTTCCAGCACACAGTGGGGTGGGATTGCGAGACAGCAGATCAGGTAAGGACTGGTATCCTGTGTTTTGACTTCAGTACACTTTTAGAAAGGCTGTTCCAGCACACAGAATGCAGAAATAATGGGCCATTCTGATGGGCTGTGTACTGTAAGTGTCGAGAAGGGAAATCCATTCCACTTGCAAGACAAGCGTCTTATCATTTGAGAACATCCGTACCGATGCATTCATTAGTTATCAACAGCCAAGCAAGGAACAACTAGGCAGCTAATAAAGTCCCAGGCACTGTTAGCCTGCATATCTATCTATCAGTCCGGCCATCCATCCAAATAACTGAGCTTCCACACGGAAATGACTGCCTACCCAGGGCTCTGTAATAGCGGATAAAACTCAAACAAATAACTCATTGCACTTCCTCTCCGATTCCAATTAACCTTTTAATTAAGGTTTTAGATTGAGCTGCGACGGTTTCTTATCTTCTTAGGTCTAAATTAAAGAAGGGAGTCCCCAGGAACAAGCCCCAGTCTCCTGGGCAGCGGCCCCGCTACGTCCTTTGTTTCACGAGCGTCTCTGCTCTAAATTAAACGACGGAGGTACATTGCGTCCCTTAACACACCGGAATTGCATTGTATTGAAGCATTTCATTGTTTTAATTAAAGACGCACATACATGCATTACAATTACACTACCGCCTGCTTTATTGCTGTGTAAACGCGTCCCCACTTTAAGAACAAGGTGAGTAAACAAAATAATAAGACAGAAATAATAAGGAAGAGATAACCGTTGCAGGGAGAGCAGTTCATTTATTTTTTATTAGGGCAGTTTTTTTTTCCTAGCTGTGTACCATTACAATGATTTTATACCTCTCCGATAACTCACCATTGCACTTGCTTGAGGACAGGACCACAGTGTAGTGTAAAGAGTTACTTATTTCAAACCCTTGTTACTACAAATCTAACACATGCTTCATTTCTCCAAAACTAATGACACTGTAATCTGATCAAATGCAATACGATTGCAAACGAAGCAGTGTAATACCTGTTTTTGCAGACTGTGGGAAGAGCCGGTGCTAAAGCCTGTTTGATATGAGCTGAGATTGAGTTTTACGCACTGATTCAATGATGCAGGTGGAATCATGACACAAGCGGGCTGGTCTGAGCTCTCAATTACTTAATCAAACCCTTACTTAATTAGACCTTTTTAATGGTGGTTAAAGAAAAGGGCTTGTAACCAGGAGGTCCCCGGTTCAAATCCCACCTCAGCCACTGACTCATTGTGTTACCCTGAGCAAGTCACTTCACCTCCTTGTGCTCCGTCTTTCGGGTGAGATGTAGTTGTAAGTGACTCTGCAGCTGATGCATAGTTCACACACCCTAGTCTCTGTAAGTCGCCTTGGAAAAAGGCGTCTGCTAAATAAACAAATAATAATAATAATAATAATAATAATAATAATAATAATAATAATAATAATAATAATAATAATTAAAAAGCTTTAATTACGCTAATGACTAGTTGAATTAAGGGTTTGAGATGAGAGCTCAGTTGGAATGAAAACCAGCAGACAGAGGGATCCCCCAGGACCAGGACTGGGAACCCTGAGCCAGCTAACTGCAAACAATAAGCCATGCCAGATCGGGGCAAGCTGTTTATTATATAACGGACCACATGTCATTTGAAAGGGACCCTGCACTAATGTTCAGTAGCCATTAAGGGGGCTGCCGGTGGAGGCTAACACTGAAGCCACATGCTTGCAGACTGAAACAGGACTTATTATTTTTACCTGACAGTGAAAGCACACCAGTCTCATTTATTCATTTATGAGCATGGCCTTGCTGTAAGATCCTTCTACTGTTCTCTTGGGATGTGTCTTCACCGTCAAATCCACGTGCTGCCACAGAGCAGTATTTAATTCTGATATCAAAAAACAATCCCCAAAGGAGTGAAGCTTCCGATGTCAAAAGAAACTGTGTTTACTGGTGACAGGATGTTCCACTTGCTGGTAACAGAGAACAGCTCCTGTACTTAACCATGCATTGTACTGGTGGGATGCTATTCAGGGTATTGATACTGTCAAACAATCGGAATACAGGCGTTTATTGGCAGCACCTGTTTTCAAAACATTCCACAGGTGTGTTTAACATTCCACAGGTGTGTTTAACATTCCACAGGTGTGTTACATTACTGAACAGTAATGGACTGGCTGATGACCAATCAGCTGTCCTGAATGTTATTTTGTAAGGAGAGTTGGTAATGCAAGTGCGTTTGTAATTATTTCAAACAACGGGAAATGAAACCAGTATTTTCTGCACATCTTCATAAAAAAAACAGACACCCTTTCAATGCCCTTAAGGTTTGTTTTCATGCACCCGATTAGCACTCATTTTGGACGCTAATGTTATTTTAGGTATGGTAGACCAAACCCACTGCTAATCTGTGAGTTATTTAGCATCGTGAGAAAGTCAACATGAGGAAGCAGAGTAGATTACCTGCATGCACAGCCCAGTTATTAGCATTTTAGCGCTGGAATCGATTTCCTAATATTGATTTTCCACAGCGTGAAGTGATTAAAATGCTGGCACAAAGTAAGAGCTGAAATTGAATTTGCTGGCGTTTTTTCAAATTTTTTATCATTTATTTAGTAACCACTCTTCGTTCATGTTTCAGTCCCCCTGTGCTTGCTTTGTTCTTAAATCCCTGAACTCCGTGATGTGGCTGCACTCAGCTCATCAGTCAGAGGAACGTGCAGGGAAGTAAGATGTAATCTCAAGGCCAGTTTAAATTGTAGTTTGCACTGAACCACGCTATGTATATATTATAAGGAACGTCAGGTTTCTTAGATGGGGATGCAAACTTTACCTGTCTCCTCTCCGTAAGAAAAGAGCATGCTTTTGCATGTTTTTTTTTTATTTGAAACGGAATAGAAATGCTATAGCAAAACAAAGCAAGTGTTTGACCTCTACAAATGGAAAAAAAACTACTTTGAAAAAGTTTTATTTAGAACCCCAGTTTTTCAGTTTGGGCCGTCCTAGTCACGTGTTAAAAGCTGGCAGCTCATGCTCCTAATGGAGACAGGAGGAACGTGCTACTGAGCACTGGCGAGAAGCAGAGAGCGAGTGGAAAGCTAGTGGAATCCTGTTTTGTTTAGTTTTTATTTTAAAGTCGATTTCTTTTATGCTCACTTGTGTGCAAGAGATGAAACAATGGGACCAGGTCCCATAAAAACCTGATAAAGCCCATTGGCTCCTGAAGAGCTCAACCTCTGACAGCAGTGCTTTAGTACGCTGTGCTATGATTTAACTCTGGGGAAACACTTATATAGGGGGCCTGATTTTTACAAAAACTATAGCACTTTAACGTATGAAGTTTCTCAATTCTCATAATATGCTGTTAATTATTTAGTACTGCAAGGTTTTCATTAATTATTATTATTATTATTATTATTATTATTATTATTATTATTATTATTATTATTATTATTATTATTATTATTATTATTATTATTATTTATTTCTTTGCAGACACCCTTATCCAGGACGACTTACAATTGTTACAAGACATCACATTATACATTATTTCATATTCTACAGATATCACATTATCTGTATAATTTATACAGTTGGGTTTTTACTGGAGCAATCTAGGTACAGTACCTTGCTCAAGGGTACAGCAGCAGTGTCCCCCCACCTGGGATTGAACCCATGACCCTCCGGTCAAGAGTCCAGAGCCCTAACCAGCACTCCACACTGCTGGAAGTTGAAGGGCCGTAACATGAGGTGTTTTGCCTCCTCTTGTATTTGTCCAGAGGTAAACTGGACAGCCACCAAACGGTTCTTTGTTTATTTCCTGTATGTCATGAGCTTGAGAAGCAGTTCCTAAGCCGGGGAGTGAGATCTATGTGTGTGCGAAGTAATCTGTCAGCAGTGTTTACCATTACTGTAACCTCCATCCAGACGTGTTTTCTGTCCGCTAATTAATTAAACATCTTACAAACGTCAGATTGAATTAGCTGCGTCAATACTGGCAGGGACAGAGCTGAGTCACGGTTGTTTTTTGAAAAGATATTTTTTTACAGCAGCTCGAATTGCAACATCATTTGCATGGTGACATGCTCAGCGATGTCACCCCTTTACCTTTTTTTAATGAAAGCGGGGTTTCAGAGGACTGCAGGTCATACACACTCCGCAGAAGCAGAGCGGTTTTTAACAGCCGTACTGAGTTTGAGGATCCAGCTCTTCATGTTGTATATAGAAAATCAAATAAAAAACACTATTTTTCTTCTCCTAATTTGAAGTCGCGCTGCCACGATAAAGAATGTATTAAACTCGACTTCAGAAGTACTTTAACAGATCACCTGCCACTGGGTAACTAGCTCTGTGCATTTCAGTGAGTCTGTTATCCGTCAGTTTGGGGGGAAGATACCCTCAGGCTGCAGGCTTACACTGAGAAGCGTATTTCTTTCCCCTTAGAGACATAATAATAATGCACACTTATTTTCTCTTATTTCTACAGTAACGACATTGTTCTATTCTATCCTATCAAAGGTTGGTAAGTTTTACACAGTTAACACATATCCTTGATGAAAGATAAAGGCCCAGAGCTTTGGCTCAGCTTTTCTTGGGGGAGTTTGAAAAGGATTGAGCAGCCACGGTATCTATCACCTGTTCCAGTTTGTAGAGTGGCTGTCAGACAGGAGCTGCCCGAGCTCAGCGTTTTTTAGAAACTCAGGAATGTGCAGAAGTGTTCATCATTTAAAGACTGCGCTCTCATAAGGGGAGGGCAGACGTTTGTTCTCAGAAATGAATGTTCTAGCTTACTTTATGTTCTTCTCTTTGTGCTTCAGTTTAACCTTCATTTTCAGAGCTAACTTTTGAAACGCTGGCTTTCCTTGTAATGGGACGCAGACAACACACAAATGACTCAAGGAACCAGCTGGAATAAAACTCGCCAAAGAGCTTTTACTGTATAGATGAGTGATTTATTTGCAAAAGAAATGAATGCAAGATTAAATATCCTGCTAATAAAAAAATCAAGACTTTAACTTTATAAAAAATAATCACGCTCCCATAAATTATTGTCTGCAAAAAAAAAAGCATAAATATGAATCATGATTACAGACGACAGGCTTTTCAACTGAGTGCATTGATCATATTTATAGGCAGCTGCTGATTCATTATTAAAGGAATGTCATTAGTGTCTTGTGAAGCCCATTTGAGTGGTTTATCAGAATAGACCCTTGTACATGGATCACAGACATATTTGCATTTAAACTCTTTCTAAGACAAATGCTTCATAGCAGTAACACAGGCAAGCACCGGCATACATGTGATGAATGTACTGCACTGACCAAACAGCATTCTGTAAAAAATGTGTTTTCAAAACATTGGATTGCTCCATGTTGATTAATGCATACCTTGAATTTAAAATGTTGAATTTACGATGATGTATTAATAATAAATGGTTTATGCACAGCTACTGAATTTCATAATTTATTGTTTTAAATGCATGATTCTTACGTAACTTTCCATTCTTACACTTGGTTGAAGAAGGCACTGAGGCACAGCCCTTAATAATGAAGGACAAATTATTTGATTTAAAAAGAAGGCTAATTTAGATTTTTAGTGTTGTTGACATTTTATGTAGTGAATGCTTGCATGCATTTCGACTCTAAATATATATTGCTATAACCACAGCTTCAATTAAATGACCTTAAATAACTCATTGGTAAAACTGGAGCTGAGCATATTACTCTCCCTCACAGAAGCAGAGCATTGAGTCATTTTTTTTTTCTTTTTTTTTTTTACAAGATTATTTTTGACGGAAACAAATATCACTCAAGTTTTATTGAAGATGTTATTTTCTCCTTATCTGGAAAGCAATCTATAACAGCAATGCTATGCTTGCTGTTGGCACTGCAACAAACACATTATTCATTTACTGTTTCTTTTCTTGTTTAAAATGCCAAATATAGTCGCCCCAACAGGAAAAACATGTTTCATCTATTTGATGACAAAGATGTGTTTAAAATGATGTGAAATCTCTCCTGATAGATTCTGTCATGGGACTTTTTCATTTGTGTAAATCATTCTGCACGATATGTGTAAGTCATGCACAGTTGTGTATCAGATTAGGGGTAGGATTATATTGTGCAAAAATATTGACACATTAAGTACATTGTAACTATTTGTAATAGCCTTGTAACTATGTGTAAGTACACATGTTTTTACTATGTAACTACTATGTAAATACACAGTAATTAGAGACACTGAATACAAAGTGTTACCCTGTTATCCATGGCATGGTAGCACAGTGGCTCTGTGTTTACAATGTCATTAATATGCATTATTAACAACGTGTGAGTGCATGCATCAGCTTCACAAAGTGAAAGATGTAATAATTCTGCACTTGGGTGGACCATGATGAATATGGAGAGGTTTATTCATAAGGAAACAGAAACAAAAGCACACAGGCATTCTGAATGCAATCAGCAATTAATATTCATGAAATGAGTTTATAAACTCAGCAGAAAGGAACATAACATACGGCGCTGAAAGAAAACGGTCTTATTGTGTTTCGTAATGAATCAGATATGAACACGACATCATAACACAAAGAATTACACAGACGTGTTAACCGAATGATTTAAAACACTGACTGTGAAACGCTGACTGTGCATCCTTAAATGAAGGCATCATGCATTTGCATCTTCCATATGTCCCCATATAAAGACTAGAAGAGTTTTTTGTATCTGTCCCCATATGAGACTGCTGTGCAGAAAAGGGATAAATGAGCAATACACTGAAACAAGCATGGCTAACCATCCTTAAAGCAGCCCCTCATCACTGCCTGCTGTAGCAGCCTGTTCAAACTGACTTGCCTTTCTCTTGCAGTTCAAGGAAAATTGAATATGAACAACGCTGTGTGTAATTGCATAAATCACAAAAATAACCACCCTTGTATTTGACACCTTTGCAGAAGTCAGTGTGTCTGCATCTCATTTAGCACAGACTGCAGTAATTTAACTGACTGCAAATCAAGTTTAAACACTATTTGCATTATAATAATAATATATGAAAGGGTGTTAAATGAAGGATCTTGTTTTGGTCTCAATTGGATTTTTTTAGACAGTCTCGGTCTCTTTCCTCTCTCTCTCTCTTTCTCTCTCTCTCTCGCTCTCACTCTATCTCTCACACTCTCGCTCTCACTCTCTCTCTCACTCTTGCTCTCTCTCACTCTCACTCTCTTTCTCATTCTCTCGCTCTCTCTCGCTCTCTCTCTCACTGTCTCACTGTCTCCCTCACTCACTCTCGCTCTCTCTCTCTCTCTCTCTCTCTCTCTCTCTATCTCTCGCCTGCTCTCACTCACTCTCTCTCTCACTCTTACTCTCTCTCTCTCTCTCTCTCTCACTCTCACTCTCTCTCTCACTCTCTCGCTCTCACGCTCTCTCTCTCTCTCTCTCTCTCTGTCTCTGTCTCTGTTTCTCATGTACATCACAGCATTAAGTATTTTTTTTCTTTTTCCAGTTTTGTTCTCTAGGTTTGACAGGCATTTAAGTTTGCAGTTCTGCTAGATTGGAAGCAGGTCAGGGACATTGTTATTTATCACAGCTCTCGAATGTACTGCAAGTAAACAAGCTCAGAAAGAGGCCCCTGGGGTTAATTATCTTTCCTTCGAAACCATTTAAGATATATGGAAAGATCGCTTGCACAATCCCGCTGTCCACACCAGCGTATAATAGACGCTATTGTGACATAAAGACGGGTTTGTAGAACTCCATTGTGCTGTACAAGTGAATAGTAATACAGATAATACAGCTGGACAGGCATTTATATAAAGATATATTTTAGTTTGTTACAAGCATGTTGTTCAAGACCGAAAACAAACAAACAACAGGAAGCAGCAACAGCAGCTTCTGAATATCAAGCAAAGAAACAAACAAACATCTTCAAGAGACCCCTGATGATGTCACTAGCACTGGTAGGAGAGAGCAGAAATGCATTGCATAACCTTGGTCAGCATTCCTTTAATAGTCCTGAACATTTAGATGATTTATATGAATTTTAAAGTTGACTGTGGGGAATTCGTTCTGGGAAAACAAGGTAAAAATGTGTAATTTGGATGTGGAGGTGAAATCCAGTCCCAGGTCTTTATTTCCAGCGACTCTCTTCTGTGTTTTCACAGCACAGCAGATGTAATTGTTAGTTCTTTATACACAGACTCACATTGCTTTTAATGTCATTAGCTTCAGGTTTAGAAAAAAAAGCTAATAAGCAATTTAGGCAATTGAATTGACTATGAAGAAAGCATAAATCACTGATACATTCCAGACTTGTTTATACTGAACCTGAAACTCAGCAGGAGCTCTTCATCATCAGGGGCAGCGTTACCATTCAGAGACACAGCTTTAACAACTGCAATGGGTGTTGAATGAATCATGAGGATCGCTTGAATTCGCTACTTGGACAGTATCTATCCCATAACATTATCACAAAAGAACGGGTATTTCATTGTGTATTTCTGTGCGTGCGTGTGTGTGTGTGTGTGTGTGTGCGTGAGTGCGTGCGTGCGTGCGTGGTGTGTGTGTGCGTGTGTGCCTCTGGTTATGTGTGTGTGTGTGTGCATGTGTGTGTGTGTTTGTGTGTGTGTATACGTGTGTGTGTGTGTGTGCGTGTGTGTGTGTGTGTGTGCGTGTGTGTCTGAGTGTGTGCGTGTGTGTGTGCGTGTGTGCGTGTGTGTGTGTGTGTGTGCGTGTGTGTGTGCGTGTGTGTGCGTGTGTGTGTGCGTGTGTGGTGTGTGTGTGCGTGTGTGCCTCTGGTTATGTGTGTGTGTGTGTGTGCATGTGTGTGTGTGTGTTTGTGTGTGTGTATACGTGTGTGTGTGTCTCTGTGTGTCTGTGTGTGTGTGTGTGTGTGTGTGTGTGTGTCTGTGTGTGTGTGTGTGTGTCTGTGTGTGTGTGTGTGTGTGTGTGTGTGTGTGTGTGTGTGTGTCTGTGTGTGTGTGTGTGTGTGTGTGTGTGTGTGTGTGTGTGTGTGTGTGTGTGTGTGTGTGTGTGTGTGTGTGTGTGTGTGTGTGTGTGTGTGTGTGTGTGTGTGTGTGTGTGTTTGTGTGTCTGTGTGTGTCTGTGTGTGTGTGTGTGTGCCTCCTTGGCTCTGTAACTAATGAAATCTAAAAGCCCACCAATGAATTTTCCCCTTCTGTGGGTAGGAGATAATAAGTAGTTCATGCATTTTATTTTTAATGTACTACAGACACTGTGATTACGAATGGCTAGAGAGGAGGCTTTTTCTTTGATAAAGAAACCCTGCACTGATGATAAGATCAAGCGATGTCTAGAGCAGAAAACTAGCTCTTGGCAGGAGATAAATCATACCTGCTGTCAGGCTTGGGTATTGACTGGCATTGAGAAATTTGCAGGGATTAAATGGATTTATCTGTGACAAATGTTCCACAGCGCTCCCTGTACCCAACAGCCGTTTTCTGAAGAATACACTTTATTTAAGAAGAAAGTGATCTTTTAGCATATTCAAAGAGCTCATTCCCCAGGGGGCTGAGAGACTATTAGGCATTTATCAGTGGGCACAGTGACCAGCTTGGCATCCACAAGCATGTTTATTTCTCTCTTCTTTCTACAATCTGTTTCATGCTGTGCTGTACACTGTTTTCTTTGAAAATATATCAATGGTGTTTTTTTTATTTTATTTAACAATGTGTAATTAGATTCTGTAGGAACAAGGAGGGACGGTTATACTGTATATATATATATATATATATATATATATATATATATATATATATATATATATATATATATATATATATATATATATGTATATATATATATTAATTCATTCTTAAACTAAAGGCTTTACACAGTGGCAATCCTTACACTGTGTTTAATGTTAAACATTTGAAAAATACAGTGTTAAAAAAAAACAGTGGAATTATACAATAATCTCACTCTATACAATCCAAACACCTTAACCCAACCCATGCAGTACATAAGCCTTAATGTATAGAATATACAGGACAAAGACTGACGTTAGTTTAAAAATACGATTCCTTATGTACATTGTGTCATTCAAATGTTACACTCGTTTTCTTTTCAGTATAGATAGTATTACAAACTGGTCAAAATATGTATCCATTAAAATATAATTCAGTCTTCCATGAAGTGAGCCACTCCTCTGTTTGTTAATACAGAGTCTTATTTTCCAAAATGCTCTCGATGGTTAGCCTCCACCTCCCATATGCAATAAGCAAATCTTTACAGCCTAATTGCACATGTTCAGCAGCTAAGAAAGTGCATTTAGAAGCTGATAAACACCCTTAATTACAGCATTATGCTGCTGAAAAGCATTCTCCCATCTTCATGTGTAATTACAGGACAGGCAGGCTTAGCTGGGCTTGCAAACCAAACCATGACCTCAGCGTGGTGAGGTGTTCTGAATACCAATCAATGAGCAGGTTCCATTGTGTGTACTTACACATGATTCCAGTGTTATCATGCATCATTACAATGTAGAGTGTGTCATTTTTTTTGGCACAATATAACCCTTTTTTGATACAATCGTGTGCTTACCGATAAACGGTAATGGCAGTCCGGTCTGGATATGTTTATTGAAGCACAAAACAACCAAATGCTTTTAAATGAGTTTTTTGTAATAAGGATTGACCTCTTCTGTTGACAGTTGGCCTTCACGGTACCATCCAAAAAAGTGTATGTGTCACTGATCCTAAACGGAAAAGACAACTTCACAAACACAATGCAAACAAAAAGAGCAGGAACAGCGGTCCTCGAAATAAAGTGCTAAAGTCAGAGGTCATTGGAGTTGTGTTCTACAGTAAATGTAAAGTTTGCAGTCCCAATTGTTTGCTAAACAGTTAGAATTGCGATTGAATCCAGTTAGTTTCCATCAGCAGCAGCGTGATACCAGCAGCACAGTTTTTGCTGTGACTCTGACAGTACGAGATACAGACTGAGAGAAATCTCCATGGCCTAGCTCGAGTGGAAGAAGTGACTGAGCTGGGGTGTATGCAGATCCCCTACAATGAAGGACTGGTTTGGGAATGCCTAGCTCGAGTGGAAGAAGTGACTGAGCTGAGGTGTATGCAGATCCCCTACAATGAAGGACTGGTTTGGGAATGCCTAGCTCGAGTGGAAGAAGTGACTGAGCTGAGGTGTATGCAGATCCCCTACAATGAAGGACTGGTTTGGGAATGCCTAGCTCGAGTGGAAGAAGTGACTGAGCTGAGGTGTATGCAGATCCCCTACAATGAAGGACTGGTTTGGGAATGCCTAGCTCGAGTGGAAGAAGTGACTGAGCTGGGGTGTATGCAGATCCCCTACAATGAAGGACTGGTTTGGGAATGCCTAGCTCGAGTGGAAGTATTGCATATGTTTTTCTTTAAGAAGTCTTAAGTCCTGGGTTCCGGGCGTTTCTTTCTTCAGTTTCGGCGCTACACAGCTTTTGGTGTATTTGACAGGGGTTAAGTTTGTATTGTTTACCGGGCTCTCCCATTAAGCAATGTGTTCAGTTCACTCTCACTCTGGTCGTGTTAACAGTGCATTCATTAATTCAATGCACTCAACGCTGGTTTTGGCGAAATCACGTTCCATGTGACATGAGTGTGACACCCCCCAGAATGACAATAAGAACAGGCTTCCTTTGGGCAAAAGGTACCGCAATGATAGCTTTAAACATTCAAAACGGGCATGCGACGTGGAGGGAATGCCCTTTAAAAGGCACCCTTCAACAAAAACTCAGAGCTTGTTACCCTCAAAGGTAATAGAAAAAAGGAATTCATTTTGCTGTGCTCCTATCTGGCTAATAGAAGAGGGGAGAAATAACTAATGGGAAATCATGATGTTACGACTTCCTTTTTTCTATCACTCTCTCTCTCCCTCCCTCTCTCTTTCTCTGTGTATCACTCCATTGCTTTAGCAGACTGTGATTACAATGTTACTTTTACCCCCCGAGCTACAGTTGTGTAAAAATCTCAAGATTTGTCATTTCTACCCTTTTAGAACATAAGAACATAAGAAAGTTTTCAAACGAGAGGAGACCATTCGGCCCATCTTGCTCGTTTGGTTGTTAGTAGCTTATTGATCCCAGAATCTCATCAAGCAGCTTCTTGAAGGATCCCAGGGTGTCAGCTTCAACAACATTACTGGGGAGTTGGTTCCAGACCCTCACAATTCTCTGTGTAAAAAAGTGCCTCCTATTTTCTGTTCTGAATGCCCCTTTATCTATTCTAAGCTTACTATACGATAATCTAAATCATTAATGTAGATTATGTACCTACCTGCATGAAAACCTATTTTTTTTCATCAGTGATATATAAACAATGGAGCTCATGTGTGAAAATGTTAGACCACTTTGTGCTTTAATTAGGCATCTTAAACAACTTCTAAGAATTCTCATCATTTAGGAGGCTCCCGAGTGGCGCATCCGGGAAAGGCACTCTGCGTGGTGTGCAGGATGTGCCCTATAGTCTGGACGTCACGAGTTCAAGATTTAAATTAATTGCAGGTGTGGCCTATCAAAGTCATACATTACATTAGATAATCACAAGTTTGCCTATGTTGCCAATATTCCAGGATTTCCAGGTCCAGTGGCTTGATTTCATATGCACAGCAAATCAAAACAACAGAAGCGATGGCGTGTTCTAATACATTTGCACACTATTATATACATAAGTGATCTTTCTCCAGAACTTTTTTTTAAAATGATTAATTATAAAAACAAATTCTCAGCATAACTTGCAAGCTTTGAGCCACTGAAATACTTGAACTGTTTTTAAATCACAAAGGCATTTTGGTTTCTCCTTTAATTTTACCAATCAATTATTTCAAATCCTTCCTAAACTGTCAACTTCAAAAACAGAGGGTAGATCTGTGCTGGTCCTACTGAGGATTCCACAGTCCATATTATGTTACGCATGCATTCAAAGAGTTTGAACTGACGTTTTGACAGCAGGGCTGCAGTGCTTAGTGCTAAGGAGATGTGCAAGCAGATTAAACTGAGGACTAGTTCACTTACTTAATATTCAAGCATGTTTTTGAGGTTCCATGCAGAATGCTTAAATTATCACAAGTCTATAACTATTAAATTATCACAAGTCTATAACAAAGTAACTATTACAAAAAAAGGTAAGACCTTACATTGTGTCTCTAATTACTATGTATTACATAGTAGTTACTTAGTAAATACATGTGTACTTACATGTCAGTTGCAATGATGAAATATGTTAGCAGCTGCCCTCGTTTACCAGTGGGAATCAGATTCCCTCTGTGGTACACAGCGCTGGACAGATTTCTCAGGTGTTTATTCACATGGGACTCCATGATTTCCTTGTACGCTCGACCAGCCAGAGCATTACTGCTAAATGCACTTCTGGTTTCTTGAATGTTGCAGTAGACTTCACTAAATTGAGTTAATGCGCCACTTATATAGAAGGATTGAATTAGACCAACAAGTGCATTAAAATTTCACTACACGTAGGGAAACATTTAGCTAGCAGAAAACTTTTAGGATTCAGTAAATTATTCAAATAAATTGTGCTGGTTCTTAATGAAATATTCTGAAAAGCTATGTGAAGCATGGAAATGGAAATTCGTTTTTTCAGTAGATTGTGACAATATTAATGTCTGCTGTGCATGTTTCACACATTTCCCAGACATCGGTGATCATTTAAAGATTCAAAAGAAATCCTTGGTGTCTGTTTATAAGAGTTTAAATTGCACATAGCTTGCTGACAGTTGTGTTTACTTCCATTCCCTGAAAAGCAGCTGCAGTCTACTGGGGCTTAAATGAACACTTTACGTGTGTCTTGAACTTCACTGTAATCACACTGCAATGACACAGTCATTACACATACTGCAGCTGTGTAGTTACAATGCAGCAACATGATAAATTACCAAAAAAACAGGGCTAATTTCCAAAAAGGGGCTATCGATTCCACAAACTGGGACACTAGCAATTACAATGTAATTACAACGTAATTACACTATAAGCACCCATGCAATTCCAGTGTAACTACCATGTAGTTGGAGACACATAATGAACAGTCATGTTACTTAGACTTTTTCTTTAAGACCAATAGATTTGCAGTCTGAAGCAGCTCAAGCAGATGGGCTGGGCTGCCAGGTAACTGGATTACAGAATGGGGGGTATTGATTATTCAGCAAAGGGAAATTGATCTATTTTTTCTCTTATGCTGTGTGTTTCAATTCATCAAGATTTAATTGCAGATATTGAAGATACAAAAGTCGGTGGCCCTGCGTAGGTATGTGTCTTATATAACTAATAGCACTATTGGCGAGATTGCTTTATTCCTTTATAGCAGCACTTTCTCAGTCTTGTTTTACAATTCACTGCACTTGTGTTTTTCATCATTGAGTTTCTAAATATTCCTTCCACGAGACTTGTCATCGCGACCTGGGAATATGAAAAACAAAGCAGCATTCTTCTAAAAAATGCATGTGCTGCAGTGCTGCGAGTGTGTTGTAGGCTCAGGCTATTACATTTTCATGTTGCAAAATAAATGCAAGCTTGCACATGCATAATGCAAAGCAGTGCATATGGCAGCATACTCTTTCAATTACATTCGGGATGTGATCAGCCAAAAAAAGTTGTGCTTTGATAACAGGCAAGGACAGCTTTGAATAGATTCAAGTCAACAAGCTGGTAAACGTGATCAGTAAGCATTAATTGTATTAACACTTGTACTGTGATTCTTGAAATGTATTTGTGTTTACAACTGTAAGTCACCCTGGATAAGGGCATCTGCGAAGAAATAAATAATAATAATAATAAGCGTATTGCATTTATCGAGAGTCTTTTACACACTGGGATGGATTGCTGCCAGTATTACAAACAGTGTTGCCATCCATATGTAAGGCTTGTCTGGCTATTTAGGATGCTGCAGTGAGAGCCAAGGCTCCTAAATGCTCCAGATTAGTGCCAATTAGAACACTTCTTCTGTGCGTGTGTGTGTGTTTGCTGCGTGTGTGTGTGCGTGTGTGTGTGCTGCGTGTGTGTGCTGCGTGTGTGTGGTGTGTGTGTGTGTACTGTGTGTGTGTGTGTGTGTGTGCTGCGTGTGTGTGTGTGTGTGTGTGTGTGTGTGCTGCGTGTGTGTGCATGTGTGTGCGTGTGTGTGTGTTTGTGTGTGTGAGTGTGCGTGTGTGTGTGTTTGTGGGTGTGTGCTGCGTGTGTGTGTATGCGTGTGTGTGTGCATGTGTGTGCTGTGTGTGTGTGTGCTGCGTGTGTGTGTGCGTGCATGTGTGCTGCGTGTGTGTGTGTGCGTGTGTGCATGTGTGTGTGGGGGGGTGTATACATTTTGTAAGAATTATCTGGGGATTCTTATTTGTTTAACGACAGTATGATTTGGAGTTTATCTTGCAGAGTTTCTTATTAACATTGTAAGCTGCGCTAAAGGGCTTCTTTTTTGGTGTTCAGCAATTTCTGTTTTCTCCCCCCCTCCACTTCTAACTGCAGTGACAAGCATCTTTTTGTAGCAAATGAAGTCTGGCTACTTAAACGGCAGCAAGGCAGAATATTGAAAAGAACACGATTCTCAGCTGAATCTGTGAGCTTGGGATTATGCGACATGCTGTTGAAACCCACGGTTCAAACTCTTAGCTCTGCCTAGCGTATTGACATTCACTGGCTGACCCTGTCCCAGCATTGCTTCTTACTGCCTTCTAATTAGGCAGGGGATGCAGCGAGCGGCGAATCAATTGTTGCTTGCTTATTGACTGAGCTAATAAATCAGCCGCAATGCATTCTCAAGGTCTCCAACTGGACCCATAAACAGAATTTTTTCTTTGTGCTTATAGGGGTGTATGATTATCCAGTTAGAAAGTATTACATTTTTTTTAAAACTATTACATATGATAAGAAGAAATGCCAGATTTTCAAACAGATTTTCTCATGTTTTCCGAGTGAAGTATTGTGTGTGTGTGTGTGTGTGTCTCAGTGTGTGTGTGTGCCTCAGTGTGTGTGTGTGTCTCAGTGTGTGTGTGTGTGTGTGTGTGTGTGTGTGTGTCTCAGTATGTGTGTGTGTCTCAGTGTGTGTGTGTGTCTCAGTGTGTGTGTGTGTCTCAGTGTGTGTGTGTCTCAGTGTGTGTGTGTCTCAGTGTGTGTGTGTGTGTGTCTCAGTGTGTGTGTGTGTCTCAGTGTGTGTGTGTGTGTGTCTCAGTGTGTGTGTGTGTGTCTCAGTGTGTGTGTGTGTGTGTGTGTCTCAGTGTGTGTGTGTGTGTGTCTCAGTGTGTGTGTGTGTGTGTGTCTCAGTGTGTGTGTGTGTGTGTCTCAGTGTGTGTGTGTGTGTGTCTCAGTGTGTGTGTGTGTGTGTCTCAGTGTGTGTGTGTGTGTGTGTGTGTGTGTCTGTCAGTGTGTGTGTGTGTGTGTGTGTGTCAGTGTGTGTGTGTGTGTGTCTCAGTGTGTGTGTGTGTGTGTGTGTGTGTCTCAGTGTGTGTGTGTGTGTGTGTCTCAGTGTTTGTGTGTGTGTGTGTGTGTGTGTCTCAGTGTGTGTGTGTGTGTGTGTGTGTCTCAGTGTGTGTGTGTGTGTCTCAGTGTGTGTGTGTGTCTCAGTGTGTGTGTGTGTGTCTCAGTGTGTGTGTGTGTGTGTGTGTGTCTCAGTGTGTGTGTGTGTGTGTGTGTGTCTCAGTGTGTGTGTGTGTCTCAGTGTGTGTGTCTCAGTGTGTGTGTGTGTGTCTCTGTTTTCCAAGCAAGGAGATCACAACAGGCAACAAAACAGAAAGAGTCTGTAATAAAAATAAATAAATAAATAAATAAATAAATAAAACACAGAGCGATTGATCGCATGATTACAATTTGTGGGGAGTGTCAAAATGCAAAGCTTACCTGTTCATGTTCCCAGCATTGTGGCTCAACTAATGTAGGGAAAAAAACCTGCAAATAGTATAGGGATGCATTTCCAAAACAAAGCAGTTTTTTTTTGTATTAATAGTCGGTAAAGAAAAGGTGGCGCCTTACAATTCAGACTCCCTCTGCTTTGATTCCTGTGATGTTGTTCTTATTCCAACAACAACATCGCACTGATTAACTACATTTAATAAATGTCATTTCCATTTGCATTTCCATGATTTGCATTTCCCTAATTAGCCCACGTGCTATGCATGCGGTATGCGGTGGTATCTCCTGAAGTAATGCTGTGTGAAGGCACTGTGGCTGCAGAGACAGATTCCTGCTGCCAGGTGTGCAGGCTCTGCTGTGATGGTTAATGAGTGGAAGGGCCAAGTATTCCAGCACCTGCAATCCACTTCCTTCTCTCACAGAATAACAATGCTCCCTCACACAGCTCATTGTGCCACTCACACAGCTCCCAATGCAGCCAATTATTACTGCATTTAATAACCTGTCGCACCAGTCTTGTGTGCAGCGCTGGCACCTCTCCTTTCTCTAACTCGAAAGTCAAGTCACTGTATCCAAACTATATTACAGACTCAAACGATTTTAATTTCAGAGCTCCTCTTCTTTCTCTAACTCGAAAGTCAAGTCACTGTATCGAAACTGTAGCAGACTCAAACGATTTTAATTTCAGAGCTCCTCTCCTTTCTCTAACTCGAAAGTCAAGTCACTGTATCCAAACTATAGCAGACTCAAACGATTTTAATTTCAGAGCTCCTCTCCTTTCTCTAACTCGAAAGTCAAGTCACTGTATCCAAACTATAGCAGACTCAAACGATTTTAATTTCAGAGCTCCTCTCCTTTCTCTAACTCGAAAGTCAAGTCACTGTATCCAAACTATAGCAGATTCAAACGATTTTAATTTCAGAGCTCCTCTCCTTTCTCTAACTCGAAAGTCAAGTCACTGTATCCAAACTATAGCAGACTCAAACGATTTTAATTTCAGAGCTCCTCTCCTTTCTCTAACTCGAAAGTCAAGTCACTGTATCCAAACTATAGCAGATTCAAACGATTTTAATTTCAGAGCTCCTCTCCTTTCTCTAACTCGAAAGTCAAGTCACTGTATCCAAACTATAGCAGACTCAAACGATTTTAATTTCAGAGCTCCTCTCCTTTCTCTAACTCGAAAGTCAAGTCACTGTATCCAAACTATAGCAGATTCAAATGATTTTAATTTCAGAGCTCCTCTCCTTTCTCTAACTCGAAAGTCAAGTCACTGTATCCAAACTATAGCAGATTCAAACGATTTTAATTTCAGAGCTCTAGTTCCCAGAAGTCCAATTTTTTATTTTTAATAATAAAGTTTTGGTAATGCATTATCTTAAGTTGGATATGAATGTAATTACACAAGTTAAAATAGCATTCATATTAACAATCCTTTTAGTTACATGCATTCTCAACCATGCAACTATTCCACTAGACAAATGGTTCCTACAGGAAACAGTTAATGCAGTACACACTTATAGGAGTGTGCTGGCAGTTCTAGCATTGTGCTGAATTATCACTGTGCAGGACTTATCAGGACTGTTATACTAATCCTTTGCTGGGAGAAGGAGAAGGAGAAGGAGATTATTACACTGTAACTGCACAACCAGGTCTGTATTTACTGTGATATTACAATGTAATTACAGTGTAGTTACAGGCACTTCATGCAAAGTGTTGCAAAATCTTTACACACATGCTCTGTTGCCAGGCATTAGAGTTGTACACCTCTAGTGGCTCGTAAGCCTGCTAAATGATAGTTTTGGCAGAAACAGAGACAGAGAAGCATGTATAAAACATGCATACTAGGATATTAAACAGGTACGACTTGTCTTCCTCTCATTCCAAAAATGTCCAAACGAGCATTTCTTTCCAGGTGTGATCAATACTCTTCTACAGCAGATTACCGCTAGTTTTCAATAAGTTCCTACTGATTTCTTCTGATGAAGGTTAGAGTCGCATTTAATGCTCTTCTTGTTAAAATGTCACATTGCAGCTTGTAAAATACCATTCAGTAAAAGAAAAAAACGGAACAGAAATAAACAGGTAAGTTCCACTGCGCTTAGCAAGTCACTTAGGTTTGTTTGAAGTCAAAGACAATCATCGTCATGTATGCTAAGGAGAATAAAAAAGGATACTGCAGTTAGCACAGGGTCAATTTAGAGAAAAACAATAATTACAATACTGTGTGCCATTTGAGCCACTGGTGCAGGTACTTGTCATGTTCCACAGGTTCAGCAGGACAGAGTCCCATTACACACTTTGCAGAAGATTAAAAACATTTATTTTTTACGTCCCCGGAAAGCATACTGTAACACCTTTATCAAACCCAGGATGACCCAGAGAAACAAACCAGGACGAGAGGGGTGGCAACACCAGCTTTGACACATCTCAGGACGTTGATAGGTTTACAAACACTAACACAGCAGTAACTGATTTAAAAAACTCAATCTGACATTCTGAAAAAAAAAAAATCAAAGTGTGTCTCCTGCATTAAGCAGACGCCAGCAAAAAGTGTCTGGTTTGGGTCAGTTTAGGGTAATGGGTTTCAAGGACAGGGAAACTCAGCCCATATCAATGCTTTAATAACCACCAGATCGATGACAGCAACACATGGATCAGATCCTTGTGAACACAGGTACTCCCCACTCACCTTTGTGTCTAATGGAATACAAACACCAAACCTGGATGCATATTTCACATTGTCTGCTACACATGTGTGTTGTGTAACCCTCTCTCTGATCCTATTGGTACTGCTTGTGCATTGTAAATAAAACAGCCAGCATGTACAGCATCTGTTTTAGACTGGCTTGCTCACGAAGCAGCCTCTCTCTGTGATGGAGGAATCCTGGAACCCATCCAGTAACTGCATTAAAAAAATTAAAATGGGTGGATATCTTAAATGGTTTGATGCATTGTGCCAGTACTGCCAGCAAAATAGTGAAACGCTATTGGAATGAATGAAGACAAATGATTCCGGAATCCAGATCAGGAGTTCCTCTGATGCTCGAAGGTTAATGGTGTTTTTAAATGCTTATGGTTAAGTAGCGGTCTAGCGAGGGGGAACTCAAGAATTGTCCAATTGTCCTACCAGACTGAGAAGTTTCTGCAATTTGCACAGATATTGCTCTTAATAACCTAAGCTTAAAAACTATGCCATTATGGGACATGCATGAAGAGAAATGACATAGAAACAATAACTACATTAACTAAAATAGCAATGCCAGCAGTACACTACAGAAAACTATGACACTACGTGTTTGAAACACATGCAGTACAAAGCGAAAATGACTTCACATAAACAATGATTTGTAAGTTCATCAGATGTTCAGTAATCCCAGTTTGATTCCTAGGCTCTCCTTAGTGTCAGCAGTTCTGTACTTGATGAGATGAATGGGTTTCAATGACAATATTTCATCACAGATCCAGAGAAGACTGTACAGCAGGTATCTTTAAATATGTCAAGATTGTGCTGTGTGAAGTTGTCTATCCTGGTAAGAAACACCTGAAAGAAGAAACATGTTCCTGTTATTTATGTGATGCACCAGACTGCCAAAGAACCAAAAGTGATTTGGAAATGCATTTCGGCCAGTGAATTGAACATTTGTTCGGGTGAGTAGGAAGCAAGCTGTGCTGAGAAGGGAAAATAAAGGACAGCACAAAAGTGTTCCCAGAAATACTATCTTAAGCACTGAAAGCTCAGATAAATGATTTGTGTACCAGTGAGCTGTGATAAATGACCCCAACAGAACTATTTCAGAAATAGCTATGAAATTCAGTTCAGGGGAACTTGGAACGATTTATCAGCATGAGTGTGTCAGGAGCAGATCGCTGCAGCAGCTTACATGCAATTTAGGGAGAGCGCAGTGATTTCTGAGAGGCAGTCACAGACAAATATGTTGGAAATACAAACTGTTTTGCAACAGAGCATTTCCTTTGGTTCTCGTGTCGTTTATTATTACTCTGCACAGAAAGGCAGCTAAAAGAGGGTGGCACTTCAGAAAACAGGGCAATAATCGCTGTTAACAGGGCATGAATAGCTGTGTAATCGCATGGTTATAACTGGGTAACTACCAATGGTTCTGGCTCTTGCATGGTTGAATACGTATGTTATTACATGGTAGTGCAACCCGCCCCATCCCCACTCTCTCTCAGGCAGTTCTGTGCCCCTATACATCACCCTAACTATTGCTAATGCTTCTATGTAAGGGAAAAGGGGGGGGGGGGGGGTCGTGAAGCCACAGAATGCCCTACCTGTATCTTCAAGTAATCCCATTTGCTTTCCCCTGCTGCCACGTGTTGTGCTAATGTGTTTATACAACATAAGACCACTCTCAGCGCTCCCAACACCCGGTCTTCCTGCTGTTAACCAGAGTGACGACTTGTCGTTTACACAGCCTGGGCTCAGGTCACTCATGCACAAAACGATGATATACAAGATACTACTACACTTGCCCTCACATTTCTAAATGCTTAGGATAAAGTCGTACTCTGCACCAGATCCTGTAAGTCTGGGATCTCGTGGCTGACACAGTAATGAACACAACCAGAAGCATTACCAGCAATGGCAGCACAGGGAATCGAACTGCTGCATGGTCCATACCATTACCATGGCACTATTCTGCACCGTAACACATACAGGGGCTTCACTGCCATTGAGTTGCAACTGAAGATCAAGGCAGAGGTTTATGGAGCATTATAAATTAAGTCTTATTGTAGACACACAGGCTTGTATTGATTCTTGGGAATATGCCATTGTTAATAAAACACACACACACACACACACACACACACACACACACACACACACACACACACAGACACACACACAGGTTTGATACGCTCTCAGACCCTTGCCAGATATTAATATTTAAAAATAGAATGGCAATATTGTTTCCTTTATTAGAACTGATTACTGCCCCCCGGTATTATTTTAATTATTGTACAATAGCACGAACTGCCCAAAGATAATAAGCGCTGCTCCTACAACGGTGCTATTAGTTTTATGAATACCCTTCATTTTAAAGTAATAACCTGTCTGATTTCCAATAAAGTGCCGTGCTTTTTATATATGGTTTTCAATGACGTTATTGCAATCCAGTGCTGATGTTAATTACAATTGTGATTTCCATAGGTTCCAATGCATTATTATTACTGCATTGTTTCCTTGTTAACACTTTGCATTCAGTGTCTCTAATTACTGTGTATTTACATAGTAGTTACACGTGTACTTACACATAATTACTATGTTATTATGCATAGTTACAATGTACTTAATGTGTGAGATTGTTTTGCACAATATATGTAAGTACACAATTGTATCTAAAAATGGTTAGGGTTAGGGAGGTTAGGTTTAGAGTTATGGTTAAGGAGGCTGTGTGGTCTAGTGGTTAAAAAAAAGGGCTTGTAACCAAGAGGTCCCCAGTTCAAGTCCTGGCTCGCTCACTGACTCAGTGTAACCCTGAGCAAGTCACTAAACCTCCTTGTGCTCCGTCTTCTGGGTGAGACGTTGTTGTAAGTGACTCTGCAGGATAAAGGTGTCTGCTAAATAAACAAATAATAATAAGGTTAGGATTAGAGTTATATCATGCAAAAATGTACACATTACGTACATTGTAACTATGCACAATAACATTGGAACTATGTGTAAGAACACATGTATTTATTAAGTAACTACTATGTAATTACACAGTCATTATCTTTTTTTTTTTTTACCGTGGATACAGAACCAGCGGTATGTATCGGTGGTGCAATTGAGTTGGAACACTAAGAGAGTTTTACTTCAATCCGAGCAACACCAACACAAGCACATTGTCCTGCATCCCAGGGAGGGTAGCTGCTGTTTGGCAAATGAATATACTGCGGGTCAAGATCTGGCAGTTCCAGTTCCAAAAGGAGAGTTTACTGCACAAGCACTGTAAGTGGAGCTACATTATTAGAAGTGATTTACTTGTCATACGAGTTCACAGCTCTGTTAAAAATTGCAATTTGTCAGTTTGGAATATTTCATTGAACGAGATGCTTGAAAATTAAGCACTTCAAGACCACAGGGCGGGATGACTCATCCTGCTTCTGCCGCTCTTTGTTTCTTCGTTACACAACAAGCCTCTCAGTGTTGTTATATCCTTCCTGTACATGTATTGCTTCTGTGTGTGATTAAGCCAGGGTTTTTTAATGTTTCATGGTGGTTTATAAAGATAGGCATAGCTTCCTGTACAGTACATGGCGATCGTGTACAGGAGGCATCCCAGGTGTCCCCCTACACCAGTGGTACTCAACTCTGGCCCTCAAGATGAATTCCAGTCCTGGTCTTTATTCCAACCAGGTCCTAAATTAGTTAGCAGCTTGAATTAACTGCATTAGAACCTGTGTGGAGTAAAAAACCTGGACTGGACTAGATCTCGAGGGCAAGAGTTGAGTACACTGCCCTACACAGTAGATGGTGTCAGACTAGCATGCAGCTTGCGTCCTGGTTTCTTTGCAGAATTACCGTCTCACAGTCTGGCTGGACTTGCACAAGGAAGAGGCGGCTCATCAATCTGTCTTCTTCTTCATTCCTTTTTGTTGTAGCGATTTAGAAGAGTCTTACCACCAGAGACCTTTCTCAAACCCACGCTCCACTCTAACCATCTCTCTCTCTCAGCCTGCCCGCTGTCATCCCCGCTCCCCGCACACCCCAACCTAACTGCTTGTGTAAGAGCCGCCACGTACATTATCAAAGCGCTCTCGTCCTCGAAGGGATTTTATACTTTCCCTTTTCTGCATGGCTGCTGCAGTACCAGTGGTATCTCAGACCACCCAGCTGTAAAATCACAGCCTCTGTGACAGAGCCTTGTCATTTCTGTGGGGATAATCGGGTACCATCATTTATTAACTAAACATATTCAAAGGCATGGAAAAAAATTAAATGCAGATGACATGAAATAAGGCTCCAGACAACCAGCGAGCTTCACTGTGTTAAACAGGAATAATAAACAGTGCACAGTTAGAAAATAATATATATGTTTTTATGACTAGTCATAACCAGAAAAAAAGAATGGACCTCGGTCCTGATCATGATTCAAGACACCCAGTGCTACTTCTAGATTACTGAACCTGCTGTGCAAGGGATTGCTTTATGTACTTTAACTGCAAAGAGAGAAAATCTATCTGTACATGTGTCTGTCTACCACCTCTTCCTCATCTCCAATAGCATGTAGGGTTATGTATCTACGGCACCTCTTTCATACCTGTCTCTGAAACTAGGTTACCATCACGTTATCTTGTAAATGCATTTTTTCTTTGCAGTGGGCACAGCTTTCAATTCCGCTCAGAAGTTAAAGTTTTACTGCACCCTGTGATACTGCTGCCGAGAGTCATGAGTCAAAGACCCTGGGATCATTTAGATTTGCAGCCGTGTGCAGAAGGATTGATACCAGGCACTGGGACAGACACAGTATCCAAGATAATGCAGTTTGTCATCTGTGCAATGGGGATGTATTCTAAGAGAAGTAGAGAGAAAAATCCACTTGCTTGCAATCAATCTTACAGCTGTGTGTGTGTGCGTGTGTGTGTGTGTGTGTGTGTGTGTGTGTGTGTGTATGTGTGTGTGTGCGTGTGTGCGTGCATGTCTGTGTGTGTGTGTGTGTAGATGATTGATGTGCAGACATTAGCTGCAGATTATTGACCGATGGGGAGTTTTTTTTTATTATTGTTCTTCAAGTGTCCAGTGTTAGTCTCTGTATTGACTGTAGCGACCCAACCTTTATATAACATTTGTACATTATTTGTTTATTTTAGCAGACGCCTTTATCCAAGGCGACTTACAGAGACTAGGGTGTGTGAACTATGCATCAGCTGCAGAGTCACTTACAATTACGTCTCACCCGAAAGACAGAGCACAAGGAGGTGAAGTGACTTGCTCAGGGTCACACAATGAGTCAGTGGCTGAGGTGGGATTTGAACCGGGGATCTCCTGGTTACAAGCCCGTTTTTCTTTAACCACTGGATCTTTAACCCTATTGATAGATGATCTCCTTCAGGCACTTGCTCTGGATATATCTGTGAGGGACTGAAGACATATAATAATATATATTTTTTATGTACAGGGTCAATAGAGTGAGACACTGTGCTTGTTAATTGTCTTAACCACAGGAGAATGCATTATGATCTCCATCCTATATGTATTGCATGCTTGTATTGTGTTATCCAAAGGGAGACTCCTTAATGAAATCTCAGCTTTATCTGGCACAAGTGGCTTCTAACAGCAGCAACACAAGTGGAGACGTGTGGTGAATGATACAGGATCCAATTATGAGCAACAATCAAATAACAGGCAGGACATCCCCTCCCTTTTCCTTATCGTGCATGTGTCTGGGGGAGGGAGGGGGTGTGGGGGGCTATTATCTGGAAGAGACCGAGGCAAACATTTCAGCAGCTCTGCAGTTCTGTGGCACACATGGGAAGAAAGAGTAAAATGAAAAAGGCGCTGATGTGCATTGAAGCGTTAGCTCCAGTTTCTTTTTCAACCTGCAAGATTCCCCCCAATATCAGATTTATCTATAAATCCGTAGGTGCATTTAGTTTAAAAATAGCCCAAAACAATTTGACAGACAGCATATACTTAGGCAACCACAGAGGACTGCATTCATATTGACTATTCCTCCTTGCTGCCCTATCGAAACCATAGATCTGGATAGAAGGAAATTGCATCACCAGTATGATTGCACGCTCATCAACTTGGCTTTCTGTATATATACGTCCATGCAAATTCTTCCTTCTTCCCATGAGTACACTTACTGTAGAAATCATGCAAGAGGCACTGTTTTCTATCACTTCAAATAATAGATATAAGCATATGGGTCAAACTGATGAAAGCTGGCAACAGTTGCTGTGTTATTTGAATATTTTTTTTTTGTTTGCAGTGCTTGAGGTGTAGCATTAGATGGCGCTGTACTCAGCTGTTATAGCAGAGGGAGCCATGGTACTCCAGCTATTATTCCCTAGAGCTCATGCTTGTGTGATATGTGCAGGGGAGCTGCATTTGCACATCAATGTTATCAGGTTTTACTTATCTCAAAGGGGGTGTTTATTTTTTCTTCTTTAAACCCTTAGAATCCAGGTATAGCCTGAGTAGGCTGTTCTCTGTCCTTGAAAAGGTTGTCTTAATCTCCTGAGCCTGTTGTTTTTGCGTGAATTAAAATTCTGCAGCAAATCGTTAAGCACCTTTCAAACTCCTATTAAAAGCGATCAGCAGTACATAATGCTTTTTAATTTTGGCCTGTGGGATCTTTGCAATTTTCAACACATTTTTTGGATGTATTTCCCATGAAGTGGCAGTTTGCCAAAGGCCAGCCCGGTCAGGAAGGAGAGATCTGGCTCTAACCGATTTACATTCCAGTACGTCCTGTATTGGCGTGCTGATCGTGGTCCTTCACAAAATGTTTTGCTAAACCAGCTGTGCGTTTTTAGGTGCAGGCAGGTGCAGGGGTCAATGACCTGCTTTTAACCAATCAGATTGTTGGTTTGAGTTGACTACGTTTACAACAGGGAGAACTAGACTATATATAGATATAGTCCTTAACGTATATTCATAGCAACGGCACATACACATACACTTCTACAGCAACGGTACTCATATATATATATATATATATATATATATATATATATATATATATATATATATATATATATATATATATATATATTCAGATTTAGGTTACCCAAAATGATGCTACCTAGTTTCAAGTTAGTTTATTCTTTCAATCAGTTCAGATTGTAATACTAAGAAACAAGCCCCTTAATCCAATCCCCTGGTCGTTTACTTCTTGTTCCCTCGCTTTCAAGAGCTAAAGCCTTGAGAATGCGGTCCCTTGTGTTTTGTTAAATAACGTACTGTCCAGGTGCAAGTGGTGGAGAAATCCTTTGCTGGTGTTCAATCATTTTTATCGTTCGGTTTCCAGAGACAATAAATGGATATTTATGGCTTTTGTCCAAATCGGTTAGACCCAGAACGCTCCCTCCTGACCGGGCTGGCCTTGGCAAGCTGCCACTTCATGAGAAATAGCAGCAAGCTTAGCCTGGAAGCAGGAATGCTGGGTGTGTAGAATTGTTCCATTTCCATATTGGGATTAAAAATAAAAAGATGAGAGAGATCTAATCCATAAAGCCCAGCACCTCCAGGCACTAAATACACAGCAGCATGCTGCTTTATGAACAATTATTGAAACTGATTGCAATGAATTTGAATCCTGATTCCATGTGCAGGTACGCTGTGCCGGTCCACGATGATCCTGAGCAGCAACAGGACTTGGCAGTATTCGTAATCGCATCAAGGTTTTTTTTCTGCATTGATAAACTTGAAGCAGCAACACTAATGCCATGATTTCATAACCCCTGATAACTCTAATATGCTGCGTCCGCATGAACACCGGAGCAAGCAATTCACTGCAATGCTAATAACGACAGTGACCCTGGCAGCTCTTCTGCTTCTAATTTCATTATCCATCTTTGAGAATAAAATACAAAAACGAATCGAAAAACGTCAGGTTTAAAATACAGCACAGTTTGTAATGCAGCTCAGATCCATTTGTCAAAGAAAGCCTGTTGTTTTAATTGGAAGTACCCAACAGCCTCAGCAGAGTCCCCTGAATCTCATTTGCTCTTGTGAATGAATAAGCTCAGCATTTATAGAAGCCCTCAGGTGAGTCTCAGCCAAGTTCAGTTCTGGAAGTCAGGGGTCAAGTTAGCTTTGGTCTGAGAGCAGCTAAAAAAAATCAATACAGCTTGATGTAAAAGAGCATCACCAGCCAGTCACAATATATTATTATTTGTTTAAAGCATTTGCGAATTGTGTAAGTCTCACTCATTTGTAAAATGTTTGTATTTTGCTTTGGGAATGGGGTGGGTTGGTGTCAGGGTGCAACATGTTAAAACAAATATTCCACTGTAGCATTTATTTTGGGTAACACTTTACATTAAGCTTGTTAACTTAGATTAGCTAGCCAAGATTCATTCAAAGCAAAGTAGCTGCACAATTTCAAAATTGATAAAGGGTGCATTTACTTGTTAAGTTTTGAACAACATTCCTCTAGTGTCTCCTAACCTAAGTATGCTGTAATAACACAGTAAGCACACCAGAGCTTGTGTCGTTACAGTGCAACGACATCTTCAAGTACCAACATGTGCAATTGCATTGTAATCACCAGAGACACCTGATGTAAATTGTTATCCATTGTTTTTTATGATCACCTGACAGTCAGCAAGTGCATAATAATATCAATAGGGGGGGTCGGTTCACCTTTCTCTTTTACAAAGGTGAAACAAATCCAGCTAGTGTTGATTAAGTGATCCCAGGTGGCGAGGCAGTACAGTGACTCACAACCAAGGTGCTCGTGAAGTCAACTCCAAGGACAGAATGAAGGTCAGGACTCGTCCCTTCTTGCTAAGGACAATGAACGTCTCATTAACATGTCTCCTGACAGGTGTGACAGCCCTCCCTCCCTGTGTAGTGACTGACCTCCACCTCCACTCTGCTGGATACCTGGGACAGTGCCACCTGTGCCAGCAGGGATTCACACTCACCTGCAAGCTCCACTGCTGATGGGATAATCAACGTGGAGGAAGCATCCTCCGTGCAAAAGACATGTACAGTCCTCTACTGGGGGACAACAGCAAGCTGGTTGGGCAAGACTACGTTAACTTGGATCAGTATGATCAGTGTCTGGAAAGTACAATCTATAAACAAGCTATTAATCATGCTAGCTATAGATCATAACTAATGCTGGCCGAACGCTAAATGATAATAGACTTTTAAAAGCAATTTTCACTTTATAGCATGTAATAAACAGGTTATAACACACGTTATTACATTATTCACATGTTACTATTGATCAGTAAATTAGCAGTGTTACCAGGTTAATATGGAGCCTTAACCACTTTGGTTATCAAGTCTCGTTCTTGTTGATGCCCAAATATAAATTATATCTATTACCGACAGCAACTGACTTTAATTAACACATGTTTTATAATGTAGTTATAAATGTGTTATAAAGGGTGTTAAGAACACTCTTAGGCAACATTAATGTAGTGTTATAAGAACATGTTACTGAATCATTTATAAGAAGAATTATAATTGATAGCTTTAGAATGTGTCATTAAAATGTCATAATGAAATGATTTCTTTTTTTTTGTCAATGGATCATTAAACTAGAGTGAGACCCACTGAACTTCCAATGCATGTCAACGGACAATGTCACAGTGCAGGGCAGTATGTAGCAATTAGACTTCTGTCACTCACAGTATAGCCATTGGCTTCCCAGTATATGATCTTCACTGTGGTTTCTGAGCTATGCTAAAGCATGGTTTTCATTACTGGAGTTTTTTTTTCATATTTAAACATGTACATGGTGGGGTAATTAATTGATGCAGATTCTCTTGAGGGGCGAGTCAGAAATGATTTGGCCTCCAGTCATTTTCCAAAGAGGATAATAATGAGAGCCGCTGTGGTTCCTCTGTTCATTCAGGGAACTCCATTAACTTTGCAATCTCCACTTCGCCCCTTCTCCAGAGGTTACCACACGTTTTCCTGGTTTGATAAAACACATAATGGACCCTGGTCTAGTCTGTTACTTTGCGTAATATTTTAACTTAATACATTTTCATAAAATAACCAACGTGATCAATAATATAACAGATGTGCCCTGTAATAAAAAAGATTCAGGATTTGGTTATGATAATAAAATACACACACTTAAAATAATAAAATGGGGGGACAAAGATATGTTCACTATTTTATCAAACGATGCTTCTGGAGTCTATTTTAAGAACACAAACAACACAGCAAAACAGTCTTTAACCCTCTTTTCGTCTTATCTGTGTTTTCCCCTCAAGTGAGTATTATGAAATCTGAACATGTGAATGCATTGATATGCTAACCCGAGCACAGCACCCAAATCCATGCTTTTAATTGAACGGTCTCCCAGGTTACCTAGCTATGGAATCCATCCCAGCTGCTGCAACATCTCCATCAGTGTACATGTTCCACTCAGATGCTCACAGGCATCTCACATGCTGCTAACTGGAAGATCAGAATAAAGCATATGAACAGAAAACTCACCATTAGTGTTGGTCTTTCAGGGGGTATGAAGACATACACATGTTTTACAGATAGACAGTATGAGAAACAATGAAGTGTTGTGTTCTAATCTCAGGGTTTATGTGTGCTGTAAATGGTGTTATACACGAGACAGTTAATAACAGGCTACCTACAGTGTTTCAGCGACAAGTAACTATACAGGTATTAGAAAATCCGTTATAACATGACGTGAAGCTTTACACAAGTAATGTGTCTTGCAATCAATGTGATCTGTATGAATGTGATCCTTATTAATGTGATCCTTATTGATGTGATCCTTATCCACACATACAATATGAATGTATGTATCATGCAAATTTCGCAGTCACAGTCTTTGTTCTCAAATTAGAGGAACATTTCAACAAGAGTATATTGTCTTTCGTATGATCATGTATTATATGTTTTTAATGAAATCAATGCAATATAATGCCATATACACAAAATGTACACACTATGATGTGTTTGACCTAAGAATGATACCTGCACATACATATATATCAGGGGTGCATTGTAAGTCAATGAAGCTTATAACTGGCAACATTATAACTTATATTATCGTTCAGAAGCAACTATTATATTATAAAATTCATGATGTTGTTGGATTTATTCTTTCTGCTTTTATTGCAGCAATGCTATAGCATCGACTCACAACTGTGCATAGCGTGGCTGTGTTGAGCTTAATCATTCAAAACTGTCATATTATGAATGGCAATGCTCCCTGTTGTTTTATAACACATAGAAAATACAAAAAACATTTCCATATTATTACCAGTAACAATTCCAGATGCTTTTACGTTTCATAAAGAATAGTTCAATCACAGTTTACATATTTGCTGAGTCTTTATTTCTTGGGTAAATATTCCTGCTGTTCTGTTGCTAAGGCGATGCTTCGTGTGCATCCTATTCGATTTGGGTATCACGGCGCCAGGAAGCGTTGGAGTATATTATGAAAATAAATGCGTGACACGGGGCAAACAACACACAGTGAGCACATTTTCCTTGCGCTGCGTAAGTGGGATAAAGAGACATAGCTGTCTGGATTGTAAATGCAGTGATTCTGGGGTCTCTTGTAATATAACACTGTAGATATACATTTAAAACAGCTCTACATTATAACAGCCTGTTATAGATTCCGTGCTACCTTAAATCTGTAACCCTGAACACCCCAGGCATATCTGTGGTGTAGTGAGTGTGGCTCTGTCTCATCTTTTAAGCACAGTGGTGTGTGTATTAGTACTGCACTGGGGTGTTCTGCAGTTGCAAACAGTCATTAGGGCTCCATCGAAGCCTTCTGTGATGCATTGCTGAAGACTTGCCACCTGACTGTTTTGTAAGGTTATTGGTTACAACGGTATTTACTGTCAATCATTTTCCTACAAACTAAAAGGCCATCGATTCAGCATGAATTGCTGCTCTAGCCTCGAGTTTCCATCCTCATGCAAGTGTGTTCCTGTGTGTCCACTTCTTTCCTCTTGTTACAATACTCTTAAGTGGGCCTAATTCAAATAATTCAATTTAACCAGCAATCAAAATGTTTTATGTTCCAGAAGCAGAATTATTATAGATTATATAAAGAGTTGGGGTGCTGAGTCACATGGAATGCATAAACAAACACATCGCTTAAATAAACCATTGATTTCGATTTGGTTTTCATTGTATGCTCAGTGTAGCAAGCAGGGAAGTCATTGAAAGAAACGGGGCGTCGCTCCCTTGGGCTGCTTGACAGTCATTTGTCTCCCCTCTCCCTGATGGGTGTTTTGCCAACAGCAACTGCTGATAACATTGAGATATTATTAGACGCCTGAAAACTAACTCCAGTAATTAAATTAGGCTTGAGTGAGTAAACCCGATTAAACCGAATTCTAAACATCAGAACACGTTTGTGTCGTCCAAGACGAGTGAATGTTTATAAAGGTGTGCCTTGGTATATCTGGACGAGCAGCAGGTACAGCACTGTAGGTTTTCCTAACCAGCTTTGCAATGGAGAGAAGGGAATAACTCTTCAACCCCTTTAAATAAAGCAGGTTAATGTTTCATGAACTGGTGTTCAGTTACATAGCTGGATAACGACACAATGGCGTCAGATTTCTTTTTTTCTTGTGACAATGAAATGTCATTGCAGTACAGACTCATGTCCCTGAAATCCATACAGTGCTTCAGCAAGCTTGTACTTCCAGTGATATCCTGCCTCTCTAAAAGGAAAGCTATGTAAACCAAATCAACACAGTCTTCTCATTTCTACACTGACATGTGGGCTGGGCCGTCCAGACCACAAGACCACAAGACTAAGTGACCTTACAGCTTACACACAGCATCCAGGACCTGTTGAGAATCCTGGGTCAAGAGGATGAACTGAGCCATGACCTGAGAACCGAGAAAGGGGGGCTTGGCCAAACATTCATTAGTTCAGTATTTCATTGTACAACCTAGTTGAATATTGCTCACATTATTTGGAATGTGTAGATGCGGTGCAATTGCAAATAAAGGACCATTAAAGCATTTATAAATAATAATAAAAACAAAACAAAACTGAAGTTACAAATCACATTGTACAGGAACAACAACAGTCGAATGTGGAATGAATCCCATGGAATGCACATCTGCTTGACCCACAGTGAGTTACCGCACACCTGCTTCTCTGTGCCACAAAGCAGACTCACCCAGCACAATGTACCTTATTAAATCTACCTGGTGCAGAGTTCCCAGCTGCAAAATCCCCTGTGAGAGCACATTAATCCAGGGTCCACTGGTGTGCTCACACCTGTACTGTATGTGTGAAGGGATCGCTTAAAAAAAAAAGAGTTCTGAATGCCAGACCATCAAGGACAGTGCCCTGAATATTGAACAGTGGGACTTCAGGCTTGACGTGACAACATCCTTTAATAAAACACAACAGGAAAGCAATGACAATATGATTTCCACTGCATTACACAACGTCGCTTCTTTTGATCCCTTTGTACAACACAATATTTACCACAATACAATTGAGGAGGCTGTGTGGTTCAGTGGTTAAAGACAAGGGCTTATAACCAGGAGGTCCCCGGTTCAAATCCCACCTCAGCCACTGACTCATTGTGTGACCCTGAGCAAGTCACTTAACCTCCTTGTGCTCCGTCTTTCGGGTGAGACGTAGTTGTAAGTGACTCTGCAGCTGATGCATAGTTCACACACCCTAGTCTCTGTAAGTCGCCTTGGATAAAGGCGTCTGCTAAATAAAATAATAATAATAACAATATTAAAAGCGAAATGGGGTTTTCTCGTTGCACTATAAATCCCTAGTTCTCGATGTGTGATCTTTTGAAGCGCTGTACTGTGCTGTACAAGCCCAAGCGGGCTGTGATGTCCGATTGAAGAATATCATTTAATAATCGGAAGGGCTCGGTGTGTTACTGATTAGAGGAGTCACACAAACCGAAGCTACCTAACCCTGGTAGACACAAGCGCACGACTACTGTGTTTTTATTGATAACGACAACAGTTAGAATATCACCTCTAGTTAAAGGATTAAAAAATATAAACTGACTTCATACAGCACATTATACACTTTTCCAAAGTCTCAGAAGTTGAGACCTTGGTCTTCATTCCACCGGCGAGACTGGCGATTGATCTAATCCAGGATTTTCATTGAGCCTTTGGTTGTTGTGTTATTAAAATCAAAATGAGATTTTAAAAGCTATTGTATTACAAGCTGTGTACTTAATGCATGAAGTAGATACCATGTAACCACTCACCACTGGGTTGGGTGCCAGTTCGCTACTGTAATACTATTTTGTGATTAATATATGTTTTTTTTTCTGTATATATCTTTAAATTGATCCTTAATATTAAGTGTGAATCATTTGTGTTGCATTCTTACCCTTATAAGAGTTTTCTGTAGTATCTGCAGTCCCCCCCCCCTGCATTTACCATAGTTTACCCTGGCTTATTAATATGCTTTCCCGATCTCGCTATTCTTTACAATGCTTCCCTACTGTATGCTTTATCATTCTTTCACTGTGCTTTATTACACTTACTATGGGGAAACTTTTATAAGGATAATATCCACCAATTTAGAAAAAACATTTTAAAAATGAATGAAAGAAAAAAAAAACAAGACAAGCTTTTTAACAACGTTTTGGTGCTACTGTTTGAATGATTTGAATTCTGAGCATCAAATCAACTTGTGGTTTTCCCTGTGCTTTTAAATCTCTTTAGAGATTTCAACAGTCATGGTCAGCTGTGATGAAAACACAGGTACAGCTTTGCTAACTGCAGAGCACGCTACATAACATTTAGCCAGCCACTGAGGAGTTTATTGAATATGAAAAAAAAGCTGAAGGAAAACCATGAGCAGATAATAAACTATAAATGGATATGCACACACACACATGCACACACACGAGAACACACACACAGGTTATTGGCTGTGTCGCTGATCATTTTAACCTCATTTGCTTTGCAATCTGTTCAATGAATTCCTGCCTGCATATTTAAAATAAAATGTTTTCTGTAGCGTAAGATCTATATTGAAATGTATTCATGTACGTGCAGCCTGTAACTCTCTAAAGTATCTCATATGACTTGCATGAGCACAGACTAATAAAGACACAATGTGTTACCAGCCTCAGTAATGTGCTCCCAACAAGCACTGAGACCATGCGATTGGCACTCACCTTATTCACAGTCATGTTTTCAATGCTTTACGATGGTGCATTATTTACAGTAGCAACTGTAGTCCGGTGAATCGGGTATAAATCTACCTTGACCAGCATGTATTTAAGAACAAGAAAAAACTGTACTGGAGTCAGGTGAAGCAATATCGAATCAGATTATGGTAATGTAAAAACTTAAAGGATGGATCAATATACAGTAATGGAGTCAAACAAAAACATGAACATTGCCCTCTTAAGTCAACTGTGCAAGGTCACTTTCTTAAGTGACAATGAGACAATGTGAAGAGCCTGTTTCTAAACCAGTGTGACAGGTGTGCTTTCGATACCATCGCGATGCATGGAGACCCAGGCCAAATGAAATCATTTTTATATGACTGCATCAAAAATGCAATTCTCACACAGTCGTCTGAGCAGCACACGTAATCTTTTATATCAGCGATAAAGAGATGTGAGAGGAAGGGGTCCTGGAGGGAATTCAATCCTGTCATGTTCAGTTAAAAGGACTATTAATAAAAGTGTGCAGGGGCCCATTCAATTAGAGTATATGTATGTAATGTATGTATAAAGTATATATATATATATATATATATATATATATATATATACAGTACTGTGCAAAAGTTTTAGGCAGGTGTGAAAAAATGCTGTAAAGTAAGAATGCTTTCAAAAATAGACATGTTAATAGATTATATTTATCAATTAACTAAATGCAAAGTGAGTGAACAGAAGAAAAATCTAAATCAAATCCATATTTGGTGTGACCACCCTTTGCCTTCAAAACAGCATCAAGCATCAATTCTTCTAGGTACACTTGCACACAGTTTTGAAGGAACTCAGCAGGTAGGTTGGCCCAAACATCTTGGAGAACTAACCACAGTTCTTCTGTGGATTTAGGCAGCCTCAGTTGCTTCTCTCTCTTCATGTAATCCCAGACAGACTCGATGATGTTGAGATCAGGGCTCTGTGGGGGCCATACCATCACTTCCAGGACTCCTTGTTCTTCTTTACGCTGAAGATAGTTCTTAATGACTTTCCCTGTATGTTTGGGGTCGTTGTCATGCTGCAGAATAAATTTGGGGCCAATCAGATGCCTCCCTGATGGTATTGCATGATGGATAAGTATCTGCCTGTACTTCACAGCATTGAGGAGACGATTAATTCTGACAAATCCCCAACTCCATTTGCAGAAATGCAGCCCCAAACTTGCAAGGAACCTCCACCATGCTTCACTGTTGCCTGCAGACACTCATTCATGTACGCTCTCCAGCCCTTCGGCGAACAAACTGCCTTCTGCTACAGCCAAATATTTCAAATTTTGAGTCTCTCAGTCCAGAGCACCTGCTGCCATTTTTCTACACCCCAGTTCCTGTGTTTTCGTGCATAGTTGAGTCGCTTGGCCTTGTTTCCACGTCGGAGGTATGGCTTTTTGGCCGCAAGTCTTCCATGAAGGCCACTTCTGACCAGACTTCTCCGGACAGTAGATGGGTGTACCAGGGTCCCACTGTTTTCTGCCAGTTCTGAGCTGATGGAACTGCTGGACATCTTCTGATTGCGAAGGGAAGTAAGCATGATGTGTCTTTCATCTGCTGCAGTAAGCTTCCTTGGCCGACCACTGCGTCTACGGTCCTCAACGTTGCCCGTTTCTTTGTGCTTCTTCAAAAGAGCTTGGACAGCACATCTGGAAACCCCTGTCTGCCTTGAAATTTCTGCCTGGGAGAGACCTTGCTGATGCAATATAACTACCTTTTGTCTTGTTGCTGTGCTCAGCCTTGCCATGGTGTATGACATTTGACAGTAAACTGTCTTCAGCAACCTCACCTTGTTAGCTGAGTTTGGCTGTTCCTCACCCAGTTTTATTCCTCCTACACAGCTGTTTCTGTTTCAGTTAATGATTGTGTTTCAACCTACATATTGAATTGATGATCATTAGCACCTGTTTGGTATAATTGTTTAATCATACACCTGACTTTATGCCTACAAAATCCCTGACTTTGTGCAAGTGTACCTAGAAGAATTGATGCTGTTTTGAAGGCAAAGGGTTGTCACACCAAATATGGATTTGATTTTGATTTTTCTTCTGTTCACTCACTTTGCATTTAGTTAATTGATAAATATAATTTATTAACATGTCTAGTTTTGAAAGCATTCTTGCTTTACAGCATTTTTTCACACCTGCCTAAAACTTTTGCACAGTACTGTATATATATACAGTATATATATATATATAGGTTTGAAAGGAGGTATAACTCCAGTGTACAAGAAAGCTGTTTTACTTTTTTGTTCTAAGTAGCTGAAGAAGGGCCTTTGGCCGAAACGTTCAGAAATATATATTTTTTATTCATTTAAACCTTTTGTGAACAACCAACTAAATTACTTTTTGTTTCATATATAATAATAATAATAATAATAATAATAATAATAATAATAATAATAATAATAATAATAATAAGGAAGATGTAGCCTTCTCATTTTCTTCCTGTTCAATTCAATTGCATTGTATGAGTACACTGAACGCTGTGCGTTGAAACATGTTCGCGGCTGGGCCTTAAGTACCTTTTAAGACTTAATCTCAGGCCAGATCTTCAGCTTTTAAACTGTACCCAGACTTCTTCATGCTTCTGAAGTCTGTTCCTAAAGCAAAAAAAGCATCATGTAAAGCAGGTGGGTGTTGGTTAATTCCCACACCCCACGCGCAGGAAGTCATTTTAGTTTTTAATAATTGAACTGAAGTGTGGAAAGTATACAATTTAAATAGGCAGCCCAGATGGAGTCTGTGCTGCTTTGTAGAAAGTGGGAGTGAGCTCTTTCAGAAAATCCCCACTGTTACAGACTTTCTGGGGGTGGTGGTCGGTTCGAGTAGGAGGTAGGGAGTAGGGCGGCAGGGGGCACATTGTTTGGTGCATTCTGCTTTGAGATGTGTACATGCAGCTGTGCTCTGTAATGCTCACCCTGCATTGACGCAGCTAGCTCGCCCCTGCAGTACGAATTCCATCACTGATAAAAGCTGGAACGCTGCCTGGGTTTGATGTTCATGGAGAGTTGTCTGTGTTGCAAAGAAAACCAACTGAGTGGAAAGCTGAGCTCACGGGATCTTTACTGTGCGTCGAGCTCTGGGGACGCTTGACAGTCTGTTCCACCGCTCAGTAACTCTCCATGACCCGAGGGCAACATAAGAGCGGAATGAGCTCTTATGAGCCGGACTCGTGAGCGGATTGGCATCTGCCAGCAACAGAACTGGGACGAATTTCATACGATTCCTGCACTGAATATTTCTCCATCACTGTGCACCCATTGTCCTTTCACTAGATTAAAAGATAGACGCACGTGGTGCAGCGTGGAACTCAAGCTCCTGAGCCTCCCTGTCCTGAATGTTTAATGCTCTAACGAATGCACCAGGGGAAGCTGAGTACTCTGATTCCACAGAACAATATTACAGGCTGAAATCTTGTGCAAGGTTCCATCGCATCCCCACTCTTTCAGAGCTGCATGGCATTGCTGCTGCTCTGTTTCCTCCACCTCTGTGGTGTTCAGCTTTCAGAGACATTCAAGTGCACTGGAAGTTCTCATATGTGCGCTGTAGGCTTGCTGGAAGGGATATTAAAAGCAAACCCCACATGCAACGCTATGTAAATCCAGCTCTCGTAGGAAATGGCTTTGTTCCCAAATTTAAGGTTCCACAACAGATTTGTGTTTCTTTAATAAGCTTGGATCCTGCATTATGGCCACTTTGTATACATTCAGCTATTGAAATTAATCAAGCGTATTTTCCTTGGCTTGTGCCCCTGACCTGATCTTAACCAGTTTGTTAACGACAAGAAGGTTTCACGACAACTCATTTGTGGAAAGCACTCATTCAGTGGCCTCTTCCACTGGGAGCATATCCTTTAAATTGAGAAAGGTATGACACGTCCACTTTGTCTTGTGCTCTTTCTCTGTTACATGTGCTTTGGTAAAGCTTGGGCTGACTAATCAAATGGCTGCAGCATTACTGTAAAACAAGCAACTTCATTTTGCAGGTGCTCCACTGAGCACATATTCACAGCTACTGTTACCATGTAGGTAATCACATTATGGAATACAAAGTAGTTTTAATGTCAGCTGTAATTACCCAGTTATTACCATGCAATTACACCATGTAATTACACAAGCATTTGTGCCCTGTGATCTAAAGTGGTACAAAAAGACGGTTTAGAGTGCAGCCCTGACTGGAATAACCATGTTCTGTCTCCTGCTCCCATTCCTGTGATCTTGTTTCTCCGCACTCAAATATTCATCATTAATTCATTCTTTCCGTACTTCCACTATCATTCTGAAGTCTCCTTTCTTTCTTTTTTTTAACCTTTTCCTCCCATCCTGTCAAATAACTTGTTGACAAACCAAACAGGCAATTACACGGGTGTACTTACACTGTATTGCATTGTAAAGACCTGAGCGCGTTTGTAAATTGATTGGAATAAAGACACACTTCATGTAAATGTAACCCAAACGCAAATGATTAGTTAACTGTGTGTTCCACCCGTTTCAAGACCAAAGTGTTACGTTTTTAAGAAGGAACAATGCTTCTTTAAGTAATCTGTAACTGTACATAAAGATCTGGGGAACAACAAAACTAATCTTTCCTGCGCGCTGATAATTACCCTTGAAATAGGATTTATATTTCCTGTGGGTCTGTGGCATATAATTGAATTATTGTGTACATTACAATATTTATTTTGGTGGATGTAGCCTTGTGGCAAAGTGGCTAGTGAAGGGGTACAGGTGTAGCAGTGATGTGGAGCAGGAGTAAAAGACAAACAATGTTACTCGGTGAAAAAACGTGCTTTTATTTGTAATCCCGGTCTGGCGACCGTCAAACAATAAATCCCCCGGCTATACACAGCAATGTGTAAAGCACGGGGAAAACGCAAGAAACACAGTCCTGAACACAAAACAATACACGGTCACCAGTCCGGGGTGAGTGCAGTCGTGCTGGTGCAGAGTGAAAACACAGGTAAGGGTGAACGTTTAGTGCAGTGGTGCTCCGGATTTAGTGCTGACCTCTGCGACAGCTCCGGAGGTGTGTTTAACTGTCTGGTGGTGGAAGACAATGAACAGTTAGACAGACAGACACAAACAAAGACAATACTTCACACACAAACGCTTCCTCAATCGCTTTCTGAGAGCTCTCTCTCAGTCCTTCTCTCTCCTTGCTCTACCCAAACGAAGGAGAAGATCAGCGTTACCCTGGCCCTATATGTAGTCCCGTATGATTTCCAGGTAAACGGTTGCAGCTGCCTTATTACTTGCAGCTGCCCTCGTTTTACCTTTCACGTCAACACGGTCCTACAACAGAGTCTCGCTTCCTTCCAGGCTGACCCACTTCCCGGTCCCGGAAACGAACTGTCAGGCCAGCCCTTCCAGATACTTCTCCTCTCGTTCTTTAGCGCCCTCACAGGTCGGGAGGGAGATTTACCACCAGAACTCATTATATTTCTGTCACAAGCCTACAAACAGATCATATTCCAACATAGTGCGTAATCATTTGTTTATTAAACTGCGTTGCATTTTCAGTTCAAAAGCGTTTAGGTTGCTGCACTATTCCTGCATTCATAATTGGCACCTGCTTTAAAATGGACCGTCCGGGGCATTAATGAATTTATCCAAAGGAATTGTAACCTCCGCCCTTTTTTGACTGGGCTTTCAATGACAGCTGGGCGTAACACATGGTGGATCGGTAACATTGATTAATGAGCGAGCTTGTTGAATTTTAATTGAAAGTATGGAGAGAGAGCGAGAGATAGAGAGAGAGAGAGAGAGAGAGAGAGAGAGAGAGAGAGAGAGAGAGAGAGAGAGAGAGAGAGAGAATTCTATAGGAAAGTGACTGCTGGTCCTGCTGTTTGATTAATTAGAAGAAAGCGCTGCTGCCCTCATGATGTTTCCTCTGGGATGCTGACACAGCGTTCTTGCACACGGTAAATGTTTTAATTGCGGCAGTCGGATGCTTGTGTCTAGCTCAAAGCAATGCTCTTCAAACGGTTAGCTATAGACCTGCTCCAAATAACTTTCCTCCCTGCCTTTAGAAAAAATGAGGATAGAAACACGATTTATATAGCCAGCTGGAACATCTGTATCACACACTTTGTGTATATTCTGTATTATTATTATTATTATTATTATTAGTGTGCTGCAGATTCACACATAACTTCAGAGGCTCAGTAGGAAACTAAGTCATTTTCTTGCACGATATAACCCTAACCCTTTTCGGATACAATTGTGTACTTACAGATGTTGTGCAACAAGATTTTCACATTAAGTACATTGTAACATGTGTTTACTATGTAACTACTGTGTAAATACACAGTAATTAGAGACACAATGTAAATTGTTACCGGCAAATGTTTTTAAGTAATGCAAGATCCTTTAACCAGCTCGTGTTGGAGTTGCATACAGTTATAACAAGTTTCTAGGATTGTTTGTTTTTAATTATTTCTAAAATGCGGATTGCTTTATTTTTTAATATAAAGAGATTGTTTCTTGATACATTTTAATCATAGCTGCAGTTCAAAATGTAATAGAGGTAAGGTTCTTATAAGAATAGCTAATTAGGTCCCTTGAGTTAATTAAATACAGAATAACCATTGTGAGAATGGCCTGGGGCACGAGTACTCTGTATGATTCAGTAGAAACATTCCTGACATTTCAGTTTTACATTGTATTTATTTACGCATTCTTTTATAATAAGACATGTTTTTTTATGTGCTGGATTTAACACTTTCAAAAGCTTATAAAAAACATGCTATTATATACCATTTATATATAAAAAACTATATTCCAAATAAGCTCATGTATTTGTTCTGGCATGCCTCTGTGTAGCTGGGCTATCCGTATATGGACCATCCAAATCCTCTGTGTATTTTTTCTTCCAGATCTTGTAAGGCTTGCCATCAGAAGAACAGAAGAACAAGTTTGAGGTCGTTCAGCCCATCAAGACTTGTCCCTTTTTAAGCACGTGCCCCTAGTAATCTAATTTGGTATGACACAGCCACAGTGTAACACATGGGAAGCATACAATTCTGAGGGTGGATCTGTGTGGTTCTAGGTCCTTCCTAGTTCCCACTGTCACACTTGGCCCAAAAGCACCAAATTGTTGTGGATCTGTCCTCTACTTTGAAATGAAATGTGCAATTTACTCTTGTAAGCCATTATACTGCATTTACTGTGCACCTTTGCCTCTAGGAAACTGGTTGGCAAATGTGTGAAAGTGATTGTGCTATCGGAGCACACTGGATAGGCAAGGCCTTACCTATTGAATAATCAAACTGAGCACACTGGATAGGTGAGGGCTTACCTATTGAATAATCCAACTGAGCACACTGGATAGGTGAGGGTTCATAATCAGTTTCTGAGCAATGTTGTTATTTTCTTGCCACCTTCTCTTGCCAGGGCCCCCTTTAAATGAGATGTATACCCTGGTTAAATTGAAAAAAAGGCGAGGCTACATTGGTTTTAGCTGGAATTTTCAGCTGAGATTTCATAGTTCTTTCTGCAGCAAAACAATATTACTCACTCTAAAACCTTGGAGAGAAATCAAATCTAAAGTTTGCATCCTAAATTATTGGAGAACAGAATATACACCAAACCCATTAGAGAGGACGGCTGCCTCCTGCGGTAACATAGGTGTGACTGCTATGATGCTCCTATTACCCACCAGAGAGACATGCTGGTTGAAACGCATTTCCAGTTACCTGTGTCTGAATGAAAACATGACGTTCTCCCTTCCTCTGTGTATGGCACAGGAGAAAGACAAGCTGCTCTGCCATCTAAACCAGCAATCCCTGCAGTATGAGGAGGAATGTAATGGTGCAGATGGTTATAGTTATAAGGGGGCTGCCTTTGGCAATGTCAGGTCCACTTCCTGTATGATGAAGACACTTGTGGTTATGATGAATGACAGGCACCTCCATGCCGGCTTCTCCGCTCTGTTTTAACCAGATGGCATGACTCAGTCAGATGGTTCCTCTGCTTTAAGGGCGCTGATTATCCTCACTGTGTACAGTATGTACTTGATCAATTTTGGGCAAGCCTTTGGGTTTCGTTTAATTGTTATGTTTCATTATCTGACAGCTTACAAGTTTAATATTGGCTTCTGTAGAAATCACAGAATAAAATACTACTGCAGGGGAAAGCGTGTCTTCCTTTCCAGGCTGCGTGATGCGGAGAGATTATTTCAAAAACCAGCAAAGTGTATAATTGCTTTCTTGCAAATGCCAGCCAGCAAACCCCTGACGATTTGTTATTTTTTATGTAAAGCTGTGATGCATTTCCTAACATATTTACTGTCAGCTATAACCTTCATACCGTATGTGCAGAACACACACCAAGTCCTGGTGATAATACTAGATTTGTATTGGTACATGTGTCATGTATTGGGTAATAACAATGTAATTACACACATGCTTGCGTAGTTATAATGCAACAGCATGCTTAATTAGAAAAACCTAAGTGTTTTCAGTTGCCGGCGTCTATTGTAATTACACTGTTTTAATGTATTTTACAATTGAATTACTATGTAACGACACATGTAATTACAGTATAATTACAATATACTGTAGTTAGTGTGAAGGAGGGTATGAGAGACTAGACAGGTTAGGGCTGCAATAACTTTTTACAAATTCCTCAACAAGCCGATTTTAAAATTAAGCTATGCAATACTGGTTTAAATTGTCACACAAGACCTCTCTCGCCTCTCCAGATATGCCTGCCCTAATACAGACTCTTATCAACAAGAATTTCAATGTTCAGTGTTAATGAATCTGTATAAAACTCCAGAGTTCTTTTCTCTGACCTTGTAGCGTAACCTTAGGGATATAATATTATGCAGGAAACAGCATCATTTTCTTTTATTGTAACACAACTACCATGAGAAAACGATTTGAAAACTTTAAAGGGCCTAAAAAAAAAAGAAGCGCTTTTTCAAGCTTGAATTAAAAAGTGTCATCCAGCATTTCCAAAAAGATTCATCGAATGACAATATCACTTGAAAAGTCTCCGATATTATTATTTTATTAACCGTCTGTAGTGAATTTATATTTAAATTAAGCTCAGATGATTATATTGATCCTGCTGCTCTTAAATATGTAAATGTATAGCTTTTTTTCTATTAACTTTTAGAATATCTTTAGTATAAGTTTTCCATACAAAATGATTATTGTTAAAAGCCCCCTAAAGGTAAATTGTGTTGCGCACATTTCAGGCTGGTACATTTGGCATATCGACATTTGATGACAATATTAAATATTGGACGGCCAGATTAATACAAATAATAAGCCACCAATGTTGCTAAGTCTTAAAGAGCAAGTTTTTTTGGGTTACAAAAATGCAGCAACATGTTTTCTCAAGTGTTGTTCCGGCTTTTGTTTTCTGTCAATTTTTTGTTTCTATGATTACATCCTGGCAACTTTTAGCCACCCATGTTGTAGGTCTTTCTCGTGCAAAAATATTTGCACATTAAATGCATTCTAGTAATTATGCATAATGACATTGTAATTACGTGTAAGTACACAGTAATTAGAGACACTTAATGTACAATGCTACCATATTCAGTACAGAAGTTCAAGTGAACCTCAAGGTTTGCTGTCCAATGCTTTGAAGATTTGTTCTTCATCAGTATTCTGCTACTGGAAAGCTGATTCCTGTATAACTGTGCTCTTGCATGACCTCTGAAAGTTCAAAAGAATACAAAGGCTTGATTTCCTTTGCATATTGCAGCGGCCTCAGATCTCACCTATGGTGTATTTGGAATACATATAGGATCGGGGTGACATGAGGATCATTAACTACTGTACCCTTTTAAAAGTATCGATCTCTCTCTACCTCTTCGCAAAAAAACAATAGGCTCATTGTGGATTACACAAATCGATTGCATGCATTGCTGTCTTTGAGAACATTGCTCATAATCAGAGAGATCTAAACCTCGGGAGGGTCTGAGGAGAAGATAGGAAGACATCATGTCTTTAAGATTCATCTGCCATGTGGGCACTGGGGAGAGAACCGCGGAGGTCAGCCCTGGTACTAAACAATACCAATAAAGATCACAAGAGACAACTGATTGAGAAGATAGGTAGTACAAGAGATAACCCAAGGAGTCAGATTTGTATGGCTGTACATGCAACCTTGTGACCAGCCAGTCAAGGAGAGATAATGGTTGCTGTTCAGAACTGCTCATGAATAGAGGGTCGTGGTTCAGTATTGTCAGCCACAGAAATAGGATACTATTGTAGAAATAACCTGTGGAGGTGGCGGTATTTGTGGATGAATAACAAGTTGTTCTTGCATGCCCTGGACTGTGCGTCACTGTGCAGTTCTTCAGGGATGATACTCTGATCAGTCTCACCACACAAAGCAACCTTGCAAGAGCTTGAAATAGTTCTAAAAGCAGAAGACAGCAGCAGTTAATCAGTACATGGTGTGTCATTGCTTTCCAATTAAATCACGAGGAAAAGAGTTCAATGCAAACTCCCACTGCTGCGTTTATAAATATCTTTCTTACAGTCAAAGAGCAAACGTGGGATTCCTTTTCTTTGCGTGTTGCTTTAGGCAGCACTCGTAGAAAGTGTGATGAGCGAATGCAAGCAAAAATATACTTCTGTGAGTTCGGAGCATTTCTACAACAGTACAGTAGTCTTCGCGTACAGGAACACCTCCTAAGAGAACACTTTGCCTAAGGGAACACCCTTGTGGTGAAACAGATTTTTCCCATTGTAAAGGCTCCGGCTAAAGGAACAGGAACTTCGCTTACAAGAACACCTTTGGCACTAATAGCGATTCATTCACCATGGATACAGTACTGTTTTGTAAAAAAAAAAAAAAAGCGACTTGTCATCACGAGAGTGTCTTGAGGGACACTGATTGGTTTATTAAATCTTTCCAGAACCGGGCCGCTGACCCTCGGCACTAAAGGCTGACACGCTACAGTTTCGCTAAAGGGGAATCCCCCGCAGCTGGGTTTGTCGTCATGTCTTTTATGCACACATACAATGTGCCTATTCATTCATTACAGGGGTCATTCATTCCAGTATTCTAACAAATACATCCCATGTTTGATCTGTGCCTAGAGAGGTTCTATCTGGTCCCTATTGTGGAATTTTCATCTCTTAGTAAATCATGAAGACACCTCTGGAAACAGAAGACAGGTAATTGGAATTCTTTCAGCATTCCGATTCCATTCTCACTGGCAGCTTTGATGGACAGGCCGTGATTACAACCATGTTAGCAAGGTGGCAAAGGACAAGCTGTCCTTTGGAAGAATTGCAGTCTGCAAGCCTGGTTTTGCTATAAATTTAGATAACTTGGGAAACCTTGTACAGTAAAGTAGAAATATCCCTTGAAGGCTCGGAGCGAAGCAATGAACCTCCTTTTTACTGAAGCTCGCGCACACAGGCATCACAGAATGCAGTTATTCAGGAGAATATGAATTCAAATGGAGTTCATGCCCATCTCTGATTGGTGCTGCGGGACATGTAGAGAACATCAAATAAAATACTCCACTAAAATACTGTTTATTTCCCCTTTATCACAGCGTTCTCTGGGAAAACAGAACTATTGCAGTGTTTCAATAGCATGCCCAAGTTTAATCAGTCACTTCCTTCCCTCCCCTGACAAATCCCCTCTTCCTTTAGCATGCTTGATATATTTAGGAGGCTGTGTGGTCCAGTGGTTAAAGAAAGGGGCTTGTAACCAGGAGGTCCCCGGTTCAAATCCCACCTCAGCCACTGACTCATTGTGTGACCCTGAGCAAGTCACTTAACCTCCTTGTGCTCCGTCTTTCGGGTGAGACGTAGTTGTAAGTGACTCTGCAGCTGATGCATAGTTCACACACCCTAGTCTCTGTAAGTCGCCTTGGATAAAGGCGTCTGCTAAATAAACTAATAATAATATTTTCAGCTTTAATGGCTGTTGAAAGAAGGAGGCACAAAAAGATGGACGCAGATCCCACTGGTCAAGGCTGGATAATGTGCCGCTTACAATATGTGAAAGTGATTCCAGTAACGAACAAATAAAGGCTAAATGGCTTTCGAAATTGTGGTAAATCAATTTTTTTCACAGCATTTTTATTGATATTGATTGTGTAGGAGCCATTTGGTGACAATACCTGATGAGTTGTTTTTGTCACTATTTTTTCAAATGCCTAATATCGATCAAATGCCTAACAGGATCTGTGTGTGTGTATCTGTCTGTCTGTCTGTCTGTCAGTGGAGTGGATGTGCTGGACAGACAGACAGAGAGAGAGAGAGAGAGAGAGAGAGAGAGACACAGAGACAGAGAGAGAGAGAGAGAGAGATGATTTTGTGGTTTTTTTCCCTCATATTTTTCAGCTAAATGGGAATGCAGGTGTAGATTCTGATTTATTATTAAATATATTTTTGCCTGTTTAATAAAAGTGCTGATTGATCATTTCAATCTTGTATTTACTGCAGGAAAGCCTATTTTTTAATTAATTTATGACGTGTTGTAAAACAGCATAAGAGAAAAAAACAAACACAAGTCTATATCATGAAGAGCTACAAAAGAACAAAGCAGTCTCAATGTGCCAGGTTAACAGGACAGAAAATACTTTTCAATGGTATAATGAAAGCTGTTATTTCATCACTTTCACATCATTTATCAGAGTCCATGAATCCTGTTTTAAATTCATGATGCTTAGTCCTTGGCAGTATTCTGTTTTTTCTATTATTATTTGTTTGTTTATTATTTCTGCATTCATGTTAGAAAAAAAGTCACTCGATTAGTTTTGCAATATGTTTACGGTTCACCAAAGTCAATGACTCCTTCTGCATTTTAAACACCCTCAGTCTCTGTGTTAATCTGTCAGTATTAATATGTAAAGGCGTATTGTCAGACTATGTTCTCGTAGAGACAAATAAAATAATGGCTGGATTGGCAGAGACCATTTTATTAATAGGAAATTGGACAAAAGAAAAAATTTGAAATCACATGGATGACAGGAAAGGAGAATTGAATGGTAATCCCAAACAGGAATGCTGCTGTGAAACGTGAAATTCTATTTCAAATGTGCTTGTTTAACCAGGATAGAGCCATTGAAATAGATATCTCATTGCCAAGGGGATCCCGGCAAGAGAATAATATTTTAAAAATCAATGGCAAAAAGAGACAAGTCATTCAAACAGGATAAAAGCAGTTAAAACAATCATACAAAAGTTCAAATGAAAAGCTATTACCCAAGGTTAACCAAAGCAATCCAATCCACTGGTTTGACATCGTTATTCGATCAAGCATTTTGCAATTACCAAACATATCCTATTTGACTTGGTTCCCTTAAGGTTGTAATGCAGAACACATCAAGGTGCTGGCACTGGTAAGCATATTTCCTGAGTGTTTCTGAGCTTCTTTAATGAAGCTGTGAGTGTCTACTGTAATACCTTCAGCACTGAATCCCTGCCCAGCTCCACAGCTCCCTTTGCTCCCTTGCTGCTGGGACTGGGAGATTGACAGTTGCTTTGCGTAACTTTCACATGCAATCAACGTGAAAAGCACCAGCCGAGGCCCCAAACCTAGAAGAATCAATTCTGAAACTCTATTCACAGTAGCTGCTTAACTTTCCTTCTCAATGCACTGTGCATCACAACCCCCTGCCCCCTGAGCACTGTGTGCAACTGAACGAGTAAGAAATCTATTTGGTAGATTAAGGGACTAAAGAAAAAGAAAGTTGTATTCCCTCATGCATTGCTGATCCATTGGTCTTGAATGGGATGCATGCACTTGAGCCCTGCTGTGAACAGGTTTGCTTTGCCCTCTGTATTTTAGCTTACTTTGCATTCCTTGCTGTTATGAAACATGTTCCAGCCTTCTTGATGCAACATGCAGCTTGATGCTGACATGATAAGCACTAAATGAAACAGGCAAGGTCATCCAGACTCCTGCAATCCCAGCTGGAGAGTAGCTGTTCTTAATTCATGAGGGATCTTACTCTGCACTCTTCAGTAAAGTCAAGAACTGTCTTAAAAAGAGCTCTCTGTGTTTAGGAATTGAAGAGATTCCTCCCATTTAAAAACTCCCAGTTACAGAGGGGACAGGAGTTACTCTTGCTCACCCTCTGTGGTCGTTTCTAAAAGCCATTTCACTTCTGAAAGGTACGTTCATGTACAATCCCCCTTCTATTTGTCAGGCCACCCAAACATGTGAAAATGTGTCGGTTTGAATGGAAGGCCTGAATTAACTGCAGGGGAATGAAAAAAAACACAAAAGCATCTGTGGAATGTGGTGAGGTTAAATTGGACGATTGATTGCCAATCTAACCTGGCCACATAGAAAAGCACAGACTGACTGATATAGTCAGCTCAGAGCAGGAACTTGTGAGGAGAGGGCAATAGCTGGTGTTCTCTAATAGCTCAGCTACCAAGAGCTCAAGTACCTGCTGCTAATAAGGGGACTTTTTCTATTTTGTATTTAGTTTATTTATTTATTTATTTTTTTGTGACGCCTGCTTGCTCACACAGCCTTTACATCAGAGCGGATCACAGCTTTGCCTGAATTGCAGTGTAGGAGACATATTTCAGCTTTGCATTGCTTAGCTTAGTATTGATCATAGCGAGAGATGGTGAGTTATCCCTGCGATTGTTACTAATGCAGCTCTCCAGGCATGCATCCAAACTCTCCAAGCTATTTAGAAAGGAGTGAGAAGGACATGGTGTCACAATGCAAGCTGTGAAACTTGCCGGCTTAAACTAAACTTAAACTAACTCTTTCATTTCAACAGAGAACATTTAGATCTTTTATTTAACATCATGTAATCAAAGAAACTACAAAACTATATTGCAAAAGTCTACCGGAAGCCATACTAGTAGTACAGTATTTCATGTTAGATTTAAAAATGTCACTTTTTTCCATTTTTGTCAGTTTTAATAAATTAACTAAACTTTTGGCCATAGCTTTAGAATTGGAATGGCCTTCAAGGACTGATTGTGGCTCCTCAGAGACTTAGTGAATATAAAGCCACTGGGCTCAGCTGTTAAACATTGTCACTTTTAATTTTTAGTTTGTTTTCTGCTTGTACCCAGAAACACGGCTGCTCCAGACTGAGGCACAAGCAATGCAACAAGAGTGCCCTGGCCTTGAGCTTCCAGCACTAATACACACAAAGCTCTGCGCTGCAATGGAAAGCCTATGGGAAGCCTCTATAGATCCCAGCTTTCATCTCAAATGTGAAATACCCAACTGCATTTGAGAGGGTCAGTCAGCATTTCATCTTCTCGATGTGCTGCTGTGCTGTACGTAATCTGAAGCTGTATTGTGATGATCTACAGTAAGTTGTTTTCAATAAAACTGCAAGCACAGAAATTGGCCTGTGCTGTGCAAGCAGACAACAGTACCCGCTGCTGTATAATTCAGCACCTGCGCTCCGGGGAAATAACAGCACGCTAATCTTGAGCGACTGCAGAAAGGCTGCCGTCAGTACACCTTGCCCCAGTTTAATGAAATGGAAGTTAAAAAACATAAATAAAAATGATGCCTCATCATCACCTGCCTCAGAGTTGCTTTTCAGCAATCTAATTAAAATATAGATTAATGGAAATAAAGTTGAATTACTAATATCCTGTTTCATTTTCCTGCACACATCAGCTGAAATAAAAAAAAATGTATATATATATATATATATATATATATATATCAAATTAAAATTCAGGACCTTAAAAAAAGTTAACCACAAAACACTTGTCCTGTAATAGATATAGCTACAGGATGCATCTTTACACTCTTATCTTGCTATAGCTACAGGATGCATCTCTACACTCTTATCTTGCTATAGCTACAGGATGCATATCTACACTTATCTTGCTATAGCTACAGGATGCATCTTTACACTCTTATCTTGCTATAGCTACAGGATCCATCTCTACACTCTTATCTTGCTATAGCTACAGGATGCATATCTACACTTATCTTGCTATAGCTACAGGATGCATCTTCACACTTATCTTGCTATAGCTACAGGATGCATCTTTACACTCTTATCTTGCTATAGCTACAGGATGCATCTTTACACTTATCTTGCTATAGCTACAGGATGCATATCTACACTTATCTTGCTATAGCTACAGGATGCATCTTTACACTCTTATCTTGCTATAGCTACAGGATGCATCTTTACACTTATCTTGCTATAGCTACAGGATGCATCTTTACACTCTTATCTTGCTATAGCTACAGGATGCATCTTTACACTCTTATCTTGCTATAGCTACAGGATGCATCTCTACACTCTAATCTTGCTATAGCTACAGGATGCATCTTTACACTCTTATCTTGCTGTTTCAATCGAATTCATTGGCTAATTCCTTGTATGTTTGCATTTCAGCTCTCACATCATTTGAAAGCCCGGTGTTGCTCTCTCCCCTTATGTACCTATATGAGGTGAATTCCCAGCCATATATATATGGCAAGCAGGCAAGCAGGCAAGCCCGCAGGCTCCCGGCCAGACTACAGGGATCGCCAGTGCGCTGTGAGATGAGGACACCCTGGTCGACCTAAACCCTCAGTTGAACTTTATGCTGATAGAATAGCACTCATCGCCCTTTAAAAAGACAATCACAACCTAATTTGTTATAGCTTAAATAAAATAGCACCTAATTTATAGGGAAGACAGCTATTGTAAGTTTTAAATTATAATGTGCTAAAAAAAATTCCATTAGTTCAGCTTCTAGACGAAAAGCCGCTCTTCATTAAAATTTCAATCAATGCTTTTAGAACATGCGATTAGCACATGCATTCCTTCTAACATCCAAATCGAATAAACAACAGTGCACAGTAATGCTCCATCAGGTACCGAATGGACCGCGCATTGATATTTTAATAGAAATAGATGGTTTGGATAAAATGGTGAGCTCCATCTTCAAGTGAACAGACAAAAAACGAATTTGCATCATGCATTTCATAATTGTGCGGAACCACAGCACAGGAATACAAGCAGCTACGTAGAAACCTGTAATCTGCAGCTGCAATCTAAAGGCAGACTGTAAGATAAAATGATGTACGGAATACTGTTGGGTCATTTTCGCTTGGTTACACTTCCAAAGTCACACACAGCTACACCATCCCTAATACATGTTTGCACAGTATTTTTGCAAACTGTTTACCAAGCTTTTCCCATGGTTTATTACAGTTTACCCTGATTTGCCATGTTTATTAATATGCATTACCATACCTTGCTATCTTTTACATTGCTTATCTATGCTTTACCATGCTTTCACTATGTTTTATTACACTTTGCTATGGGAAACTTTTATAAGGGCTGAGAGCACTAATACTAATTCTTTACTTACACAGCAAAGGTAAAGTATCACACATTTCAATGTATCCCTACAGGGTGTTCTGTAACCCTTTCATGTGCCACGATGAACAATCAGCTTGAGTTTCTGTCTCAAGACTTTCTTATACCTCTTGGGGGATGCAGAATAAAAGCAGGAGCTTTAAAAAGAATTTGTGTTGCACAATGAAGCTATCTTGTGCATCTATTGCTTTACGTTGCAGGACTGTGTGAATCTGAATGCTAACACTGTACCAGTTGCAGGTAGTGCAGGTAGAATCAGAGAAGTTGCTCACAATAAAAGTCTGGGTTTAAAGGGCTCTGGAGACCGCAAGAAAATATAGCAAGCACTTCATATATGATTTCTAAGTGGAAACCGAGGGATATCTGCCCTTGATGGCATAGGTGGTGTGCAAATCTGTTTTTATTTAATTTTTTTCAAAGACTGCCCTAGTTAGTCATTGATGCAGTAAGACTGTACCTGGTTTCTACAAAAAATGACATTCTTTGCACTTCATATATAGCTTGTTGGAAAAATGATAATTAGTCATGATGCCTGTCGTTTGTGTGACTATCTGCTTAGCGGTTTCATAACACTGGTTGATGTGAAAGAGCTGCTGTCATTTCTTTATCTATGTATATAATCAAGGTGTTCTGAGCTGTCTCAGGGCTTATGTAAGTGAAGGCTGGAAAGATAACCTGTCCTCTGCTAGCCACACAATCAAACAGCAAAGCTTTTCTGAAGCATGACGCTTTCAGCCACTTCACAGCAAATCAGAGTCGCCATCTGAACTATTTAACTTGCACGTTTGGAGCAGAACAAACCCCTCATGGAACGCACAAACAGAGACAAAAAAAACATCCTTATCTGCCAATAATACCAGACAGAAGAGAACGACCTGAGAATACCGACTGTTTGTTTCGTTGTTATACCCCATGGCAATTTAAAAAAAAACACACAAAAAAACCTAGAGATGTTTCTGTTTGTTTTGTATCTGATTAGTCTGCTTTGCTTTTTCTAACCCACACTACAGGACTGAGAATGTCTGAAGATGTTTTTCAATTGCGGCTGCGTTTTTATTCTCTCTGCTCAATATAGGTAAAGTGCACTTGCAGTAGCTGTACGTCTGATTGTTATTAAAATGATAATAATGACCAGGCTAGAACAAACTTGCTGGAGCACTCCTGTTATGAATCTGAGAGAATGAATCCGGAAGGATGGTGAGGACTGTTACTGGTGTGCTTTTTTATTGAGAGTCTTGGTTTCAAATGCAAGCTGATCTGGGGTATTGGGTTTGGAAAGAGGAAGTATAGTCAAAGCTGTAGTGTGCTATGACTAGTGATACATTTCAGTCAGGACAATCTTGCCTTCAATAACCACCTTTATTATAATACAAAATCTTACAGATATCCAAAAACATTGAACCCAAACAATGGGTGAAGAAAATAAGTAAAGATAAAAATAGTTGGAGCGCAGCCTCCTCCTTCAGTGCCCCCCGGCGCCGCCCACAAAAAACAAACAATAAAATAATAAATCTATGTGACGTGTTTATCCCGGGGAACAAAAAACATTAGGCAGAGGAGCATCGTATACTCCCTCCCTCAGGACGAGGCTGGGAGTGAGGTGGTGGCGGTTGGGGAGAAGGAGGTAATTCAAAAGCACGACAGGACTGAGTTTGCGAAGTAGGTTTATATACCTTATAGGTTGATGCTTATTGGTTTGTAGATTTAGGCACTTGTATGAATGATACTATAGATTTCCTGCCTGAAAACCTTGCAAGCTTTATATTTACACTAATATATAACTCCTTATCAATTTTCCCCATAGTTTCGGCATCTGTGCAATGTGCAAACTTGGGCTTAGCTTTCGACTTCCATACAGATTTATTGTTTTAAACGTGATGCATTCCATGGCACCACATTGTCAGTTCATCCTCGCACCAGCGAGATATCCCATGTCAGTCCTTTCTGGGGCAATATGGGGTCACATTTGCATCTTTCTGTATTTCTTTTTTTGGGTCCCGTTATAGTCCAGTTGGAGGAATGGAATATCTTGGGCTGACAGAGTCATATCTCCATTGAACATTCACCTCATGCCTGGACCTGCAGAAGAGTCACACGAGCGATACTAGAAGGAATTCCGAAGAGCGTCAATCTTTTATACAACCAACACAGCATACGCCCTGCTGCTGGCTCCCAGAGCTGCTGGCCTAGAATGTTTAATGTATTCCTTCTCAGCAGCAGAAATGATCTCATTGTGTCACAGTCTGGGCTTTGAGTAATCACTCTGAAACAGGGGTCCATGAGCTCCGAGTGCGCCACTGTACTATTTCAGTCCCTCGGTTTTCTTCCAGTATCCTTCAACTTTTATAAAAGCTGTGCCAGTTTTACAACAGTACATTACACTGCCAGCTCTCTCTCTCTCTCTCTCTCTCTCTCTCTCTCTCTCTCTCTCTCTCTCTCTCTCTCTCTCTCTCTCTATATATATATATACTGTATATAGAATGTAGGGCATTAGCATTTTTTAAGGGAGCATTTTTGATGAACAGAGATTAATATTGTCGCAAAGTTAAAGGGATTAAATAATGCTGGAGTAGGGCTAAAACTCCATTGGCTTGCCATGAAGAGTGCATGCTGGGTGAGGTACAGAGGGTTCATTCATTCGAAGCCTCTGGCGAATGCCTGTGATTACCATTACAGGCCTAAACAGAGGCAGTTATAAATAAATAAATACAAAACCACCACGCCAGCCTGTAGTCCCCTGATGGTGGCTCCTTATATTTTATCTTCCCTGCAAGCTTGACACAATGCTGATGCAGCCCAGTCAATGGTTAGCCCAATGATGGTGAAGAGGGATTCAGCCCATCGCTCAACCCCAATACTCTGTTCTTCTCTTACTGCATTACATTACGTTACATGCGTTTGTGGTGTTCAGGCTGTGGCGTGACGCTGGCGTGACACTTCCTATTGAAGAGACGGGGCGGTTGTGGGCAGAGGCTCCTGCCCTTCACTTGGTGAAGCCGGTTTGGATGGAGCTCAGATTGCAGTTATGAAAGCAAGGTGGATGGAACAGGTCACTGTCTAACTGAGCCCAGGTGTTCTCTGTCCATTAAAGAATACGCAGCTTCAAATATTAATGGATGTTTTTCCCATTTGCAGGGTTTTCCAGATAAGCGCAAAGCAGCTCAGAGATAGCGAAAGAAAATCAATAATAACTCAATACTGGAACAACAGAGCCCCAACCTGTGATTAAAGCGACACATGAATGCAGTGCAGTGTGCAGACTCAGAGGTTACTGGCACAGGTATACAATGCACTTACTCTTTAGCTGCAGTGCAGTGTGCAGACTCAGAGGTTAAACAATGGGAACCTTTCAAAGGGCTTCTATAGTAAGTGTATAATAAAGCAGGACTCTGAACTAGCCAGGCTATCACAGCCCCCCCCCCCTCCCCAGGGGGCAGCACTGGACATGCAGGGTCTCTGTTTGACACTGCGTGAGAAGCAGGCACACTCATCATGCTGTGACGCTGTAACACTGCAGCAGAAAACTGCAGCACGGAGCACTTTCCATTTTCTCACTTAAATGTGGTGAGTTGCTGGACTCTTGTTCAGATAGCTGTTTTCACACACACACACACACACGCATCCGCACACACACACACACACACACACACTGTCTCGTTTCGTTAGCACATTTCTACCCTGGTATGGTTTTACATTGTCAGATGAAAATACATTAATCCTACTCATGCTTTTAAATATGGGAGACTATACACAGAATGAATGGATACAGGGAGAGGATCATGCTATTATATTATGTAAATAGTTTAAAAAAGAAGAAAAAAACATAAGACTGCATTGATCTGTTATGCAAAAAGAAAAAAATACCACTATATATGGTAATTGAGGGCGGTGTAATAATGGGTATGATAGCAGTCACACTGCAGCGTTGCAGTCGCTCTTGCTTAGATACATTGAACTGCTTTGGTAATGCTTAATATCTTGGAACAGGTGATTTTTACCTTATGATTAAGAGCTAATAAAGGGCTGGCTGTGCTTTCTACAAAGGCAGCTTGCACGCCTGCATATTCAGTGTTTGTAATAAAGCTTTATTACGGACATTTACTTGGAATAGCAGTCTTAGCATATTTGTGTGACATTTCCTAGTTATTTTATTATGATCTTAAACCATTTAAGAAAAATAACATCTAAAGCTTGAATAGTAGGATCCTCACTTTTAATGAAACCAGGCAGTCTAACCCCTTGCAGCAATGCCTGGCATACAAAGGGTTACAAAAGATCTTTTGCAGCGAATGTTTTACTGCTTGGCATAAAAAAAGCACCGATAAACTTTCATAAATGTCAACATGAGGCATTGGATAGTACATGCATATCTCATACTGTCTTTATCCAAGTTTAACACTAAATACACCTAACTACATAAACCTAAATACAGCTAACTACATGGCTAACAGAGCTGTAAGGAAATGCCATACTTGGCTACTCAGTCTTTAAAAGAAAATGTGTTCAATCTGAAATGCATTCCTCTGTATTCAATTGAGGTAGAAAACCGGAATGATTTTGATAGAGCCATGCACTTCAATATCGGGACGCATTGTAAACAAGTCTTGCAGGTAATGGCTACTGCGATAGCATCAGAAACTGAAGGGAAAGCAAATGCTTATTCCTCAGACCAAACAGCTTAGGCTTTTGTTTGAAGAGCAGGTAATGCATGGAATTTATAAAGTAAACTCCCCCCCTGTACCAGTCTATGTACCCCTATGAACCCACATGTACACTTTCTCCATGTGCACAATTCTGTAGAGTAATGTGCTGTACATGGGGAAAGCATACTTGCTGTACTGTACTGGCAGGGGCGTCTGCTGAATCAAATTGGGTGATATTATGCCTCCACAAAAGTGCTTGCCAATGCTTTTGGATCCACACACAGCCAGGAGTTGTGTATGTTTGATGGTTCCTTTGCTGTGTGGTGGTCTGTAAAATTGAACCTAAATTGTAATTCTATATAATCCTGTGAAATAAAAATAAAAAAAAATAAAAAAAGGAGAGCTGTACTAACTGTATGTTCTGAGGAGCGAACATTGATTTTTAACGCTGTGGGATACACAGACAAATTGATTTTACACAAGATTAGGGCAGAGAATGTTAATATCTGGGAAGATACAGATGTCAGTAACAGATGACACACAGTATACTGCTGCACAGTACATATTATTAACCCTAGTCGCTCATGATTTCCACTAAAACCCAATGCAATTCTATAAGGTACATGGACCTTAGCTGCTTTGTAAAATATGTAATGTATATTAGAACAGAGCTGTTGGGAACTTTATGTTTTATAATGCTTATAAAATCAACTCCAAAAACTAGGACCTGGGGGTTATTGATAAAAACGTGTGTTTAATGCACTTGGTACAACGCTGGTGATTTTTACTGCAGAGTGTATGACATGAGAAACGTCCAGTTGCAACAAACTCAAAGCAAAATGTTCTCACAGATCTATTGGTACTTTCAGGGATGATACATGCATGTAGGGTTGTCAGGAGGTTATGTGGTAAGTCATTAGATAATCTGTAGGCAGTTAATTGAAATGTCATCACTTTCTGGGCTATAACAACTGGAAGTGCGTGACTAGGGTATATTCTATTCTACTGTCAGTGATAATTGGGAGGATTCTTGTCATTGTGGTCTCCAGGGAACTGACTCCCTTTGTTAACTCAAAAATACCTTAACTGCAATCTGTGCTTTGGTTACCACACACCCCCTGACAAGACAATGTTGGGGATGCAAGACCGCCAGCCAGTGATCCACAGGGAAATAAATCCATAGCTTGAACAGTCTCGAGCAGAAATAACTCATTGTCTTAGAATAATGTGATCGATGAAAAGTGTATTGATCTCTCTCTCTCTCTCTCTCTCTCTCTCTCTCTCTCTCTCTCTCTCTCTCTCTCTCTCTCTCTCTCTCTCTCTCTCTCTCTCTCTCTCTCTCTCTCTCTCTATATATATATATATATAGATAACCAAGATAACCAAACTCATCAATAACTTTGTAGAGATGATAATTAGAAGTAAAGATGGCAGGTACTGACATGAGCGGATGAAAAAATTGAAAGGATCAAAGTGTAGTTGACCTTTTAAATTGCCTGTAAAATCTCAATGCTTGGTATGGATCCTTAACCTTCACAAAGCAACTCTGAATATACTGGAACACAAACACTCATGTCACTCAAGTTGGCACAATGCAGTTTTTCAAACTATACTTTGTAGTCTAAAAACAATCAAGTCTCACCTCCTTTTACCTGTTGCACCTGCCTTTATATCTACCATGGTATATTTACACGGCACTTTTGCAGCTTTCCCCCATGCTTTTCCATTGGTTATACTTGGTTATACTTTACCCTACCTCCCTATTCTTTACATTGCTTACCTGTGCTTTACCATGCTTTATTACACATTGCTATGCTTTTACTATGGTAAACTTTTATAAGAGCCAGTAATGGATGTTAGCAAGTTACTGCAGCCTGGAAGTCTCTGTCCAGACTCATGGGGAGCCTGACCAGTTGGGGTTGCAGGGTCTCCCTGACATCTGCAAGTTCAAAGATCAACGTAGCGCTCAGCCAACTCGGTGTGAACGGGATTGCATGACTAACCCTGCACTCCAAGCTGTGGAACCCCAGACGCATCCTTCAAAAATATCTCAAAAGGTAAAGGTGCTCCTTTTAATGCGTGGCGTATTCTAGGAAAACAGATGACAGTGTATTTCATTAATCATGTATAGAACAGCCCTGCCCTAAGCATTACACTGGCACGGAACCAGAACAGCGCTGCCCTAACCACTACACTGGCACGGAACCAGAACAGCGCTGCCCTAACCACTACACTGGCACAGAACCACCTTGACTCCACTGAGAGATGAATTTGCAAGCGGCTTGAAAATGACCTTTTTATGTGTGATGGAGGTTCAAGAAACTGAAAAGCCCAGCCTTTTAGTGCACTAAACATTGGAATGGAAAGCAATCTTAGGAAAGCATTGCTTTTTAAATCCACAACGGTTCTGTCTGGGAAATGGTCTCTATGATTTTAAAACCGGGGCATGCTCATGTTTATGACACCCATTGGTGCAGCCCTCTGTAGCGTCAACGCCTTCGGGTTTAATGATGATCAGAAAGACCTGCTCTTCTTCATTGAGAATGGGCTGCTATGCCTTCGCCGGGTGATATCGGCTGTCAACAGGCATTTGTCAGGACTGCATTGCATCAGGGATGGATGCTATCTACAAAACAGCCTCCGAGATCCTGCTGCTGGAGACAAGGACTGGGGAATTTCAAATAAAAATGAAAATCCAGCTGTCTAAAGGAGTCAATCGAAGTCACTTAGGATTAAAGGAATATTTTTTTTTGAGGAAAAAAAAAGTTGTTGTTGACGCTCTCTCCCTAACCCTTCCAAACTGATGAATTATTCCTGGTGTCACGACGTTGAATCTTATAATAATGACATTCCTGGCAATCTCAGAGAAATGGTGGATGTTGCCAACAGATATTAGGCCGATAGTTCATTACTGTTATGCAAGCAGTTGTTGTTTTTTTTCGGTGTTGTGGCATATCTTGACTCTAATTTGCAAAGGATTAGATCTGTTTTCTTGACGTGATCTTTGTTAAGTGCCCTTGCCCTGAACTTTAAGCATCTGACACACAGAAAGATAAGTGCACAGTATCGTTGTGACCCTTTGAAGCGACACAGCAGTTAAAGGCTAATCTTTATAAATTAATTGTGTTTTTTTATGTTTCTCTAATTATTCCCCTAATTTAAAAGAGATCAAAAAACATCTACCATCTGCAGTTCCCCCATGGCACCAATAGATGATTTTGACTAGAAAGAAAAAAGAAAAAAAAAACACAAAATATTAAATGAAAAATAGAGAAACATTTTCCTTTAGGCTGATGAGCAGTTTTCCCCCCTCACTGCACTCTTCGTGGTCTTGGTTTTATTTTAAGACTCCTCTGCAGCAGTGTGGCAATTTGTTTCCAATATGGGGATAAAGTGCATTAAAAATGCATTTCTGTTGGACCTTATCAACTGTACCAGTTTTATTTTCTTCACTCCTTGCCGTTTTATTTATTTATTTATTCTGTATTTCCTCTTCATGCAGTAAGAAAGACACAATGCCAGCGCATTGACGTCATCTGCCCACTCGGTTTTCTGCTCATCTACTTCTGTCTGTCAGAATCATCTGCAGAGTTTTGCATTAACCCAGTGAACAGCAACACTGACTCCCTGGAGCCGTAGATTAATCGATTGAGTATCCTGACAGATATCTCCTCTCCACTGGTTATCTTTTAGGCACAATTAGAGCGTGTGCAAATACTTTATCCAGGATTATGAGCAGCAGACACAAGTGCACGTCATTAGTCCTCATACAGTAGCCTCATTACCAGCTAGGAGCTGATCCAGCAACACTAATGATACAGGCAGGTTATCAAGAGAGCTGTGATCACGTTGAAAATGGTTACCTGCACCAACTTGTGTGGCTTACATACCCTTTGCCCGCAGGTGGTAATTACTCAAACTGCACCCTCAGATGTCTGCTGGTTATAGTCAAGTATTCTGAAAACCTTTGATGGCACAGGCAATGAATCTTCTGATGTCGTAAGTAGAGTTTTTAAATTGGCGTTTTTTTCCCCCTAATATATTGAAATGTACATGCATGCTGACATCAAAATCCATTCCTGGCAGATAAGCCTGCCATCTGATATTCTGAGATCCTGACAGTCTAAAAGATAGGTAGTCTTTACAACACCTTCATTTCCAAAGCATGTGTACGATTTCACATCTATTCCCGAGCCCTCTAGCAGGAGGAATCTAGCATCCCATTAAGAAAAGATGTTGGAAGCGATTCACACACACACACACACACACACACACACACACACACACACACACACACACACACACACACACACACACACACACACAGCTTGCATTGCCAGCCGTTCAGACCCAAGTCATTTTCAATTGCAGGACTGAACTGGAAACCAAGTCTCAGCAGTGAAAGATAAGATTGTTGTGACAGAGCGTTTCCCCGCCAACACAGAACTACTTTATCCTTTGACCTCAAGGCCCAGGGATGTGGCATCCCCTGCATGCCAGCATAGAAGCACAGAAGGCGTCCCGTTTCCTTGTGCTGCATTGAGGTTAGCCCAGGCAGCTGACAGTGTCACTTCCACTGTGAGATAAGCTGTTTGCACCTTGATAGCCCAGAGCTTCTCTCCATGCTTCATTACCAATCCTTGTCAGACGACAGTCCTTGGGATGCTCTGATCACACACATTACTCTGTCTCCCTATAATCAGGCTTAACAAATGCATTGAAAGAAAACTCCCACCCTTGGTAACGCTGCTATAATAGCCTCCAACCTGTCTGACCTCAGACTCTGATGCATCTCTCAATTTCACCCGCCCTGCTGAGAGTCTGTCAAGGGCACTTATGAATTAACCTTTCATTGTCTTTAGAGCACTTGAGATGAGATATACAGACAGCAAGGTTGTTGATATTAGAGACAATAAAAAAATGAATGGGCTCTCCTTCCCACATAATTCAAACTCAACGTTACATGCCTGAATTTATACAGTAATACACATTTTATTTACAAACAAAAACACAAAAAAGCTGTTTCTGGTTATTGTAGTCATTTTCCTGGGATCCAGCGGAGGTCCTGTGTCTCACTGTCCAATCCCTAGCCCCTTGCATTTTTATTGAGACTTATTGCAACTCTGGCATTCACTAAATCAATGTTAGCTGTTTTTCCCAATGGACTTGTTAAATATAAGATGGCCTTACATATTATTGGACTAACCCGTGGATCCAAATGTAATATTTGCAGTACAGAGCACAAACGTACTGGAGACTGGGAAGATATATCGCTCTGTCAAAATTGACTATTTCTAGGTGCAATCTGGTATTGTGCATGATTTTACAAATGATTTCTACATTCCCTGGACTCGTTGCTGATGCACACTTTTTTATTTGTTTGGTATGACAACACAATGAGAAACCATAGCGTGTGTTCTCTAAAGCCTTTAAATGGAAGCACATGGTCATAAATCTCCAGAAAGGAAATGAAGTAGTGCCAGTTAACCAATCAGCATTTCATTTTGGGATGTTACGGTTATTTGCCTGCGCGAGATTGCTTGCAGGTTTGATAAGGACCTAAGGAGGAAACAGACGCGGTAACCTAGGTAGACAACATATATTTTATATATCAGGAGGCTGTGTGGTCCAGTGGTTAAAGAAACGGGCTCGTAACCAGGAGGTCTCCAGTTCAAATCCCACCTCAGCCACTGACTCACTGTGTGACCCTAAGCAAGTCACTTAACCTCCTTGTGCTCCGTCTTTCGGGTGAGACTTAGTTGTAAGTGACTCTGCAGCTGATGCATAGCTCACACACCCTAGTCTCTGTAAGTCGCCTTGGATAAAGGCGTCTGCTAAATAAACAAATAATAATATTTCATATGGTGTGATGGATTTGGTGTTTGAAAATAGTGGGAAAGAAGATTTACAGCAGGTACTTAATTATTAAATTGATCCCCTCCTCAAAATACAATTCCCAAAGTATTGTTTACTGCTTTAGCTTTGTGATCCTTTTCCTGGGAATGAGCTAAATTCATGTTTGAACCTCAAATGCTAACAGGAATACCTTTCTCTAGGACGCATTAGAGATACATTGACATAAAGTTCCTTTTAAAATTGCTAGAGGGGGAAAAAATGGAATCTCTTTTCCTTCGTTTGTTACAGTTGAATTTTTCAAGCCTTCCTTGTTTCTGAAGACGTCTCTGGCTTGTTCACATTGATTCTGCTGCTCGCGCGGGTTAGGGAGCCTCCTCACAGAACTACAGCAGACCCTACTGGTCAGGTTCCTGAGGAGCTCTGGGCAAGCCTTCGTCCTCCGTGAGGGCTTAAAATCTAAAGCACCAATACTGAAGTATCTCGTAATGTCGCTGTTATGCCAATTTACTTACATACCAATGTTTGACAACAAGTGTAGTCTGCGTACGCTGTGTGACAAAACTGCTCCTGTAAACTTCATGGCTGGAGCTTTGATCCTGCCCTCTAATAATACAACAGACTGGCAATGGCCCCTGACTAATGCATTCTTTATGAGCCTCTGCATTATTAAATTGCTTCAGTGCGTATTTCATGCATTGGACGAAGCCCTTCCGATGGGTTTTTTATGAGTAACTGCTTTCATGTCAAAGAACAAGCAAACAAGCAAACACGCAGGTGCTTACATAGATCGTGCAAAAAGATTTACACATACAGTATGTTCATTTGAAATATGCATAATATCATTGTAATTATGTGTAAGTAAAGATGTATTTACTAAATAACTACTATATAGAAAATACACAGTAATTAGAGACACTTTATGTAAAGTGTTACCCTGTACAGAAGGTGGTGTAGTAAAAAAAATAAGTTTCCAATAAAATACATTTGCCTGCAAAAGACTGTAGAGTTTCTGTTACTAGAAATAAAGTGTGTTAACTCAATTTGATATTATGTGTCAGTTCTTCTACGACAAGTATTTTAGAGTGCCTTGGTTATAAGATTGACTCCCTTGTGAATTATTTATTTTTGTTTCTTGTTTTGGTTTAAATGCTTTTCCGGTACAAGTCTGTGAACAAAAATTTATTATTGTGCTAGATCCCACCTTTTTGCCTTTTGGCCAAGCCTTTTGGAATCTCTATTCTGTGAATAAACTCCCGACGAAGGCTGGAACACAGAGCTGCTGTGAGCTGTGATTTACATGTTGCAATAAATATTGAGTGCTCTCTGATTATATCTACTGCTAATTTACCTAATTACATGAAACGTGTAATTATTACTTTATTAAAGAATCAAAAGGAATGATATTGCAGCGGCACATGGAATCTCGTGAACAAGCGATAATAGCAGTGGTGGCATGCTGCATGCTAAATCACAGTGTTTTTACATGCAAGTGTACCTAATTAACGATGTTTGGCAGGAGTATGGGTTTTAAGAGTAGAGGAGCAGCCTCTTTCAATGTGTGTAGAGCACTTTGTACGGTTAAATTAGAGCACAGACATGTTGATGTAAGTGTCACCACAGAAACTGAAGTGCAATGATAAACTGATGGCTTTAATGCATCACAAGCAGTTGTGTGGATTGCCGTTAAAAAGAGTTTGGGAATAAGGGACTTGAGCATAATTAGAGCATGGTGCTTACAGTCTACAGAATCACTAAATGGGCAATAGCTTTTAAATTGCTTAGTCCCCACAGAGGATATAAACAGTTCTAACTATGGGATTTATTTCTGTTTGAACATGAAGCCTCTAAATAGAAAACAACGGAAAGGCCAGTGCCATAAGTGTTCATTCACATTCTCAAGTCAATGGATTGCAATAGGATGAGTAAAGGAAGCTGCCCTGGACTGCTGCCTGAACCATAAGTAGTTGTTGGAGAGTTTGCAGAGGCACACTAGCTGCTTGCATTTGATTGACAGGAAAATCCCTGCAGCAATAACCATGCAGTCAAGCTGACAATGAAACATGGTGCATTTAACCTCTCTTTGCAGTTTACCTTCTCATTTTGGAGGGGGGTTGGCAGCTGAACTCCAAGCCCAGAGAACTCTAAAATGTCTAATTACATTTATTTGATCTGGGTTTTGGGATTTGGATGTTTGAGAGGTTCCTTTGAATTAAATCACTCTTCCTATAGCTGTCAGGGCTGGATGATTCACCATGTCCTCATATAAGAGCGATCCCTGGTACGTGAAATTAGAAGAGGCACAACGCATGCCTAAGCTATTCTGCTGCTACTGTACTGCAAGCAGGCATTGTCACACAGAATGCCACATGCCTGCTTGTATCACATCACCCAGCCCGTCGTTCTGTTGATCCCCTCTTACTTATGCAGTTTTCATTTCATCTTCTCTATATCCATATAGAGGTCCGGAAAAGGAAGGTATGGACACTTCGTTTGGGGAGCTGGCTGTAGATCTGCAGGGGCCATTTCAATTGTCAACATACAGGACAAAAATTCGCCTAAAAACAGGAATCCCCCCCAAAAATCTGATCCGTACCTCTTTATTTTAACTGCAGGTGTATTCTCTGAAATCAGGGGTTTATTACACTGATTAGTAAAACAGTACATTAAATCCAATGTAATAACACAGTAATTACACATGCCATTATGTACTTTCAATGTAACAGCATGCTTAATTACAAAATGACTATGTTGTTATTACACTGTATCTACACAGTATTGCTTATTCATAATGTAATAACTAGGTGATCATGCTTGTTATTACAGTGTAATTACATCATATTTTGAGATACTTAATGTAAAGTGTTACCCATAGGATTAGCCCACTGCAATTGTGTTCTTTGCCTACATGAGTAATTTGAAAGCTAAACTAAACGAATCTGAGTAAGGCTGCTGTTCTACAGCCTCATTAAAACAGCAGTCACTATTCTCTGTACTCCATTTATGAAATTCAATGGAGAACTCCTCAGGGTTCCCAACTCTGATGGCCTTTTTAAGTTTCTTTTGTGATAAATAATTCCTCCTCTAGACAGAACCATTCTCCTTTAGTTGTTGGTTATAGTAGTTTTTAAAAGAAACAAAAAATATGTGTTGTTTTTTTTAGTTTCTCGTGGTTCTTTAGTGAAACTTTCAAAAGAATTGGCGATGATCTAAGTTCATGAAAATGAAAAATAAACACAATTCACAGGGTGTTCAGCAGATCAGGGAGTTCCCAGAGCAGAAAGCACACATACAAACGTGACAATCCACTCACTGCTTTTAAAGCACGGGCCTCCATATCTTTTCTGAAGCGCAGCATTCCATGACTAAAGTTGAGTTCTTTTAATGCAAATGATTCCTTCTTTCTTTTATTGTTACTGAGTGTGACAATAAAAGAAAGTTCTATTGAAACCATCAACCCCTGTTCCGAATTGTATTATTTTATGTGTTTTATTTTGTCTTTGAACGCAAGTTGTGGGGGATTTCATATCACCATTTGGTGTTTTTCAAGCAATGGCTTCACTCGTGTAACCTCATGTAGCTTCATGTAGTTGTCTCACGATGCCCCTCACTTTGTAATGCACTCGGTTTCATTTTGATGTGACATGGCAGTGACTGTTTGCTATGCAGTACTCATCCCTATTACAGCTACATTACCATGTATCTCACAGCTACTTGAAGGTCACTAGAGGCTGAAATACTCGCCATTTCTTCAAATCCCTTGCTCCATATTTCCTGGAAGTCACGGTTTATCACGTTTTCTCTCTGAAACTACAGTAAGCACAAAAAAAAAACTGTTTTGAAAGAACATGCAGAAATCGTAAGGATTCTTGAACCAGTTGTGTAAATGTGAGAAAGGGCAGACATGCTGCTCCCTTCTTAGTTTTCTGTAAAGAACGCGCAGCAACTGTTTTTTTCAGATGACGTGATCCTTCTTATTACAAATTCTGTCACAGAGAAAAAGGACCCTTTCTAAAAACATCAACTCAGCTGTGGGGCAGTGAAAGGGTTTTGTGTGGAGAAGTTTAGTTATTCTAAATAATAAATGAGCGCAGTAATTAGTCAAGTCTATATATAGTGCCAGCTAGAACGGCTCCAGCGATTATACAGGATTTGCATTCTGTTTTAAAGAAAAAGTATTGCCACAGTAAGAGTCTGTGATCCTTGTCCTCCTAACTCAGGATCAGTCAGCATTGTAAAGTCATAGCTGACAGAACTGAAATAAGCACTGGGGGCGTAATCTCTAACGACTGTTATGGGGAGCTCTTAGATCTCAAAACGTCAATGGAACAATGGCAAGCCTTGCAATTAACAAGCCCTTTCCTGAAGCCTTTTAGCAATGCAGCAATGCCCCATCCCTCGATTTAGTCTCCGCTACGGTTTGTGAGAATTTTGGAATCTTTTTTTTTTTTTTTTTTAAGGAAGTAAAAATTGAAATTGACTGCGGAGTACATTTTGTTTATGTTTTGGTTTTTTATTCCAGCCCTTTGGAATCTTCTGAATAAGTAGAACACTCCACATATGGGCCATCAGCGCTAACGTACTCCTTTAAAAGTCAAATTCATGATCAGTTTGCATCCATAACAAAGGACATTGAGTTTAGGCAACAGGCCAATTTTAGGTATTGAAAGTGTGCCTTAGTTGTGTGACATGAACACACGGTAACATGATAAATGGTACAAAACAAATACTTCATAACAGCATCCACGAGAGGGCACATTTAATTTCTTGTACACCTACTTTAGCACCACAGCCTGGCCTCCAGCTGGCCCAAGGTCCTGATCAAAAGGACTGATGTATTGTCCGATCGCATACTTTTCATGCCTCGGAAAATGCAGAGCAACAAGTCCATTTGTCCCGGCTATGAAAATCTTTTGAAGCTATGAATCAATCAGATGATCAGTTGAAATGAATTGACGGATCGCACTCCTCCTGGCCCCTGACTTGTTGTCTTACTTCCATTATAGATGGCTTGAGGAGGTCAGACCGCAATTCAGTTCAATTCCTTTTCTCCTTTATTTCATATGGGCAAGAATCAGAAACAAATCCGGGACCGTTTTTAAAGCTTTCAGATTTGTCTCCTCGCAAACTCTTCTATCATAATATCCTTCAGCTTTAATCTAATAATGTTAGCATGGCTTTATCAGAAATGTTATTTTGTGTTTTTTTTTTAAATTAAATATACCAGACACATTGCCATTTCCTTGCCAGCTATTGTTTTTCCCCTGCAAGAGTCGATATCTAATTATATTCATACATCTGCCTTGTAAATGATACCAGTCCCATTCAGTAGTAGGTTTGCCAGAATCTGCTAATCTTTAGCAAGCTCTTCTGTGCTACAGTATGCAACTAGAATGTGCTTCCCATTTTTTTCTGTTGCAATTACTGTGTTATTAAAAGGTCAGCCTTTATTTGTGTGGCTAAGGTTGACCTTTAAAACTTTGCTTTATGTTTCTTCCTCTAAAGGTAATGTACGTAGATCACAAAACACTGTCATGACAAGACTGGTTCCCTCTATGCATGTTCTGCTTCGTATTGGTATTAAACTGTAGCTGACAGGAATTTAGCAATATAAAGGGGCCTGAAAATAACAATTTGAAATCAGCTTTGGTTACTACTTTCATTCTACTCTTGTCCTTCTTTCCCAGCTCTGACCTGCACAGCGGTCTCTTTTTTTTTTGCTCCAGCGCCAATGCAAAAAGAAAACACGTTACGGAATTCTTAATTGCAACAACTCCAGCCACTAGATCCTCCATGTTTAAAAAGTCCACATCTCAGTCGAGGACGCACCATTTGATCTGTTCTGGATGATGTAAAGAGAATGAAGTGCCTTCCTTATGATAAACGTCTGCAATGAATGTGTAGAACAGCTTTACACCCTCCTGCCTGGGGTGTGTGAGACACCCCTAAATAATACACATGCTTGTGTTTGTATTTCTCTTTTGGACTTGCTGATGACTGTGTCATTCGTGTTTGAGTTATCCAATAGAAATCTAGGTTGAGATTGATAGGGATTGGCTACTGAAGCTGATATGTAAATAAAGGTAGCCATGCTTTAAGGTCAGATTGGTTCTGTTTATGCTCAGGCAATGATGATTCTCTCTGAGAAAATAAATAAAGGAATGCTGGAAATATAAAAGGGACCTCTGGACTCCTGTTGCTCTAACCCATTACTGTATCTCTCTTATGATACAGCACCTGCCTGGGGTGGGCAGCTTTAGCAATGTCAGGTACATTATTCTTGTTAGAGTGTGGAACTCATGGTTCTGCATCTTTTGAGTTCAGCCACCCACTGACCATCGTCATCAACTTCTATGTAAGGGACATCTGGGAAAAAGAAGTTTCATACAAGAAGAATAGAAATATATGTTTTTTTTAAATATAGCTTGAAAAAAAATGTGTTTCCCTTCAATCTTCATCCTTGGCTTTAATCTCCCAAGTGCATGAGAAAGTAAAATACTCAATAAATACAATCGTAGGAAAGGATGCAAGGATCCACGCAGCATATTAATGAATGCTTGAGGCATGCGTGTGTGCATGCGTGCGTGTGTGTAGGGGAGGAGGGGGCTAATTACTATAGAGACGAAGACATGAAGAAAACTCTGAATTACCAAATTATAAATATGATGCCAGGGGAAAATACACCTTGCTGGATTTACGACAAGAAGAAAATATGATATTTTCTGTTCAGAAGAAATGACCCCATTGGAAATTAAAACAAAAAGGAAGAAATTTAGCTGTCAAAGTATATTCCTCTTTGTGCCTCCATCAGAGATGGTATATGACGCAGATCTACTGTCTAAGCATGAAGAAAGCTGTCATTAAGAGTAACTGCACTTGTATGAATGAACAGGCTCCTGCCCCTGGGCGTTCTATATTGAGTCAGATGATGTTTCACTAGAACAAGGATTTTGTTTGTATTCAATAAGAAAGTGCTAAAAAAAAAAGAACTACAATTATGGGTTCCGAATAAAAGGCATCAAATTCTAGAACTCCTAGTCGTTCTATTTAGAGCCCTTTGATTTTTATTAAGCATGCCCCCAGAGACCCTTTCATTTAGGTGTGTACTGAACCCAGTCAAGGGTCGTTTATATAAGGTTGTACGTTCAGAAAAACTGCCTTCTGCTGTCAGCAGTAAATCCTTCAGCTGAACTGAAAATTGGTTATCTATATACTGCCAGTCAAACTTGGTATATTCAAAAGCAATGTATTCGTATGCCTCCCATTTCCTAGCACAGTACAGTAATCTCACTTGATAAAATAAAATGGGCTTGACTGAAACAACCACCTAAGCAACTTTATTTTTTAGATATTTTAGAATGTATTATCATACAATAAGTTCTGTATGATGATAGTAATTAGCAAGGGGTCTGGTGGCCTGGAGCACAAAGGAGACATCATTAAAATGAAAGGGGAAAGCATTCCTGTTTAAACACCAGGACGCAGCAGTACACAATGATTCCCTTGGGTTTTAACTTCAATGTGTATTTGTAAATACTTTAAACAGCATTTTCTTTAATTAAGGCCACCATCTGGGGAAACACGGTGAAGGTGAGCCGGAGTTCAGGATTTTGGTGAAATTCATTGTATGATCACTGAAGAGAAAGATGATGCATTTTGAATGTGGCAACGCTATTCTTTTCTGGTTTGATAAATATTATGTTTCATTGTGAAATATCTATTTTTATACCATGCATATTAAATACATGTGTACTTCCAATGTTATTATTCATAGTTACTGATCTCTCTCGTCTCATCGGAAAGGGGGATAATAAGCAGCTCCTTTTGAAATGCTAATAGAGGGACTAACCAAAAATCAAGTGTCAGAATAAATATTCTATCTCTAGCCACTGTAAAACTCCAAAGAGAAACACTGCAGTCTTCAGGAAGGCATTGAACTGTACAACGACACTCTCAGTGATTCTTATGTTCTGTACTCAGCTCCTTGTGGATCACTAAGACACAGCAGGGTTTAAGATTGCTCTTCAAACTCTTAACAAGTGTTGATTTTGACCCGCCAGGTTGAACCCCAGCTTCATTGTAGAGCATTTTACAGCACTGTAGAATCCCAGTGGATTACATCAGCCTTCCTATATAAAACAAGGCACTTCGATCCTCCTGTCCTTCGTGTAGAATCATGATCATGTTTTCCTTGTTTGAATGTGCTTAGTGAATATGTAACTGCAGTGAAATTGCTGCGTTAGCAGCTTCAGCGTATTTAATTACTTTTTAAAATGCTCTTCTTCTGGCACGTTTGAAAGCAAAACATGTTGGAATACAATGGCTCTGTTTCTATCATATAAAAGACGGTGCAACATAATCTGTCTCTCATAACGTTTCATATAGTTTCCTACATACATTTGATGTTTTAGTAGTCTGGAGTACAGCTATTAAACTTAGCACTCGATTTCAGTCCAGACAGCATAGGAAGATTTCACATCGACATGTTTAGTACAGCTGGGTTTGATTTGCACCAAGCATCCTTCCCTGTGGTGCTTGCCCAGTCTTTGTAACTGTCAGTATACAAAGATAAGAGCTGTAAAGCCGGCCCATTTCAGCAGAGGACTAATTCAATTCAGCTTCGCTATATTTTACTGCATTGATAACAGGACATTAACACTGTAAATACAATCTTTGTGGCTTTAGAGACAGCGCACATCAATAAACACCACAAAGGGGGCTTCTCAATAACAATCAGCTGTGCGGGAGGCAAACATGTAAATCAGTGCTCTGGTCTCACTTGCTTGGGTTGCAGTGGTCAGACTCATGCTTTAGTTGAAGAGTCTTTGCACACAGTAAAGGGGTAGATTCAATGAAACAGAAAGCACAGCTCTAGCATTATGCCCTTGTGTATTTGTGATTTGAATTGCAATTTTTTTTTTTTCGATGGACCCATCCCCTTCGCAGAGAGGGATTCAAGGTAGTCTTTCTAAGTACTTCCTTGAAATACAAGCGAATACCAAGTGCTACCAAGCTGCTCTCTTTAAACATGGTCTTCAGCAGCCGCGCAATGCATGTTCCATTGTAGGTATCTGAACTTGTTTGTACTATACTGAAATAAATCTATAACTCGATAAAGCTGCCCTCACATTCCCAGCTGGAATGACAGCAGACACAACAGAGTAGCGGTTTACATCTTACACCACAGAGGTAAGTGCAAGCCATTAACATTAATCTCTTTGTCATCCTGGGAGACTCTGCTTCAACATCCAGAGGAAACATTTCTGCCTTTTAATGTTATTGTTTGATCATCTATGCAAGATGATCAAACAAAAGACATTTTTATAAGCTTTTTTTTATCTTATAAAACCAGAATCAAACAATTAAGCAATATGTCTAAAGCGCTCCAGTTTTAGGATTGGACCTTTATTTTTATCACTTGTCATTTTTGGATCTGTTGACCACTCTTAAATTGTCCACAGTGAGTGTGCCTGTCAGTAGAGATACATGGTGGACACCTGCTACATGATGAGGCTTCAGTGTGACAGGTGAAATATGAGTGTGCAGCCAGTGAGAGGTTAGTGTCAAATATGTGTTTTCGAAGCAGAGATAAAACAAGCCTGAGTCGTGTCTCCAGGCAGATGCTGATCGGTATTGAACTCTTCATGCCTGCTGCGGTTTACACAAATATTAGTCTTGGTGCTTCAAATTGTTTTTACTGACTTCCTCCTCCACTGAGGGCTTCTGATGTTAAATTCAGTCATTACAGCACGAAGAAACCAATAATGACAACAGGCATCGTTTTAAGGGAAAATATTCTCATGCAAATCAACGGGCACAGCTTTTCTTTCAAACTGTGAGGTTATTTGTTTTGAAAGTCAGGTTCCCTTGATGGACGTGCTGCAGTCCAGTGGTTCTTTGAAGGCCAGACCCTCTTTTTCTTTCAGAATTGGCTCATTTTAACTATTTGGACACTAATACAGAATGTCAAGTTAGTATGTAGTATGAACTTCAGATGATTGACTCATTTTTACAATTGATCTCACTGGCTTTAGTAAATCATGGAGGTCGCTGTTTCACAGAGATGCTAAGAAGCCTTTGACGCAGAATACTAGGCCAGTCCTCTGTTTTCAATGTGCACATTGTAAAAACAAAGTTGATAACACAATAAGGATACCCTTCTGTATACTATGGTTATACAGTCAGGCACAAACTAGGTTTACATTGCATTTGAAGTGATGTGAATCTGATACATCAGATATCAAAGTTTAGCTGAGAAGCACCATAGACAAAAAGATAACGCAGGCGACACAGCAGTGCTTGAGTCCTTGAGTTCCTTGAGTCTTTATAAATCTGTATTATAAAATCTTAAAACTTGATATTTTATATCAGGAAAAAAAGACATGTCTCCATTTCTGGTTGAGGATCAGCAGGAGAAGTCTGCCTTATATTTCTGGCTGCAGTCACTGAACTGCTGGCGAACCCAAAGCATTTACCACATACTTCAAAGTATTTTTCTGTTTTCCTCTTTCTTCTTCTTCTTGGAACGCTAGCTCAGGTAAGATGTATGCTATTCAAAGCCAGATTGCGGAGTCTGCAGGCCTCACATCTGTCTTACATTGATAAGCCCCAGAGCAAAAACCATATGCTTGCATCTGACCTGCTCAGTCATTTAACTTTTTTTTTTTTTTTTTTGCAATTCACTGTAGTAAAAGGTGCATAAGGAACAAGTGGAAAAAAACAAGAAGATATTACAGTCCAGTCCACCGCAGAGAGTGTTTGAGAATATATCAACCCTCCTTTCAGTCAACATTTTATTTGTTTCTGTATTCTGAGACGGCCCACAAGGGATTTGACAGCATATGTGGCCTCATGACCTAAACCATCACAAAGCGCTTAACATGGACAATGTATAACAGGCACCCCAGGAACAGAACCGAATGAACATCAACCTGGCATTCTAATGAAATAATGATCATGTTGGGACAATGGCATAGCTGAATTTATATATCTATATATATATAAGAGTGGTTGGCACAGGTACCCGATTTGTTAATTTGAGAATTAAAAAAAAAATGTAGAAAATATGACAATACAGTTGTAAGCCGGTGTAATAAAGACAATGTTAAAACAAGCTTTGGCATGAAGCCTTTTCATAACTGACAGGATCTCAGTGTTTCACAGAAAACAATAGCACACAGCGAACGGCAGGTACACCTCAATAATAAGAACTGTGGCGACTGTTATTCTCAGGAACTCAATCGGAAACATAACAACATAACAACATCCTGTTGGTTTATGTCAGTGATAACTCTGTGATCCATTAATAATAATAACCGTGTGGCTTATTATCCTGCAGCATGATACGCATTTAACATTAATAACTGTATTTAAACGGAGATGTTTTATTATTATTATTATTATTATTATTATTATTATTATTATTATTATTATTATTATTATTTCTATGTTTCCAGTAGTGAAAAAGGTTACACAAGTCTACACATCTGAAGGGACTAAATATATGTGTACTATATAGTATTTAAATATGTATCATGCACTTAAAACATTAATATATGTGATTTTATTTTTTAATCATTACCCAAAAAAGATCTGGGTACCTGGGTATTTTTCACACCAGGTACCCGGTTCCAGGTTTTCTGCCCGTGCCAACCTCTAATATATATATATATATATATATATATATATATATATATATATATATATATATATATATATATATATATATATATACAGACACTTTTTCTCTGAGAAAGCAAAGGAATCTTACGACAAACACTCTAATGTGTGCGGTACGGAAACAGAAAATAAATCAGTGTAAAAGTAGATAGATGGGATGTGAGAAGTAATGGAATTGAATTTCAATCGGTTGATGTCATAACGTTCAAAAGCACAGCTCAGCAGTTTGTGAGAGCCGTCAGCAAAACTTCGAGACTGAAACACAGCCTCTGTATCTCATTCTGTTTTATCTGAAACACAATAATAATATTTGTATAGGTTCTCCCCTCTGAATTTCCAACCAGCCCTGTTCTGCTTGAGCTCACAGAGCTGTATCAGTCACAATGCTAACATCACCTAAAAAAAAAAAAAAAACACGAGAACATTTTAAACAGTGATTTCTGCATCACCTGCTGATGCACAAAATGATTCTGAACAACTGGGAAATTAAATAGTGTCTTTTCACAGTGCAAACAACCCCATAGTTGAGAACTGCAAATCAGACACTCAGAAGATTGCTTGTCTCTTACAAGCACCATAATCTCTTTATGTTTCTTTTCATTGCGTGTATTTATTGTTAATACACAGGTGTTGTTGTTTTGATGTGCTTTTTCCTTTCTGAAAAATGATGTCAAACATTGCCCTGGAGACAAAAAAGCTTAAAAATCATTGTGAATGTGCGCATCCATCTACCAGACTGCTTCGAGGTTTGACAAGCTAATGTCCTTCTTCACTTTGCTCCCTTTAGCATTTCTACTTTTCAAGCCTGTTTATTCTCAGAAGCCGCAGATTACTGGTGTATTAATCAGTTGCATTGCTCTGAAGAAACCACAGGAGTCTCTGGGCTTGCCTGAAGCAGACATCACTGGCTGCACTTATTATTTTATCTCAGTAAATGTCCTTGAGTGCACAAAGCAGTATTTTTGCCGTGTCTTTGATAAATGTCACTCAGGGGTGCCCTCTCTTCTCTTGATGTTAGAGAGTAACACTGAAGCTGTGCCAGGTATAAGAACATAAGAACATAAGAACATAAGAAAGTTTACAAACGAGAGGAGGCCATTCAGCCCTGATCATCTTGATCGTTTGGTTGTTAGTAGCTCATTGATTCCAGAATCTCATCAAGCAGCTTCTTGAAGGATCCCAGTGTGTCCGCTTCAACAACATTACTAGGAAGTTGGTTCCAGACCCTCACAATTCTTTGTGTAAAAAAAGTGCCTCCTATTTTCTGTTCTGAATGCCCCTTTATCTAATCTCCATTTGTGACCCCTGGTCCTTGTTTCTTTTCTCAGGTCAAAAAAGTCCCCTGGGTCGACATTGTCAAAACCTTTTAGAATTTTGAATGCTTGAATCAGATTGCTGCACAGTCTTCTTTGTTCAAGACTGAATAGATTCAATTATTTTAGCCTGTCTGCATACAACATGCCTTTTAAACCCGGGATAATTCTGGTTGCTCTTCTTTGCACTCTTTCTAGAGTAGCAATATCCTTTTTGAAGTGAGGTGACCAGAACAGAACACAATATTCTAGATGAGGTCTTACTAATTTGTAATGCACATCTTTTTTGCCTGCATGCAGTACCCTTCACTTTTCTCTAATAAATGTAATTTGCCATGTGTCTGCCCCATTCTGAATGCTGTCTAGATAATTTTGAATGTAGATTAGGAAGAGCAGAGGACGTAATACTGATCCCTGTGGTACTCCACTGGTTACCTCACTCCATTTTGAGGTTTCTCCTCTAATCAGTACTTTCCGTTTTCTACATGTTAACCACTCCCTAATCTATGTGCATGCATTTCCTTGAATCCCTACTGCTTTCAGTTTGAGAGTTAATCTTTTATGCAGGACTTTGTCAAAAACTTTCTGGAAATCTAAATAAATCATGTCATATGCTTTGCAATTATCCATTGTCGATGTTGCATCCTCAAAAAAATCAAGCAGGTTAGTTAGACACGATCTCCCTTTCCTAAAACTATGTTGACTGTCTCATAGGATACTGTTACCATATCGGTAATTTTCCATTTTGGATCTTATTATAGTTTTCATAAGTTTACATATAATAGAAGTCAGGCGTATGGGTCTGTAGTTACCTGGTTTGGTTTTGTCTCCCTTTTTGAGGATTGATATTACGTTTGCAATTCTCTAGTCTGTTGGTACAACCCGTGTCAAGAGACTGTTGCATGATCTTGGTTAGTGGTTTGTAAATGACTTCTTTCATTTCTTTGAGTACTATTGGGAGGATCTCATCCGGCCCAGGGGATTTGTTTATTTTAAGAGCTCCTAGTCCCTTTAACACTTCTGTCTCTGTTATGCTGTTATCCGTATCCTCCTTTGTAAAAAAAACTTGTGAAAAGTAATCATTTAATATATTTGCTATTTTTCTACTCTTCATCTAGGTATAGTGGGGCCCGGAGATGTCAAAACAACAGAAAGGGCAGGTTTATTACTAACCAACTAAACACTTGTTTACAAGATACTGAATGCATGGCTTGGCTTTATGCTGTGTTTTTCAAAGGTTTATAATAGGTCATAAAAGAAAATCAAACATTAATACCACTACAGTCCCCTTCCAGCTGGAGAGCTACAGAGTTACAGTGGTTTAGCTGTACAGCTATGGTCAAAGGTTTAGCATCGCTCTATAGAATAGAACTATCATTTGAGTATTGGGATATATACAATCTCTGATGATAAAGTTGCTTTGTCTAGCACTTAACTTTTGACTACTAAGCCAACCCTGCCCCTTTCTCTATCCTGCCAGCCTATATTCTGCCACACTGAATTTCAATATGTTGCACAGCTTGTCTTTGCCATTATCATCAGCTAGTTGGCTCAGCTGACCTGTTCGTCACACCTCATTATAGGACTCCTTAAGGTCAATTAATCGCAGCGCCTTTCTCAAAGCTTTGTCAAGTCTATAAACACTTTATCAGTACCTGCACATGTTGGAGTAGCAGGTGCTGTAAAATGACTCTCTGTGCTTGCAAAGGGCACTGTGTGCTAAGAGTCTGTATACATTATGATATTACAACCCAGAAATGTCTTTAAACTCCTCAGCTCCTTGTTAACAGACGCTCCCGTGTGTAAATAAAGCAGCTAAAGAAGGTGCTATTTTAGACTTGAAATAGTTATATGCTTTACCCTCATTGCTCTGTACTGCGCATAATTATAGTCTTACAACTTTGATTATTTAAAAAAAAAAAAAAAAAAGTTTAATTAAGACCCTTGATTAAACATAATTCATTTTACTGAGAATTACTTTACGCCTCGATTCAATTATGAACTCCTTTCTTTCTTTTTTTTTTTCGGTATGAAGACACTGATAAGAAGTGAAGTACTCTTGGTTTTGCATCTGCTTTCATTTTTGGTACAGTATTACCAGTTTAATATAACACACCAGCAGAAATAAAATATCCAGTTAAATAGAAAAGTGTCCTTATTTAAATTACCAAAATAACCCTTTGTTACAAAAGAGCCCGCACCTTATCAGCGCAAAGTCATGAAGGCACAAAAACTGGCTTGTAGGTGGGAGCTCCTTGTTTTGTGATTGGATGAGACTCATGACACAATAAAGGGGCTGAACGGAACTCTCGCATTTCAATGTGCAGGGTTCTACAGGTTCCAGTCTAGGCTGAATGCATAAAACAAGGAACAATATTGTTGGCGGGCTGGATCCTCTATTGCCCAAAGACAGCTGCTGTCTTTGATGTCTGCGTGTTCCGTTATGTATTTCTATTGATTGTGATATCATTGTCACAAAAAATACACGTCCACTTTTATCCCCCCCCTGCCGTTCTCCACGACAGCAGCTCTGACCAGCACATTAATGTTTTCCAGAACCTGGTCTCCTCAATCCCCTTGGCGCTGATAAACAACCTGCCTTCTACTGCGCGCTCTTCACTGCTGGATATTCACACTCTGACATGTGAAAGGGTCTTTCGACCAGGCTCCTTGTATTTTCAATGCATTTAAAAAAGATATATATAATAACTATAGTAAAAGGCTTTTTTTTTGTTTTTGTTTTTTACGATTGACAGCTGGATGCACCCGGTGATGTCGCTTCTTCGCTTCTACAGTAAAAAGGCTAAGCTGTATGAACAAGCAGAGTGAATACAGGTAGAGAAGCAAGTCAAAACCATTTTCACAAGTGCATTCAGCTTTTTGCTCAGAAAAAGCAGAACTTCTAACAATTCACTCTCATTATCTGCCACTCTGGTTTGTTCATCAGGTAAATGTCATTGTGTATTTTTTGACACACTGGTGCCTGACTTCCTATGAATCACTAAATCTTTCTTTCATGTTCTCTAATAGCGTACTTCCACCTCCTTTATCTTTTGTTCTTATGAGTCTAAAAATAGTACAGCCTACAGAAACGAACCCTAATTGCGTTTACGCACAGCTCCCAAGCAAACCGTGTGTACTGTACATGCAGCCATGCATTCAACTATTAGCATTTTGTTTCCGTAGTTAATGGGTTTGATTTTCAAGTCAGAACTGTCTAATGTTTATGATTTGCTGTTGAAACACATTTCCTTCCCAATAGAAAGCCATTCATTGGATTTGTCATTGAATACACTCTACACATTGTGAAATAGCAGTGCTTTGTTTACCAAGCTGATCAGAGAACAGCTCTGGAGTACAGCGCAGTGGTACAGCAGCTTCCCCCGTGGCAATGCTAACCCTTGCGAGCCAGCGCTGCAGTGTGTCCCTAATGAGCTCTAGTGAAAGCAAAGCCCCTGCGGCAGCACGTTGCTGGGTGTGTTTGCGTGGATGATCTTGTACCAATGGGCACGGATCCTGCTTAATGCCAAATAGTGTCGACCTGTGGAAGCAACTGCCTTTTTTCTTTTTTTTCTTTCTTTTAGAACTCTGCTTGTGAAATTGTAACTGCATGTCTGATTATACATTTTTTACAGTGTTATTACATTGTACTTACAGTGTAGTAAGGCACTTACATTGATGGCTTTGCTTGCAGCTTTATTCATCTATAACTGTGTAATAACAAAGACGTGGGTTTGGAGCGTTAGGCACCGCTTGGTGTTCGGGGTGATAGCCCTAGAGGAAAGCTCAGGGTGGGTGGCACAGTTACGCATGCCATTCTCCAATACAGCATATACAGCGACTGATACTATAGGACCATACTAATGTAGTCAGTTAGTCAATGTATTGAACATGCATTTGGAAGAACCCTATTTGAATGTGTAGATGGTACTATGGAAATTCCTCAGTGATGCTCCTAATCCCTCTTCTCCTTGCTTCTGTCTCTGTACTATGCTCTGACTTATTCTCTCAGAGAAGCAAGGGAGGAATGGATATTGCATTTCCTCTAATCTCGCCCTCTTTCCCTCAGCCAAAGAATCAAGCCCTCTGCATACATATAATTAGCAACAGATTGATTAGGGTGAAGCATAAGATCAACATGACATCCGTTTTTCACAGATCAATCTGCAGGAGCTTCCAAACTAGTTTTCTCTACAGAATAAAATGCTCCCCTTTTCGCGATGTAGTTCAAGCACATCGGGTATAACAGAATCTATTTTTGGCTCACCTTCTCTTCTATTTCCATGACATCCTCATGCTATAACAGACACTCTTCAAACAGAAAGAAGAGCCAGTACAAGGCCAGTTCAAGACCAGTACAAGGCCAGTACAAGGCCAGTTCAAGACCAGTACAAGGCCAGTACAAGGCCAGTTCAAGACCAGTACAAGGCCAGTACAAGGCCAGTTCAAGACCAGTACAAGGCCAGTACAAGGCCAGTTCAAGACCAGTACAAAGCCAGCACAAGGCCAGTTCAAGACCATCACAGCCGTCCGGAACATGGCACGTTGCTGATCTGGGCTGGTGCTCCACAGAGGGCTCAGCCTTTGCCTTTGTGCTTTCGCAGGGGTATGGACCAAAGAACAGCCGGGGAAGCCCGTCTAGGAAGGGACGTCAGGGTTTGATCGTCAGTCGCTACCACATACCACACGGGAGTAAACAGTGAGCAGCCAGTGTGGCGCACAGATGTCAAATGTTCAGTTGCAATTCATTCATGACCCTGAGATCCCTTCAGAGGTTTGCACTTTGGGTCTTTTTAGTTTTTTTTTTCTTGTTCATTTTCCATGATTCTGGGTCCCAGTCCCGATGTCACTGTTCTGTTCACATTCCAGTCCATCTGTCATCCTGTCTCCAAGCCAGATGTCCTGCCCTGCTTTACAATGTGCGCGACGCTTGCTTGATTTGTAATGCATTTGTAATGGTCTCTACTGATGATGCCAAATATACACTTAGACACCAAGCTTTTTGTAATTATGTAGGAATGTGTTTGTGGCATGATAACAGGCCAGCTTGACAATGATTCTTAACCAGGTCTCTCAATGCATTTATATTCACACCAAGAATTCTCTATTCGCCCTTATGGTGCATTTTTTAATAGTTAGATTAATTAGGATTCTGTTTTTTCGAAACTGTGTGCTAAGCACCACCCTAAAACCCGCTGTAACAGGGCGAGGTGCCCTGTAGTACATTGTTTTGTTTATTTATTTTTAGATCGGGGTCTCCTCCTCCGCCCCTGTGCAGTGTATTTTGTATTTATTTTGTATTATGATTTAGTATTATATTTACATGACGACGAGCGCCGTATGTTTTATTGTTTTGTATTTTGACGGTGTAGCCGTTTTATTTTTAAATCACAAAAATAAATCAACAGTTTAAACAAAAACACACTGCGCTCACAGAGCAAAATAAAAGGGTTAACAAAACAAATCCCGAACACAAAATAACATGATCAATAATAAATAAACCATACAGGTCAGGCTGGGCAGATTGCCTTCACTGTTCCTTAAATAAAGAGAGAGTCTCTCTCTCTCTCTCTCTCTCTCTCTCTCTCTCTCTCTCTCTCTCTCTCTCTCTCTCTCTCTCTCTCTCTCTCTCTCTCTCTCTCTCTCTCTCTCTCTCTCTCTCTCTCTCTCTCTCTCCTCCTCTTGAACACCAACCCGGAGCTAGAGAGCTGCAGCCTTTTTATATCGTGGCCGAGGGGTTTAACTAGCTTGCAAATAATTATTCTATTACCCCTCGGCCACAATCTGCACGAGTTTATTAATTACTACGTGGATGGGGCTGCCCATCCACGTTACTAAACAATAACAAAATAAACAAACGGCTACACCGTCAAAATACAAAACAATAAAACATACGGCGCTCGCCGTCATGTAAATATAATACTAAATCATAATACAAAATAAATACAAAATACACTGCACAGGGGCGGAGGAGACCCCGATCTACAAATAAATAAACAAAACAATGTACTACAGGGCACCTCGCCCTGTTACACCCGCTTTATTAAAACATTCTGTTTTAAATTCATTAAGATGTCTCAGATAATACATTCGAAATGAAATCAATTAAGATAATGTGGGTTATTTCATCACCCAGAAACTGCAAAATTAGCATAAAATATATGAACTCTGCATTAGCAGCAATTAAGCTGGCTATCCACAGTAGTGTTTTCAGCAGATTCCATTTGTTTCGTTAAGTGTTTTATATTAGTTTTAAAGCTCTTCTTATCTGGCTGTAATCTCCTATTAGTGGATGTCTTTTTGGGGGTGGGTGACAGGGCTGGAGAGCAGTGTCTTAATCACAGCTTCCTCTCTGCTAGATTCTGCTCTCTCTATGCAATGTGGACTCTTGCTTTAGGCACAATTGTCATTTGGAGATGTGACATTCCAATTAAAACCACTGATGTTGTTTGTTACATTTTTTTTTTTTTAATATCGTTCAAACATTTATTACAGCACGCCATTAATGTTCTCCTTCAGTAAGCAAAGCATTTGTTCTGATTTATTAACTGTAACCGCAGGGCACTTAATTAGCACAGAGCTCGTGAACACGTGTGAACACAGACTCGTTTTACATTGCACTCCTGCACTATTCTCAATGAATCGAAACAAGATGCAAAAACTTAATGGATTACTCAATCCAGAAAATTGAATGCAGGCATTTCCTTGAATTTTTTTTTTTATTCAGCTGTGACAAGGTTGAGGCCGCAGACAGTGATCTCTGATTCAAATAATAAAGCCCCCTTGCCCTGAAACCCAACACGCTTACTCTGAGTCAATGGTTCAACTGCAGCGGCCCCTCCTTTCCTTCTCTTTTCAATTACCCGCATTGCCAAAGGCTGGAATGATCCCTCTTGATAGAATTGACAAACTTAATCCAATCTAGCTTGGCTCAGACACATGGGCTTCAGCCTTGCACTCTCCCTGGCATGTGCTGCATTTACAAAGTGCTTTTCATTCACCAGCTTACAAGCAAATAGAAATGCATTGCACATGATCTTCTGCGACATCATACCTGCCTGGAAGGCTGCTTACACTTTAATGACAGCTATGGCAAGGTCTATTGCAGTATTCTGAAGTAGAAGCGGACCCCACACAATGCAGCATTACAAACAGAGCTGTGCTGTTCCAATGGGATTCTGAGGGGTTAGGGGTATATGATAGGGAGCAGCGTTCAGGAAGCAGCACAGTATCGCATCTTGATTAGTTGTCATCAATGCAATTTTTTTATTCCGAAATTGTCAACATAAAACCATGGTGTAGGATTCTTATTTCACCAGCATTGAGGAACAAGCAAGAGTTGGGAAAGGGTAGGAGAAGAGCCAACAACATGAACTGATGAGACTGAGGCCACTGCTGTCTCGAGCAGATTTGTGTTGCAGCAAGGGTTCAAATGAGAACACAAAATCACTCAGTTTCAGACTTAAATGGACCAGCACTTGAATTTCTGACATTTGAAAATCAAGAAAACCTTTAATTGGATCCTCAAAACCAAGGGAAAGAACTACTTAACACACGTTGATTAATAATCCTATACTAACCTCCTTCAGCATATTTCTACCATGCCTCGCTACAGTACACACCAAGGAACCAGTCCTGCTCACAGAATGATGACAGGGCTTCACATCCTGAAGTACAGTAACTGGTCAAAAAAAGTCTCTTTATTTCATAAGAGAAACTGTGTTTGCCAATATTAAAGCAAAGGTTATCTGCATGAATTGTGGAGTGCATACAGTACTATTATGAAACAGCAGAAAAGACCCTGGAGAGAAGATTGAAGCTCATTCAACCAAGCCCAGACCCTAAGCTTGTATAGCCTATTCAAGTTCTCCAGAATATGCAGAGCATCACAATTTCCATCTTCTTGGATCTTAATTAAGCAACACAGTACGTCTGCATATTTAATTGTTAGCAGTTCCCAGGGGAGTATAAACTTATAGAACGCATTGAAATGAATTTCTTTTTAAAGGGGTTGTAAGGAAACTGAACATTTGCATGCATTCTCGGTCTCTCATTAAGACACTGCACACTTAATGACTCAATCCCTTTTCAGGAGTGCAGAAATATATAGAAGCTTTGTTCCTTCAATGCACTTTTCTAAAAGTAGTTTAAGTGTGCGAGTGGCCTGTCAAAGGAGATCATAAAATGTAGTAAAGACACAATAACAAAAAAAAAAACATGATATCAAAGCAATTGGGCACAGCCAATCAGCAGTGAATACTTAATCGCAATGATCCCAGCTCAAAGACGGACATGATCCCCAGTCAACTAAAGAACAAGCTCTGAAGTCAAGCAGTTAGCTTCAGCTTTTATGATGTCAGCACTATCACCTCCTGCTGGGGGAACCCATTCCACTAGCATACAATCCACCATCAGCAGATACAGTCAACTTAGCAGGGTGTGACAGTCTTTGTTTTCAATAACTCTTCAACTGTTTTTCAATCGATATTCAGATTTTCTTTTTAAAGACATCATGATTTTTCAATTTCTCTGAATTTGTGCAAGCAGCCTGACACTGGTATTGCCCATGAGTTATTTATTTATTTTTTAAAGAGAAATAGCTGCAGGGACAGGAGAAATCATTATGTTTACAACCAGGAACACAAACTTCTCCTTCTATGACTACAAAACACTGCAATGCATGAAGGATATTGAATATGATTTGAATGAGTGTGGAGCTTGTCTCTCATTTTGCTTGGCGTGGGCCATGGAGAAACTAAGTGGACTTAGCCATTCTCCAGGTTCATGTTCCACATGGGTGATATTTATACCATGTTTGTTTCTGTGTAAAATTTGCTTCTGTGATATATATAAATTTTTTGCTCCAACCTGCTGAGTTCCTATGTTTATCCTACACAAGCTGTAAAAATTGCAGCCCACGGTGCTGTGTGTATCCAGGTGCAGCCATGAAGCAGTCTGGACCCTGTGTGCTCCACACCCTCAGACCTCACACACACACTTTCTGAATAATAATGAGCTGATTGATGAGCATGTCCGATGGGATCCAATGAATATTATTGGTGTGCTTGAGGGAAGCTTGTGTAACTTTGATTGTTGTTTAAAATGATCGATCATAGTCAAAACAGGAAGAAAAACCAGCATGCGACTAGGGGCAAGGTTGAAACAACCTTTCTCATTTTAAATGTAAATTGAAATGATCCATTACAGATGATGGCATTCATTATGTTGTACTGAGTAATAGATACATGCATAAGTATACATCTAATGGGCTTATCGGTTTCCTTTTTCTTTATATAACAACAACTAATGTGCATTATTGTTATTAATGACATAGGAGCCATCAAGGTTAGCTCCTAGTTAGAGCCAGTTTCACTAGTGATCTACTAATTCAGTCAGGAAACTCATGCGATAGATTACTTATTAAAGCTTAGACTGGACATCATTACTACAGTATACATATTTTCACACTACACTCTTTGGCCTTTGGCCTCGCTTGTTTATTGAAAGACAAATAAGATGCCAGCTATTCGACTGAAAGATTCGTTCGGAGCATTGGAAGCACCTAGAATATGCTTGATGTTTCTGTGATTTGACCTAAGGTTAAAAGTGAGCTCCCTGCCTGAATCACCGCTTTGCTTATTTGATCTAATAACAGTACAAGGTTACTGAAGTATCCCTCTGCAGTTTACACACACCTGAAAACCCTTCCATCCATTTGCTATATTCTGTCTACTCCGGCAGAACAGAATCAAAGTGACAATCCAGTGCTACTGTATGAGCTGATTAACAAGGACTAACACTTATTACAATAATGACATTACCAGCAGATAGCTTCAGACTTTATAACACATGCATATGATGTTTATTACATGTTTATAACACATCCACAAACTGCGGTCTTGTGTTACACACATGTTGTTAATACAAATGTAATATCAACGACAGAAGGACATGTGTAAATGTAATCATTATAGAAGGGGGAGCAATGTTTAGTACTCAGTTATGCCGGTCAAATGCAAAGGAAGAAAAGCTTACAAAAATAAGAAAGTGAGCACAAATTGAGTTTGGAGTAACTTAAATCATCTAAAAGAAACACAGACACCCTACAATAATAACCCCAGCACAATGTAATTCACAAGGACTTCAGGTTATTTAAATACTGCTGCAAAGTGGCTTATCGGAGTCTGCCTTAATCATTGCAAAAGAAATATAAAATACAATCTGATTGATCACTGTTGATATCCAGGAAGCAAACGCGTGAGTACATTGCCATAACTATTACCCTAGAAGAGATAGTAATGCTTCAATAGTCCATTTTAAGTCTGAAGAAATGTGTTTCTGCTGAATGTATGAGAGCATGGGAGCGGCTTAATGAAATGAAAAGCAATTTCCTTTCTCTTGAGTTTATTCATGCTGTCTGGAGAGCTTGACATCACAGCCATGACCTCCAAAGAACTCCACGCTTTGATATGATAACCAACGGTGCACTGATCAAAGTCAGCTATTGGATTTGAGTAATAGATCTGAATAGGAACTGGGAGGCTTGGGTTTGAATGATCTCTCAAACGATCTCCCTCCAATTAGCTCTATCCATTGGGTTTGAACGATCCCTCAAACGATCTCCCTCCAATTAGTGCTATCCATTGGGTTTGAACGATCCCTCAAACGATCTCCCTCCAATCAGCACTAACTATGCTGCTTTTATATTCAACATTACTTCCTGGTAACAGGTGTCCCTCAAAATAAGGGGACCCCACATTGGTCATCTATCCAAACCTAAATACAACTTCAATTTTACAAGCAGACAGTTGAACCGAAGCATTCCATTCAGTTTAACAGCATTGGCATTTTGTTTTGTACAGTATATTCAACACATACACATTAATAAAAGTAGCAAAAACTTTAACATCATTTTTTGCTAAATGTGAAGGAAAATGTGACATGACGGTTGTTGTTTTTTTTTTCTTTTTTTTATCAGTATACTGTACATCCACTACAGAAAACAATCCATCTGGGGCATACATTGCTCAGCCATTTGCAAAAGTAATTCATTGCAACTTCAATACTGCTTAGAAGAGCTCGGGCATGTAATGATTTATTGCACCCTTTTAAGTAATTCAAGTGGTAGATAGTCCATATTAGACAAAAAAAAAGCTGACTTAAGATATTCCCTTTTTTCACTTATAAAACTAATAAGTTATAAGAAACCTTTAAGAAAACTCCATTTAAAGATGTATACCCCCATTCAAATACATGGCAATAAACTGTTAAGCATTGGCTTGTTGTCGTTCTGCTTCTCCGCTACCACTGATCCTGACAGCATTAGCAGAACGTGACTCTACAGTAGCATGCTGTATGCTAACAGTACAGTAACTTTACAGCTTTGCTAATTTACAGATGCCTGCTGTAGTCGCTTCAGTACTGATACCCTGTTTATCAGAATCAGTTTTGTAGACTAAGATCTTTAGAAATTGCAGTTCTGTGGTTACAGTGTAGACCAGCCTGCAAATCAATTGAGTACAGGAAAAAGAACAATGAAAAAGGGCAAGATCGATGCAAACGTCTGACCGACTGACACGTTCTCACACGGTATCCAGCTTCCTTGTTAAATTTCCATCATCAGTACAATGCAGAAGCTTACCAAGCGAGAGAGAGAGAGAGAGAGAGAGAGAGAGAGAGAGAGAGAGAGAGAGAGAGAGAGAGAGAGATTGCCTTCAAGTTCTCAAGCAAACCGTAGGCCTACAAGTTGACAATCCAAGTTAATTACCATCAAAATCTTTAACAACACAACATTTCTTGATGTTTAATAAATGATCTTGTGTAAGAGCACAGGAAAAAGGAATTCATTTGTGAACTGAAATCAAAGATTCCTTGTATTGGTGGTCTAAAACCTTCTTAGCTGTTTAAAACTATATTATTGCACACACTGTATGTCAGTGGATAATTACAGACATATCTTCATGCTGTTCTTGTAATGAAACATCTACATGCTCGTTAGCACACTGTACATGATCACACAGGATTCTACAATTTCACTTTCAGTCTCAGGGTTCTGTTCTTGCAGTCCCTGCATGGGTCACTATCATTTGTGTCATTGAGACTCATTTTGTGTAGGCATCAGTGTGGTGTGCTCCCAGATGATCTATAATCGTGATGACTCATGCCCCGTGAAGTGACTATGGGCTGAAGGAGGGGGTTAGAATGAAGAGCTTGTTTGTCATAACATGATGAATGATCCAAGCACAGGGATCAAAGGCATTGTCTGGAAACACATGTGTGGGTGGCATGACATTTATAGGAACAGTTCTCCCCCTAGCTACCACTGAAGCCCTGTATCACCACAACTCAAAAATGTGCGTGGAGAATCGAGAGCATCTGGCGTAATCATGGGGGTTTATTTGCTAGCTTCAAAAATAAACTTGCTTGACAGGCATTTGAACTCAGATACCAAAGAGGTCTGATGCATTTCATTTGTAAGTAATAGGTCTTTTTTTAAGTAACATTAATAAATAGCCATGATATTCAGAATTACAATACCTTAAGTTAATTTCTACACATGGATATTATAATTCCGTCTTTAATATAATAGTACATCTTTTAAATGAGCTGCATGAGCAGAACTGCCTAAAGGGGCCAAACCAGTGGGGTTGAATGAGAACGTGCTCAGAGGGGAAGGACAGGACAGGAGAGGTCTGGTGCTATGAGCAAAGCACACATAGGGAATGAGCAACACATGGGCAGCACTAAACAACGTCTCTGATGAGGAATAAATATTCCTATTAAATTGCAAGACGGTAATTATAACTGGTACGGTTTCCACTTAATATAAAGAATACATTTGCATGCATCTGCAAAAGAAATGACAGAAGGGAGAAATGAGGCTTAGCAGATCCATGCCGCTCGTTTAAGCAGAACATTTGTTTGTATTGATTTGACATTATTTAAATATGAGATTGGTTTTAAATAACCAAGCAAAGTGATTTAATGAAACACATTTGCGATTGTCATCATGCGCTTGGGATTGCGTGCTGAATCCCCTCATTTAATTTTTGACTGAAATTCATTAAAACTGTGTTCGAATGCATTTGCTAACTATTTCAAATGAACACATTGTTAAATAAGTACACAGGAAATGAAATAAGCATGTTGACTCATGGCTAAGCAGCCTCATACCCCAGGTTAGTGCCCCTGTGGAATGGTGAATATGGACAGAGGTACTCAATCACATTTTGTTTTGTAAGAACCAGCCAGACACAGCGGCCAATTGCAGGTTTGCTGAGTTACTGCTCTGCTGGCAGCCACTTCTGCAATCAGAAATAAAAGATTGTTTATGGCTTCTTTCAGACACCCAGCTAGAAGGATCTATCATGCGCTTATTGATCTCACCATGTGAAGTATTGATGAAGAAGAGGGAGGAGGAGAGATGCTAGTTCCCCTGGTCCTTATGAATTGCTGGTGGTTTGATGAACTCTTGTCAAAAAGGAGAGCCAAGAAATCTAGGGAAGTGATTGTAATATTTATACTGTAGAATGCTTGGAATAATGTGTCTAGTTGTGATCACGAGAACCCAACAGTGGATTGCAAATGACATGAACATATGTTGGGTTTGAATTTGTTTTAAGCAGCACCAATTATGAGTTATGGACACGTCGGTAGAAAGGGCTGTACCTCATGTAGTAAAGTATAGAATTCATATTCACTGCTTCTACAGCTTCCAAAATCGAAGTACAAGATTGTTCTTGTTTTATTAAAAGTGGAAAAACTGAAGACAAAGAGGCAGGTTGTGGCTGGAGCTGAACAGATGACTGTGTTAAACCCCAATGCTTGTTGTTTCACTTTAGGAAGCATGGTCCTGACAGCAGAAATGAGATTCCTAATGTTCTCTGTCTTGCCTCGGTAGTTTTCAAGGGCTAAATTAAGCATAAGGGTCCTTGCTGAAGGAAATTGTCTAAAAAAAAAAAAAAAAAAAGAAAAAAGGTTTAAAGCTCTGCAGGGTTATTTTTGAACAATTTTCTCGAACATTTTCTCCTTCTATAAGGCATTCACTAGATAATTGACATTCATAAGAGGCTATGAAGAGCAATGGTATTTTCACAAGAGTTATCATAAGCAGTCACCTATACATATAGTATTCATATAAAGTGGCAGAAAGAGCCTTTATTAGAAAAATGAAACTTGTACTTATTTACATTTTTACATCTTGTTGACACATTTCTTTCAGTGATAATATGTACAGTTCACGAGAAACATCCAAACCCCATTCCCTTAGCATGTTCTACATATACACAAATGAGAATAACACAGCACAGCTCAAAGACAACCATGGTAATTAGTCTATATTTTATGTCACAAAAAAACTGGACCAGATGTAATGCAAAGAATTGCAGTTGGAATTCTAGCTCATGTAACAAAAAAACTAATTGTCCCGCTGGATTAGTACTTTCTCATGCAGTTAGCCAAAAGCGGAAATTATTCAATCAATGCAAGTAAGTTTGTGTCAGCTTCGTATCTGTGATAAATCAGAACTAAAGTTCTTAAGACATTGTTACACGTACACACATGATAATGCTTTATTACTAAACATTTATCTTTTAGGCTGTAGGTCACATATCTTAGTGATGACTAGTCCCACCATCGCCTCACCACCTAAGTATAAAACATTTTCATAAAATAATTTCTATTTCAAATAGCTAGTGAAAATACAAATGCAATGCACACAAGAGAAAGTGAGATATTCAACAAACGAACCACTAGTGCTTCCCCTAATGCGTATCCTCTGTAATCTAGAATTAGTATTTTTTTGTACACAATACCAGAGGCACAGCTCTTTCATCTTTTACAAGTGGAAGTAATCCAGCAGCATTTTAAAAATACTGTACATGCAACCATTTATACTGTAAGAAACAGCACGTAGTGCTGTGGTGTTCACCCTGTGTCACCAGGTGTCTTATATTCCAACGCCATCTCCTCGATATTTTAGTTTTTGTATAAACTTCCCAATCCAGTTCATTGCTTTATAACCAGTGCCCATGTCTGAAAGGTTTCTTCTGTGAGAATCACGTTTTCAATATGAGAAAGAACCGAGTACCGTTAAATGATATTGTTAAATGTGAGATGGTAGTGCATGAAACGTTTGTCACGTTGCATACAATGTGTTTGCAAAGGATCACTAAATTCTTCGTTGGTGATGGACACAGCGTTATTTGCAATACGCAACATCGCCATAACACAAAATAACAGAAGGTTCTGTACAAAAAACTATTCCAACTATTCCCAGTGGAAGTTTTTGTATTTTATTTCATACTTAAGGCTCCAGTACCAAACCCTTTCACACATCCTGTTTAAACGAATCAAATGGATTTTACACATTTTATGCCAAACTACTAGAAAAAACTGCACTAGGGTATGGCGGGACCCTGCTTGGGAATAGTTCATGCATTTTTGAACTGGGATGGATACAGTCTGCCTCATTCGATACGCAGATACCTTCCCTTTTGGAGTCCTGCAAACTCTCAGAGCTGAACAGTACCGTCTTCTTCCCCCTCTACTGTGGCTAATCATGGATACCCGCTGAGACCTGACACACGTTGGTAGCCATTCGCTCTGCTAACGAAGATTCGTGTTAATGAGTATAACCCATCTGAATATAGCAGAGACCTAGCATAGCTGAGCAATCAGTTATAGATGAGAAAGTACTAATCGTTTACTTTTTGTTGTTGTTGTCGTTTGAAAAGTAATATATTAGTCTGACAACAAAATGTAATAACTGCACTACAACCCTAATTCTTTTCTTATTTAAATAATTAGCATTTTAAGTATCGGTAAGTCTATTCCACATTCATTAATACTATATTACAAAAAGCTATGTCTGCTCAATTCTAGATCAGCTAAGCAGGATGTGAAGTCTGAAAAATAGAATTAGGCTGAACATTTTTAATTTACAGCAAAATAATACCCATTTAACCCTGTGCGGTCTTACCAAACAGTACTGTACACTACGAAAAAGTATAGCCATATCCATTTATCCGTATCAAATGCTCCACATAAAGAAGAACAAATCAGAAGTAGAAACTCTAGTTTTATAAAAATGTTGGTTGCTTGTAATAAGTCTTATTAAAACAATGTGTTTTCCTTATTTAGGGTCACCGTCCTTCCTCTACCACTTGTGTAGCAACTACACTTGAGGTAACGATCATATAAAGAAACAGACAAACTCATGGACAGCAAGCAGGCTCCCAGATGGTTTTTCCTTTCGCAATGTACCACGTTATTAGGCATGCATGAACCAAGCCCCCCCCCCATTTAATAATTGAATCTTATTGAAAACCCAAGGCTAAACGTTGTGTGTGTTGCCAGCCCATTGGAGAGTTCAGGTACTGTATCTATTAAGGTGTCATTTTTAAAATGCAGAACCTGTGAATAATGTCCTATCCTACAGAAAGCTGGTGCTAACTCTATACAGAGTGTTTAATGATATTTAAAAATACTAACTGTACTCTATACTACAATAAATATTTATCAAAGATGATTACTTCTTTGTATATGCCTTTACAAGTGATTTACAGGTGCCCGACACCTAAGAATTTCCATATGCTTTCATAATTAATAACAGTAGATGTTTCTCTGATTATGGAAGTGGTAGAGGTCCTTTGATATCTTTGGAGGGAGATGTTAGGTGGGGATCCAGTGAATGTTGCTGTCATGGTTTAGGGTTCTCCAGCCTGCTGACCTTTGTAAAACCGGAGCAAAGCCAGGGGCTTTGCAAGGAGCCAAGATGGGAAGAGCTAGGATATGTAGATAGATAACCAACAGCGTGACAAACCCATTAAGAGGTAGACTGGCTAGAACATCAGCTGTCTGCCTCATCTGAAACCCACAAAGACACATTAACCTGTTTCCCTTTCCATCGCTTCATCGTGTACCCTGTTACAAATATTTCTTGTTCGAAACTGAACTAAAACTGGGCACATTTGGTACAAGTAGTGTCTTCCTGTTCCATTATCATTTTCCATATTAATAAATAAATACATAAATAAATAAATAAATAAATAAATAAATAAATAAATAAATACATCTCTGTTACTAGGGATATTAAATATGTTAAGACTGTAATCAGATATTGTATATGTGCATATTGCTCTGATATTAGCTTCCTTAAGCAGCGTTCAAACATTAGAACTGTCCATATAGAAATACTGTACATACCGCAGTCATAACAGTAACACACAGAAGGATTTGAAACCTCACAATAGGCTTTGTGTGCCCGAGTACACCTGCGGTCTGAGTTCAACAATGGGTGAGCCGAAAGAATTTTCAAAGCAAGGCATGCGTCTTATCAAAAAGAATTGGCTCTGCAGGTAATGCAGACTTTTTGGGAGCCGATGTGGGGCTGTTATTAGAGATGGTATTTATTGATGTTCCCGGCTGTGAAAATGAAAACTACCAAATGAATGAAACCCACTCACAGTGCAATAGAAACAGCGTATTATTTAACAGAACCTTTTCTGATGGTTCTTAAATATTACAATAATGTGTCGATGTGTAGTCTTATTGTGCTTATCACATATGCCCTGTGTTCTGCATATCGTGAAAGGTGTGCCATGCATTATCTTTGCTATGGGAACATGTTACCCTTTACAACTTAACAATGAAGAACCAGCCACAGGAACACATTTGCCTGGAAGGCAGTGGAAAACAAATAGAAACAGAATAGCATTTATACTGCAGAAAAGGATCACAGCAACTCTATTGTAATGTAAGAAAAACCAAGGTGTTTATTTTGTTGTTTTACTGTATGTGTGAACTGTAAATATTTGTGAGTTATTGAGTATTATTACACTTTAAATATGTATGATATTAATGGTCAATACAGCGTATGGGGACAGGCACATTCAAGGGCTACTTATTTGGTCTAATCTTATAGTAAATCTCTTGCTGTTTTGTCTGAGAGCAACATCGAAGACAAGTGTTTGGCTTTAAAAACCCTTTTAGCTTACCCATAGTTCAACTAACCATTTGTTTAAATGCAACACAGCTGTGGCCAAAAGTTTAGCATCACGCAGAATTGTAGGATTTAGACATAATTAAAAAAAACAACAACTATATGAACAGAATTTAGATCTTTAACATAATTTAATCAAATAAATTACAGAATGATATTGCAAAAAGTCTACCAGAAGCCATGATAGTAGAAATGTATTTCATGTTTGATTTTGAAATGTCACATTTTTCAATTCTTGGTCAGTTTTTCATTAAGTATATGGAAAACGACGAAGCGGTATGTAATTCAATATGTTAACGTAACATTATTCAGCAGGTTTCATTCGACATTACGAAGCAAAATTAGTTGATTCTATAGGGTGGCGCAAAACTTTTGGCCAGAGCTGTACTTTTGATACATCTTAGAGATCATACAGGACTGGGGGTGACCCAGAAAGTCAATTTTATTAGACCTGGGTTCATCAACCCTGATTAATCGAATAAAGAAGAAAAAAAAAGCTTTTTAATGCATTAACAGAACAGTCAAACCCTGGGCGGGTGTGTCCACTGCTTAAAAGAAAGGCAGGCATGTCAAAAGATAACGCATACTGTATCATTGTAATTAAAGACGATGCTTCAGGCATCAGCAAAATGAGATTAAAGACGTCGGGGTTATATTGTGAACACAAGACGGTGTTACTTTCTGTTGCATTAAAATGCTTTTCTTTTTTTCCCCAGATAGAAATGTAAGATAGGAAAACAGATTCAAGCCATCGAATTTTACACTGTGGTTCTAGGGGAAAGGTTTATCATCGCTGTTCACAATATTGCTGTTTTTAATTGAAAGCAAGACGCAACAGGCCAAGTGAAGCTTGCACTGGTATCCGTTCTTTCATTAGCCATCCTCTTCATGTAAACACATTCTTCTGATATTAAAATAACACATGCAAAATCTATTCCTGATTGTTATTCAAAATGATTATTTAAAAAAAACAAAGACAAGATGGTAACAAATGGTTTTAAGTGTGCTGTTACAATTGTTTTCTAAATGCTAAACCATCTTAAATAGGAATTAGAATGCCAGAATCACACATCTAGAATAATACAAGAAAAGCAAAGTTGCTATGACCTATAAGTGTATTGAGTTCTCTTTGTACCTAGTCACTGTAAACCTTGGTTTCACTCTACATTGCCAATGGCAACTATACAACTCATTGCACACCAATCCTGTCTGGCTGCAGATTGACATCTCCCATTCTCACATACTTCACATTACACAAGCCCAACATTGAGTGGCCATACATTAACCAGGACAGCTTCTGCTACCATTCAATGCTATTTACTTATTTTAAGCCACCTTGACTTGGAAGAAACGTCCATCTGATGTTTAGGTAGTTCAGCGTTTTAGGAAGACATGGAGCTGTCATGGCAGCTGGAAAAAAAACAACCAGATTATTTTGTCTTTTCATATATCTCAAGTCCAAAACATCTTACCAGATTGATAACTGAAAACACTCAAAACCTTTGGCAAGCACTGGATGGCTTTAACTTATTTATAAATTAAAATAACCTGGAAGTGCAGAACAGCGAAGTTAGACAATGATGCAGCCATTATTATTATTTTATTCATCAAGCCTTTTTTTGGGTACTTTTTGCTTTAGATGTCGGTGACTATGGCATCCTAAGGTTGAATAATATAGAACTGGATGAATGAAGACTTAAACATCTGACTCGATACTAGGAATTTTCTTGTACACACATCTATTGCTGCAAGAATTCAGAACCCTGGGAGTGGAGTATGTGCTAGTCTTATTTGCTACATAAGGCATAAGATGCTCTGAAATGCACATGTCATTAGGTATTCGACCATCCCGAGAACAGTACGAGGCTGTCGACTTCACCGAAGACCTGAAGTTGTTGTCATTCCTCAACTTGGCTGGCGCTGATTGTTTATAAATGTCAGAGGAGCTTCTGCCATGGAGCAAGCGCTGGTCTTCTTGGAAGGAGTGGAGGAAAGGGTTCTCTGAGCTGCGGTCGGGATAAAGGGACTTACTGCGTTTGCTCTCCTCCAGGTTGTGGTTGAAGAAGGTGGGCTTGCTGTCGAACAGCTTGTCTGGTTTGAGATTAAACATGTTTGCATAAGGGCTGTCCTCGAGAAGCCTGTCCTTCTCCTTCAAGCTCACGCTCCGTGCCGGCCGGCCCAGGTCCATCTCCCTGGGCTTCTCCAGGATATTGTCAAAGGAATGCTGTCTGCTCAGCCTCAGTCTATTCCTCTTCTGCACCTGCGGCCCATCAGTCTGGGGCCAGTGCTGTCCAAACATTTCGTCCTGCAGCATGGGGTTCAGGGCTTCCTGCAGCATTTGATCTTCTCTGATGTCGTACAGGTTGCCCATGTGCACGCAGGCCTCGCAGCGGTTGTAAGGAGACCTGACGGCAAAATGCCCCGAGTAATTTGGTACCTTGGAAAGACAGCTCCGGCAGTGAGTCTGTTTGTACCTGTCGTTTGCCTCGTGAGGGCTGACGTTCAAGCTGTAGTGCTTGGAATACAGACTGTACTTGTTTTCATTGTTGGGGATGATCTCTTGGGGGTGAAGGGGGCTGCTGTTGAGATGGATGATGGGTTCTGGTTTCCTGTAGTTGTCGTTGTGATCCTGGTACATTTCGGAGGGGTACTCCAAATCCTCCGGCAGCCTGTTTTCCCTACAAAGGTGCTGGTCTCCATGCAAACCCAGCTCCCTTTCAGCGTCTATGGTGTAAATCTTTTCGCGTATGGAGCCGCTCTGCTTGCTCTTTAAGTAGGACAGCTCCACTTCGCTGCAGTCCCTAGGGTATTTTGATGTCATCGATCTTTTTTTTAAATTGTCCTTGGGCTTGTGGTGCTTCTGGTTGTTATCTGGGTCCTTGTAGGAAGCAGCTCTGCTCGAGCAGTCAGACACATCAGAATGAGCAGCCTCTTCTGGCAGGTACCGCTGGCTTTTAATGGAATGCCTCGGGTCGACCGGGAGAGGCTCTTGCACGGACCCCGGATTTTGCCGCAGCGTCTCCACAGACTTCTTCCAAAGCTGCCGGGGCTTGGGGTTGGCTGGGGCGGTCTCGGCACTGACGGCCACCTCCACAGTGTTGGGATTGGACTCGTTCAGAGTCAGGGGGTGCTGGCTCTGAAAGATGTAGTTGTTTAAGATGTCTTTGTGCCTGTTTCCCATAAACGACTGCAGGTCGCTCACGTTGTCGGGGTAGAGAGCCTCTTTTGCAGGGTAGCTCCGGTTGTCAGCGAAGTGGAAGTTTCCTTTGTCACCCACCATGTCCATCATCAGGGACCCTCTGTGACTGAAGTCAGAGGTTCGCTTGGGAGAATTGATCCTTGATGAGCTCAGGTTTGTCATGTTGGTCATGTTTTTGGCTGACTTAATTAACTTCAACATGTTGGCATGTGGACTGCTGAAGTCTAAGTCAGAGGACTTTTTCTTTTCTTCAATATGAATACCGTGAATACAGCTCCAAATTCCCTGAAAAGAAAATAATAATAAAAATATATATATTTAAAGACTTGTAAAGATATCGCTGCCCCGACATAAAGTATACTGAAAATACATTACTGTGTTAACGATTCTGAACTCTAATTGCTTGATTTTCTTACCTTTAATTAACAACAAGCATTTTTATAATCAAATATCTCCAAAACAAATAGTATTCCGATTGGTTTAATAAATGATTTTAAATCTTACTCTGCTTATTGAGAACAGGAACCCAGGCGTTCCATCGCAGACTCCTGTGAAGCAGAATCGGAGCTTCCAGTAAAACAGGAGCTCCCAGATGAAGGTGATGAGGCTGAGGGCCATGGCCGCAGCAAGCATGTAAAAGACTCCGGCCATGTTGTCGACGTCCAGCTGGCTGCTCATCACTTCGTTCTTCTCGTGGTGGCAGATGCCAGTCAGCCACTGGGCCTCCAGCTCCTCCATCTCACCTACAGGAAAGCAAAAAGATGTACACGTTGAGTACATTGTAACTATGTATAATAGTGTTGTAATTATGCGTAAGGCTATGTAAATACACAGTGAAACTGGTACCGAAGGCATCTCTACCTACTCACATCATCATCAACTGCAGCAGCAGCATCGAATCTGAGATTATCCCTGTCTCAGAAAGTGCTAAAAAGTCACGACTACCTTATTACCGTCCCACCTCTTGTCAATCTTGAAATACGATGCCTAACAAAACATTTATTTACACCCATCTGCTTTGCATTCCAGTGCAGGCTAAAAGAGGTGGATAAATAAATGAATGTGGACACGTGGAGTGCGCAAATCCATTCTTCAACAAAAGACACATTGATTTAGTTTGCAATACAGTATGTGATTGGGCAGCCTGGAATATACCTCGGCTTTGTCTTATAATCCCTTTATAAGAGTTAAACGTTGGAAATTCCCATGGTTATATTATACATTTACCAATTCCTGTGTCTTATTATCCTCTGAGATCAAACTGCATGCAATGCAAAGTTACAATTTGCAGGCATAAGCCCTTAGAATGTGTTTGCTGGAACATCATCATGACATGTACAGACTAGCATTACGGTAGAATGCCACACAGACTGCCTGAACACTGGCACAGCAGCTATAGTACTATAGAGCTATAGTAACGTGTGATTGTCCTAGATAAAAGCTAAAGAAAGACTGCTTGTGCCAAATACAGTATGACTTTTTGACGATGCAGTAAAACCCCATCAGTAAAGAGTGAGTGGGTGGGAGGAAGGATTTCTGTATTTGCATGCATTGGATCCTGCGCCTTTGGCACTGGTGTGTGAATCATCACCTCCAGGCAACTGGGAGATTCTGGAGCCCACTCCTGTGAGCAAATTAAACCAGACTTACCGTCTCCCACCAGGGCCAGCAGAGCTAGATCCACCTGCCGTTTCCAGAAGGAGCCCTTCTGCAGAGCGATCCCGTAGCCTGTGGTTGCAAAGACATAGCCGCTGCCAATGGTAACCAGCTTACAGCCCTCGTCTCTCCCAGCCATGTAGTTTAAAACAGCCGCATCATATATGAATGCATCCAGCTTTCTGTAGCGAAACAAACGCAACGTGTTAAAACGCCATTCTGAATCACTGAGTCCTTTTGATGCTTTGAATGACAGAATTTTTTTCAAAACGGACCAAAACAAACAAACAAACAAACAAACAAAAAATATGCATTCCTAACATCGCAGGTCATTGAAGTTATTTGTGATACAAAGAAAGCAACACAACATTCAAAAAACCATTGAAAGGTAAATACCTATGCATATCAGCAGTATTGAGTTTGCCTTTCTTTTCAATACAATAGATAATAGGTTTTAACGTTTTGCAAATGCCATGTTAGCTTTTAAATAGGTCATCGTTTATAAGGCTTTTTGAGGCTTTTATGGTCATTTTTCATTTATAAGTTTCAACCTCTTAAACATATCATATAAAAACAGCTGACATTTGATATGGCTACAGGAGCACTCCTCATAATATATTATTCATCAGTCTAAATAAGTCTGTGAAATGCCACCTTTGAATTAGGTACTTAACGTGTAAATCTTTGTGCACAACATACACTATGTAAGTACACAATTGTTGGGGTTAGGGTTATGTCATGCAAACAGATTTACACGTAAAGTACATTGTAACTCTGCATAACAACATTGCAATAACGTGTAAGTGCACATGTATTTACTCAGTAACTACTATGTAAATACACAGTCATTAGAGACACATCATGTAAACTTCAGTGTTACCAGGAAAATGAATCAGCAGGTTCAGGGCATTGCTTCCATGTGCTTGCTGGAAAGGAGAGGGTGACCTTGCAATCCCTGCTCGGAGGTCTTTATTTTCATTAGCATTTTCAGTGCTCTGATTGCTCTGTTTTTCTGCCCAACGATGCGTTCATTCTTTATAATTTACTTCAATCGTGTGTTGAGATTTAAACAGGCAGATGCGCATAAACACCTGCACCCTGTTTGTGAATAGTGGTGAAAAAATATATACATATATAAAAATATAAAGATCCCTGTTATTCAATATATAGGACTCCCTTGCGATGGATGTAGCCCATCAGTATCTATATAAGAAGGTGGCTGAGCGTGGAGTCTGCTGTAGTTGCCTCGAATCACTTAATACATGTGGGATGATCAAGAGGGAAGTGCTTCCATCAGAAAGACCTCATTGATCAAGTATATCAGTATAAGGCTGTAGAGCTAGCTCTTTAGTGGACTGGTTCAGTAAGACGTCAGTCTCTGAGTCATGACAGGTCGCATCCAGACCCTGCTTCTCTACTTAATTCAATGGGCTGAGACTGAAGCAAAAATCGAATTTGGTGGACAGCATCATTTATTTTTTTATTCTGGTGATCGTTACCCTCAGTGATTCCTAGAGACAACTGAGTTACTTTCACTGCACTGCACATGTATGTAACGAAGGTCCCATGAATTTGATGATTGATCCGGTCTGAATTAATATTTGTTGAGTTGTGAATTAAGAGCCACAAACGCCTTTAAAACCTCCGTAAAAACAACGGTCTAGAAAAGCATGTTTAAGAATCAAAACAGGCTTCTTTTAGATGTACACATGACCACAGTTCACAGCTTGGAGTGATGCACACCATTGTGAAATGTCAAATCTGTGGTCACTGAGTCATGTTGCTGCATTAGTAACACCTGTTAACACTGTCTATTTCAGACTCTTATTTCTCTTAGTCCAATTTAGGAAAGCAATGCGCTTGACAAGGCTTTGTACTATAGTGGGGTGTCTACCACTCCTGTTCTAATGTATTTAGTAAACATCAGTGGGTTTGGAAGCGGCTAGCGTACGTATTATTATTATTATTATTATTATTATTATTATTACTACTATGATATAACAAATGTACACAAATGGATGTCAATGGGGACTGGTGGATGGCTTTATCTTTGTTGTGCTTATTTAAGACAGACCAAGTCGTAGCCCTTCATTATAAACCAAACCTTCGGCTATAACAAAACTGGTCCCTGGACCCCAAATAAAAAAACATAATATAAACACACACTGTCAACATCCCGGTCTGTACGCACAGGATGCCACCTCCGCAGTGGAGTCGACTCTTTTGTCTTCATAAAAAGCATGCGCTGTGTAACTGTGCCTCCGAAACGAAAATTCATTTTATGTTGCAACAAAACTGGAAACTTAGTTTGAAAATTGAAAAATGGAGTAACGCAGGCATGTCTCTGTCGTGAATATAGGTTATCAAAAAGCAACCATCCGGCAAAGCAAAAACTTTTCATGTCAGGTTGATTTTGAATAAAAGTTCAGCTTTGATTGAGGATTTCTGCTTTTTGTCCTGCATTTTAATTCTTTAACAAATAGGATAAAGCAAAGGAAGAATACTGCTTACAAGAGACAGACAGGTACATGTAATTCTACTTTTATTACCAATCTCATCTCATGAAATTACTCCAACAGTTTATCCTTAATTTTGATTGTCACTTTGCTATAACAAACCCCTTAATATAACGAACAAAAAGCTTAGAGCCCAGCAGGTTCTTTATAGCGAGGGTGTACTGTATTAATGAAATCCACTCCTATGACTTTGCAGGTTTCTAGATACAACAGGCCCAGTAGAAGATGCATTTCAGTGACACATTATGAAAATAAACTGTACAGTATGAAGGGCTCTGGGCAGCCCTGTTCTAGGAATAATCTGTTCTAGAAATGATAATAGTATGTCAAACAGACATTCATGTTGTATTGTCTAATATGTAAAGCTGAGGGAACACAAAGCCACTTTGTGGCTTGGGACTTGGTTCCAGGAGACTAGGTTTCAGGCCACAGGAATTCAGACAGAGTTACAAAAGAACAAGGAATAAAATATCCTACACGGAAAAGAAGAGTACGCTACAGCGACTGACACAGCAATGTGGTTGCACCAGAATGGCACTAACAAAACATGACAAATCCGCTCAAGCATATGTGTACGAATACTGCTGTAATACTTCGGGACATCGCAAGGTATTTCTGCATGACCGAGGGAAAGTAGAGCCAACTTCATTATTTGAATCCCCTGCTGCAGAACGGCAGTCCAACCACGCCCCAGCAGCACATGCATATTGAACTATATAGTAAGGATTATGCCATAAAGTATGAGCAAGTATGGACTCACAAAAATAAATAAATAATAAGAATAATAATAATGAGCTTGTGTTGCATCAAACCATGTGCACAGAAATGACCAACTTGAGATGTTTGAGGGCAAGTGGAAAAAGAATGGGAAAGGTATACCGTGAACGCACATGCACAGTGCGCAGGTCCTGTCCCTTAGTAGGGCTCTATTGGCAAATCTAAAAGCACAACTATGTTGAGCTCTAATGAGCAATTTAAAAAAGAAAATAGAAGGGAAAGAGCTATGTGGTTCAGGCTCCACTGAAATGAGGGTAACTGGCTCAGATGATTTATTTATTTATTTATTTATTTATTTATTTATTTATTTTAACTTTGCCTCGTGTCACATGCTTGCGTAAAGAAAGAAATAGGCCAGCTGAAATCCGCAGCAGAAGGAGTAAGCACGCAAACGTCAACCCACACAGAGCCCTAGATTCAAATCTTTCACTCCTCGGAGAAGGAGAGAGTCACCAGGGCTTTCCTTTATAGCTGTTCTTGTGAAGCAGCAATTAGTGTTTGCAGGGCTGGCATGTGGGTGTCTTCTAGAGAAAAAATAAATAAATAAGAAAAGGCACAAATCCTCATTGCGGGAGTGGATCAATTCAAATCCCTTCCATTCATCACAAGGAGCTGTGGGCTGCAGCAGTGCCAGGGGAGGCAGCCGTTCCTTAGACTTGTCAAGACCTCAGCAATCCTGGTACAGCATAGCTTGTCATGTTGGCACCGTCCCGTTTCTGAATTTTTCATATTGGCACGTAATAAAGAAATAAAAACAGGATGCGGGTAGTGCAGCGCGAAGATCGACAATCAAAGAAAAACTATTGGGAGCGTCTGCAGGAAGTTTACACTGAACAATCCTTTCCAAATAGATTTGCAAATCCTTTCATTTAGATGCACTGTACGGTGCTGTTGTGAATCAGGTATGATCTTCATTTCATAAAAATGTGTTCTCCACACGGTGTTGTTGTTATTATTCAATAGAAGAAAGTCTCATCACTTCCATGCAATAAGAAACTGCATGTAGTAGAAATGACAAGTAAGGAAAACGCAAACCCAAGAGAACAAAAAGCTCAGAGGTTAACTTCACGGTGTAATCTAAGAGCTGTAACAAAGTGCCTAGTTTAGGGTAGACGGCTTCACGGTGTAATCTAAGAGCTGTAACAAAGTGCCTAGTTTAGGGTAGACGGCTTCACAGTGTGATCTAAGAGCTGTAACAAAGTGCCTAGTTTAGGGTAGACGGCTTCACGGTGTGATCTAAGCGTTGTAAGGAAGTTTAGAGTTTAGAGCAGACGGTATGTGGAGCTGAAGCTAGATTGGGCCCTGTGTGGATCAAACTAAATAGATCACGTTTTTCTAGGCCAAGCTACAAAAATAACAATAGCAGGGAAAAGGACATTATAAAAAGAAACTTGGACCAGTCTGACAGCAAGAGGAATTCACTGTGTCAAGGGCACTGGGCAGCTCTGTTCTACAAATAATATTGAGTTTGTCTCTGAGAATTGATGTTGTATTATCTGATCTGTCCATCTAAAAACACTGTTTTCACTGTAATTAAAATCACCTTTCACTTGATATACCATTATAAAGCCCAAACAATATCTGAGATGATTTGTGTGACACTTGAAGCGTATTACAAAAAGATATTATAAAAAGAGGAAATCACATCCTCTCCTTACTCTAAACGAGACGTGCATTAATTAAAAAAGAAGTCTGCAATCCGCCAACGCTGACTTGCTAGCGTTATTTGGACAAACACATGATTACAATGACCGCGTCTGTCAGAAGAATGAAGTAGTGGAGCTCTTGTCGTGCTACGCTGACATACTGAGCCCCTCCGGTGGCTTTACAGACTCAGATCAACACTAATCTTGGACTATCTTACCTAAGGCAACATTCGGCCACCTGAAATTAGTACTAATCAGGGTCTGTGAAACTAGCTGCAGTTAAGGAGGCAGTGTGGTCCAGTGGTTAAAGAAGCAGGCTTGTAACTAGGAGGTTCCCGGTTCAAATCCCACCTCAGCCACTGACTCATTGTGTGTGACCCTGAGCAAGTCACTTAACCTCCTTGTGCTCCGTCTTTCGGGTGAGACGTAGTTGTAAGTGACTCTGCAGCTGATGCATAGTTCGCACACCCTAGTCTGTGTAAGTCGCCTTGGATAAAGGCGTCTGCTAAATAAACAAATAATAATAAGTTCAGAAACTAGTTTCCATTTTCTTACGCAGTGTGTTATTCTTCTGCCTTGTCACTGCTCTGCCTTGTTTCTGTTCTTTCCCCTAGTTTCCTCTCTCTCCCCTTTCCCCTTTCTACACCGTGCCACAGCCCTGTGTTCGCTGTGTTCCGTCTCTTCTTAAATCTATTAGGCTCTCCATCATTTCCTTTCTCTCTCAGCCCTGCCCTTAAGCCGTTTCCTGCGTTCGGGTTTTTCACTGGCTGTCTAGTCTTCATTAACAAAGTCGACCTCCGCAACTTTACCAGCAAGTTAATATAGAAGTCTTGTAAAAGGATCTTTTCTTGTTTGTTTTAATTATTTTTTGTTTTTATGTATTTGTATTATGTATTATTTTTTCGTGTTGCCATGGTTGTTCGATGATGGTCTGCTGTCTGCTGATTTGGTACCAAAGTCAGAGCCGTTGACAGAACCAAATGAGATGCAATGAGATCTCCGTTGTGTTTTTCAAAAAAAAAAAAAAGTCAAGATGAATTCACACTCACTTTAACTGTATGGAAAAAAAGAAATCAACTATGTGAAAAAGAACTGGGAAGCCCCCCTACCCAGTCTTGAGGCTGACCAGGGCGTCCTGCACGCCTCTCTGGTGATATTTCACCATGTACTGGTGCATGTCGGGGTAGTTGTTTCGAATGTTCCTTTCGGTGCTTCCATTGGGAACAGTACCAAACCGGAAGGGGGGAGAGTAGTCATAGGGTCTCTGAAACTGTTTAGACAAAAGCATTTAGTGCTGTAACCATGAGCGATCATTTACAATACAATACAATACAATACAATGCAATACAATACAATACAATAAAATACAGTTTGCTTTTCCATAGCGTTCTTCATCAGAGCGTCCCAGGGTGCTTTACAGTACAAACTCTAACCAAAGGTCATTGGCCAATCAATCCTGCTCAAAAACAAGCCAGCATTCCTGCTAGGACTCGGGACGGAGTTCCACAGGCAGGGAGAAGAGCCGATAAAGGCCCTCCTCGCCCCTCCGGATTTTAGACGAGTTCTAGGAACGACCAAAAGTTCAGCATTTGCTGATCTCAGGGTGGGACCAGGAGCATGAGGTGCCAAGAGTCCCTGTAAATATAAAGACTGAAAACCATGACGGGCCTCATAAGAAGTAAGCAGAATGTGACTGTGCTGCATTGCAACACCAATACTTCAACTTTAAGAATTAAACAATGAAACTGTTCTAGAATGTTCTTAAGGAAGATGACAACAGCCTAGAACAGTTTGGCTGGGTAACATGTAAATATTTTGTGTAAATAACGTATTTATTTTGTACCAGTTTTTCATTCACTCCCATATTCTACACTTCATAAACATACATAAATATTCTATCATCTTCATCCCATACCTGCATTATCTATTTCAGTTTAAATATCATTTTCTGTTTTGTTAAATTTTCATTAAAAAAAGTGGGGAAGTGGCAAAATAAAAATGATTTTAGTTCTGTTTTAATTTTTATTTATTTATTATTTACTCTGTTGCAAAAAGAATGAGTATGGTCTCTACAAATAAAATAAAAAAAACTTTGACGATGTTTTATTTAAACCCCCTATTTTCCTGTTTGGGCCCTCCTGGTCATGTGACTAGGAGGGTGTGTATAAAAGCAAGCATTTCCATGTGTGACTTTTGAATATTGGAACCTATAAAGGAAACTTGTTCAATTCTGCTTGAATCCTCGTTGTGTGCGCTTCCTCACACACAGATACATATATAAAGCAGTTTTCTTTCAATATCATTTAGCAGGAAAGCCTGATGCGTACGACTCTAAAGACTAACACTCACCTTATTGTCACTGAGCCCAGTCACCTGGTCAACAAACTCCTCTTGGATCATGAAGGCTGCCAGGTTAGCAGTGTAGCTGGCCAGAAAGATGACAGCAAAGAAAGCCCAGACCGAAACCATGATTTTACTGGCCGTTCCTTTGGGGTTCTGCACCGGCACAGAGTTATTAAACACCAGTCCCCAGAGCAGCCATACCGCTTTACCAATGGTGAACGATGGACCGTGGGGGTCTGCAGAAAACAAACATGCACACAACAGTAAGACACGGGATTCAGAATCACAGCTAGGAATGGATTCTGTCCTGTCCACAGCTGGTCAGATGAGATGAGGTTAATAGCTCTATAACCACGGATGCAGACTGGCTCGGCTCTTTTGCATTATGCTTAAGACGCTCGCTTGTAGTGCGCACCCAGCCCCCGCCTTGTTACATAGTTAGAAATACTGCAACAGCGTCGCTGAATTGTTCGAAGCAAAATCTTTCTGTTGATGTCAATAAGGACATTAGTAAGCCTGGGACATAATGGTATGAGCAGAAACAACGGCAGAGAATGACAGAGGACACACCTAATGTAGTACGATACTAAACAGGTATGAACATGTGCAGTGGATGGTAGAAGCCCCAGCACTTTGGCTGATTAGCTGGGAGCTTGTGTAAAGACACTGCTGATGGGTCAGTGTTGACGTCCCTGCTAAAGACCTGCTAATGAATATTTCAACATCCGTTGAGTTTGCGGTTGGAGGCTTTTCGTTGTTTTGAATTAATGTGGGTCTGTCGCTGGGATCCTGGCTGGCATGTAGCATAGGCCTGTCCTTCCCAATTATCAGAATGAAGGACAATTTAACTTCAGATACACGTGAACGGGGCAGAGAGACAGAGAGAGTTGTTAAACCTGGGAATGACAAACCGTTGTTGAAAAAAGGGTTAAATCTTGACCCTGCAGATTACGTTTTTTTTCCCCACAGACTTTCTGTCACACAGCTGTTATCTAAATTCAAAAAGTTACAAGGCCGTTCAATCACATCTCCAAAATGTGTATCCTTTATTATTTCCAATCAGTCCGCGTGCTTTGCTTCCTCAATTAAACAGGATGGTACTTTTCTAATGGGCACCATAATGAGTTTCAAAGCTATAAATGAATCAACAGCAAGCGAGGGAACTCTCTCACAAAACTGAAATTACTTTGTAATTATTTTGTACTTGAATTACTTGAAATTAATACAAATTGCACTAAATTGCTTTGATCACTTATATTCAGAACGACTATTAACGACTGTTCATTATTTTCCATTACTAACACTTGCAGAATAGGCACATTGTTGATTAATTCTGTGAACGAGCTTGTTCTATTATTTATTTCATATTCTCCACTTCAGTGGTCATTAGAGGGACCTCATTCAGGACTCACTAGAAGTTTATCTTGGTGAGTGACTGTTTTTTTTACTGTTTAAAGCATTGTGAAGATCTAAATGTAGCACTTTACTGTCTGGAAAATAAACACGTACCCCTGCTTCTGATTCATTTGCAATGTTATTTATCTTGCTATGCCACATGATCATATATAGACTCTGCCACCTTTTGTGCAGTTTGGGGCAGTTTTTTACACAACAAGCAGAAACCGGACTTCTTGTTCAACAGCAAGGAGCCAGTCCTCTGTCCTCCCAGTTTCTTATTTGCAGCTCTTCCATGGTTGTCAAGGTGCAGCTACTGTGCAGTTTATGCCAATGCATTCTAATGAATACAAAGTCATGTTATGCACGGTATCCAGGAATTGGCCAGGCATCCAGCCACCACAACATGGAGATGGCCTAATGATAGACAGACAAGTTGCTCAAAAAGATGCTGAGATGAATACATTAAATGGGGATCTGTGAATGCAGCAGACTAGAGCCTATTTAAAATCCTATCTATATAATACAAAGCTTACCTCTGCCTTGCGCTAGATTCCTGTTGAAGCCCATGGGGCTGACGTACTCGAATATAAAGACAGCCATGGCTGTGACAATGAGCAGCATGACGAACATCATCACCCACACTGAAGCACTGAAGGGTTCTGTGGAGGAAACAGAGAACAGCAGTCAAGAGAGCGAACCCCAGCACTGACACCAGTGAAGAGAGCGAACCCCAGCACTGACACCACTGAAGAGAGCGAACCCCAGCACTGACACCTCTGAAGAGAGCGAACCCCAGCACTGACACCAGTGAAGAGAGCAAACCCCAGCACTGACACCACTGAAGAGAGCGAACCCCAGCACTGCCACCACTGAAGAGAGCGAACCCCAGCACTGCCACCACTGAAGAGAGCGAACCCCAGCACTGACACCAGTGAAGAGAGCAAACCCCAGCACTGACACCAGTGAAGAGAGCAAACCCCAGCACTGACACCAGTGAAGAGAGCAAACCCCAGCACTGACACCACTGAAGAGAGTGAACCCCAGCACTGACACCAGTGAAGAGAGCGAGCCCCAGCACTGACAATAAGTGAATCTACCATATAACCTTTTTCTAACCCTACCCCTAACATTAACTAACCCTAACCCTAAATTGAACTTAAGTGCCTCAAAGGGTCATTAAAATGCATACAGTAGTAAAACTGCCCTTTACGTTCAGCCGCACCTAGAAAAGCAGATGGGGAAACCGTCCCGTTACTTCTTGACACCATGACACTTATCCCGGTTTCAACGAAGGGGACTGAAAAGTCGATGGCCTCGGAGCGCTCTTCGTTGATCGTGAGAGACCCCACAGCCATGACAGCACGCTTGTAGACCACCTGTGCAAAACACATTTTTTTTTAAATTTAGACAGAAAAAAACTAAACCCAGTAAAGTAATAAACTAATTTTAAAAAAAATTCCACTTACTTCACCAACCATTCCATTCCACATATGATTGATCTTTTTACCATGCTTCCCATTCATCACCAAGTAAAGGTCATAGGTGAACTTCACAGCCTTGGCGATCTTCTTCAGGATGTCGATGCAGAATCCTTTGCAGCATTTCTTAACGTAGGTTCCTTCATTCGTTGTGTTGCTGCCAAGGAGAGAAATGCATGTTAGCGCCATTCCAAAGAAGAGGCTACGATTGCAAAAAAAAGGGGCTATCGATTCTAAAAAAGAGGCCATTGATTGCAAAAAAAGAAACAGGGCTACTTTACAAGAGTTTCAAGAGGTGTTGAAAACTTTGGAATACATAAATACATTTACAAATAGTATGCTGTTTCAAGCAATACTTAGCAATCTCTTATAAAAGTTTACCATGGTAAATCTGCACAGTAGTTTTTTTCTCATGGTTATACTACACATTTACCATCGTTTTCCATGGTTTGGCATGCCATGGTTTTTGCCATACCTCTCTGGGCTTTACAGTGCTTACCTATGCTTTACCATGCTTTTTCTATGCTGTATTACATTTTGCAAGGTTTTTACTATGGGGAACCATTTATAGGGTTAAATTGTTCTGAGATTGAAGAACCGAAGACCTTTATTTAAACAGTGTTAGGAAATCAATAGGAATCGTGACCTTACTCACCTGTCTATTCTGACATATAGATATTTCTCAATCCACTCACATAATCAATGGGGTCTGGCTTTATATCGTCATCTACAGTAACTATTATGCGCCACTGCATATGTCCTGATACTACCCACACCGGTGGAAATGTTTATAAGATGTAATGAGATTTAGAGAGTGTGTGTGTGTGTGTGTGTGTGTGTGTGTGTGTGTGCCGTACAGCATGTGTTTGTAAAACCACGCTTATGACAACTAATAAGTTCCTGGCCCATGCAAATTTGAGGACATATAGAGGGGGATTATCAGTTTAGATGGATCTATTTGTCCTTTCAAATGACCACTTTGTTCTTTCTCCCCTTCAGAATAGAGTGAATGCAAACATGCAGGTATAAAATCCTGCTTTCTTAAGAGCCTACCACCTGCCATTGTTTCTCATGAGCTTTCAGTAAATTACCAAGTAAGCTCCACTTGTGAGTCTTGTATTAAAGGGCTCCACCATGAAGCATGTTTATCTCAGGCTGAGTGCTTCACATCACAGCCAGGCTGTCCTTCTTGAGATCAGAGCCCTTATGACTCCCCTGCTGAACGTTAATACCATTCTGTTTACATGTGCAATAAATATTCCTTTTTATTAACCACAAAGGGGTTTCTGGTGCCTCTCTGAATGAGAGCAGCTTGTCCTCTGCAGAACATAATCACAGAAGCATATGAAATAAATGAGGATAAGGTACTTTTATTGCATCGCAGTGACACATCAGCATCATTTGACTATTGTTTTTTTCCAGAAATTTCGTTAAGCCCTTAATCCAATTTGTCCAAATTTTGATAACTCAAAAAAAAAAAAGATATCTGTGGGAAGCAGGAGACGACTGCAGCACACTCTATACGCATATACAAATTTGTATTTATGAGAACATAAGAAAGGTTACAAACGAGAGGAGGCCATTCGGCCCATCTTGCTCGTTTAAAAAAGTGCCTCCTGGGGGGCTCCCGAGTGGCGCATCCAGTAAAGGCGCTCCGCATGGAGTGCAGGATGCGCTCTATAGTCTGGACGTCGCCGGTTCAAGTCCAGGCTATTCCTTTGCCAGCCGAGGTTGGGAGCTCCCAGGGGCGGCGCAATTGGCCGGCGCCGTCCAGAGGGAGGGAGGGCTAGGTCGGCCAGGGTGTCCTCGTCTCACCGCACACTGGCGACCCCTGTGGTCTAGCCGGGCGCCTGCGGGCTTGCCTGTAAGCTGCCCAGAGCTGCGTTGTCCTCCGACGCTGTAGCTCTGAGGTAGCTGCAGTGTGTAAAGAAACGGACGGCTGACGGCACACGCTTCGGAGGACAGCGTGTGTTAGTCTTCGCCACTCCCGAGTCAGCGCAGAGGTGGTAGCGGTGAGCTGAGCCTAAAAATAATTGAACTAAATTGGGGAGAAAACAATAAAAATAACTGGCGACCACACAAAAAAAAAAAGGTGCCTCCTATTTTCTGTTCTGAATGCCCCTATATCTAATCTCCATTTGCGACCTTATTTCTTTTTTCAGGTCGAAAAAGTCCCCTGGGTCGACATAGAATTCTAAATGCTTGAATCAGATCGCTGCATAGTCTTCTTTGTTCAAGACTGAATAGATTCAATTATTTTAGCCTGTCTGCATATGACATACCTTTTAAACCAGGAATAATTCTGGTTGCTCTTCTTTGCACTCTTTCTAGAGTAGCAATATCTGTTTTGAAGTGAGGTGACCAGAACGCAACACAATATTCTAGATGAGGCCTTACGAATGCATTGTAAAGTTTTAACATTACTTCCTTTGATTTGAATTCAACACTTTTCACTATATATCCGAGCATTTTATTGCCTGCGTGCAGTACCTTACACTTTTTGTCTATTAAATGTCATTTGCCATGTGTCTGCCCAGTTCTGAATGCTGTCTAGATCATTTTGAATGACCTTTGCTGCCAACAGTGTTTGCCACTCTTGATATTTTTGTGTTGTCTGCAAATTTAACAAGTTTGCTTACTATACCAGAATCTAAATCATTAATGTAGATTAGGAAGAGCAGAGGACGTAATACTGATCCCTGTGGTACTCCACTGGTTACCTCGCTCCATTTTGAGGTTTCTCCTCTAATCAGTACTTTCTGTTTTCTACATGTTAACCACTCACTTCTATGCAACTATCTGTTTTATATACCTTTCGGCAAAGGAAATTAGGCCGTTTCTAAGATTCTTCATTGAACATCTGCAGTTAAATGTAGAATTTGAAAACCCCAGATTAACAACAGACCCCATCTTTAGAAACAGGAAGCAGTTGGCTCTGATGCAGGATTTTAAATAAGGAGATAAGGTAGAAATATGTTCCGTCAGCTCAATAAGACACGCAGGTCAACTATAAGGACTGTTGGCAAACATTGAATCCACTGCAAACTGCTTATTCAGCCAAGTTAACGATCAAATACAATAATATTTGATCTGTGCTTATTTCATTAAAGGGGGACTTCCATTTGCACAAACTGAATTTGCTACTGCTATAATCCTCCCTGAGGTAAATCACTTGGTTATATCGTTATACACACAACATGATAATAAAATTACACTTGGACAGACAGCGTCTGCTTGAGCTGCAGGACTCCAAAGTGCTGTGGTCCATTCAGGATTCCACACTGATGCAAACAAAGAAGCCTTCTGTGGAACTGCTATGGGATTTAGAATGCAGGTGCTGCCGCGCTGCAGAGAGGAAGCACAGAAAGAGGGCCGCTGTTCTGTCTGACAAACTGCTTTCAAACGGTGGCTGAAATACATTCCCTCGGTGCTGTGGGCTGCTCTTTCCAAGCCCACTCAAGGAGATTGTGTCTGCTGGGGGTTTTACTTTTGAAACACTAAGTAATTATCGCAATTAATGTTAGTTGTGTAACTCTGTCCCAGACCCTAGAATGCCGAGCAGCATGCTTTCTAGGATGATTGGATCACTACTCGAATTTCTTCAGATTATGTGTAACCACAGGCTGGGTTCAGGACTGTATGTGTGAGATCAGATATAATAGTAATATAGGAGGCTGTGTGGTCCAGTGGTTAAAGAAACCAGGAGGTCCTACCTCAGCCACTGACTCACTGTGTGACCCTGAGCAAGTCACTTAACCTCCTTGTGCTCCGTCTTTCAGGTGAGATGTTGTTGTAAGTGACTCTGCAGCTGATGCACAGTTCACACACCCTAGTCTTTTATCTTGTAAAGCGCTTTGTGATGGTGGTCCACTATGAAAGGCGCTATATAAAGATTATTATTATATAATAATATTTTAGACAAAGGCTGAAATTCTGCCTCTTGAACATATTTGGCTGTTGTAGTTTAAATCAGATTTGAATTCTGCATGTCCTTTTCTGGACAGCACACTTTAGTTACCTGTGCCATACATGTAGATGCCACAATTAGCTGGAGTAAGTCATTTGCCAAACATTTGCACAGATCTAAATTATCCATTCCGCTGATGGCTAAACAGCTTTTATTCCAAAACTGACACAGACTACAAATAAACTGAAGTGACAAACCCACATTACAATATTTAAATACAGCAGCACAGTACAGCAACTCTTTAAGTCTTTGGTCTCACGTATTATCACTAAAACAAACAGCTACGTGCTTGGCCCAGGCTGGAAACCTCTGCATTGTGGGCAGTGAAGGGCAGGGGCTGGGCGCTGCCATCGTCTGAGCAGTCATTTCACAGCTCTTTCTGCAAGTTGCTTGTTTCTTTGTTTTTTTTTATAGTGCAGCAATTGTTTTATTGTTGGACTAGTTCTGCTGTTCCTACTGTTCGTATATAGAGCAGGTGGGGCACGCAGAGGTGAAAGGTCACCATGTGCATCTTGTGATTTATGTGGGATCAGGAAGTACTCAGAAAGCATCAGGAGGTAGCATCTGCTTAGTTAACTTGGAAGAATGCCACCCTTACCTCAATTTGTTTTGTCAAATAAGTTTCACTTAAATATAAGCAGGTCTTTGCTTCAGGCTTTGTTTTTTTTTTTGTCAATAACTCACTGCACGCCAATGTGCTGATACCTGCTATTATATTGGTGCAATTCATCTTCTCTGAATGAATGCTGCTTTCAGTGTGGATCACTCAGTCAACTGTAAGATCTTCTCACTCGAGCCATGACATAGGGTTATATAAAATAGTCACTGATAGCTTATGTTACATGTGTATGATAATGGTGTGGTTTGCTCCTATACAATGCAGACAGCTGCAGGGAAGCACGCTTGAGATCTGTAGTAAAGGGTCTTCTTTAAGAGTTACAATTTAGACATACTGTATATGACCCTGTGACAGGCATGTTATAATAAAGGTCTACAGGATACAGCAGGAAACCTTGCTTCTGTGTGGCTGAGGAATGGGAATGCTGGCAGCTGAGGCTGCATATCAATACCCTGTGGGGGGCAGAGCAGAGGGTTATCTAATAAAGAAAGGGCTGCACACTCACTCCTGCTTGATGTGCTTCCGGCAGGGCACGGAGTTCCTCATGCAGGTCCCAGTGAGCTCGTCCACGTTCTCCACGATGACAAAGGGTGCCTCCTCCAAGGTGACGATGCTCAGGTGGTTGTCATCGGCCTCTGCGTCCCCGAATGAGTTGTACCGGGGCCACACGGGGTACTTCAGAGACAGGCTACTGTTCTCCCAGCGCCCCACCTGCAACACACACACGGGGTACTTCAGAGACAGGCTACTGTTCTCCCAGCGCCCCACCTGCAACACACACACACGGGTACTTCAGAGACAGGCTACTGTTCTCCCAGCGCCCCACCTGCAACACACACACGGGGTACTTCAGAGACAGGCTATTGTTCTCCCAGCGCCCCACCTGCAACACACACACGGGGTACTTCAGAGACAGGCTACTGTTCTCCCAGCGCCCCACCTGCAACACACACACGGGGTACTTCAGAGACAGGCTACTGTTCTCCCAGCGCCCCACCTGCAACACACACACGGGGTACTTCAGAGACAGGCTACTGTTCTCCCAGCGCCCCACCTGCAACACACACACACGGGTACTTCAGAGACAGGCTACTGTTCTCCCAGCGCCCACCTGCAACACACACACGGGTACTTCAGAGACAGGCTATTGTTCTCCCAGCCCCACCTGCAACACACACACACGGGTACTTCAGAGACAGGCTACTGTTCTCCCAGCGCCCCACCTGCAACACACACACACGGCTATCTGTCATCACCCACAACTGGTAAACACTCGACACCGCCCACCTGCAACACACACGCACATGCACGCACAGACACGCACATGCACGCACATGCACGCACACACACGCAGCTATCTGTCATCCTGCAAACACATCACCCACAACTGTCTCCCACTGCACCACCTGCAACACACACACACACACACACACACACACACACACACACACACAGACACACACACACACACACACAGAGACACACAGACACACACACACACACACACACGCACACACACATTCACACACGCAGCTATCTGTCATCCTGCAAACACATCACCCACAACTGTCTCCCACCGCACCACCTGCAACACACACACACACACACACACACACACACACACACACACACACACACACACACACACGCAGCTATCTGTCATCCTGCAAACACGTCACCCACAACTGTCTCCCACCGCACCACCTGCAACACACACACACACACACACACACACACACACACACACACACACACACACACACACACACACACACACATTCACACACGCAGCTATCTGTCATCTTGCAAACACATCACCCACAACTGTCTCCCACCGCACCACCTGCAACACACACACACTCGCGGCTATCTGTCATCACCCACAACTGGTAAACACTCAATACGTGCTGAATTTAAAAATACTAAAAAGACACCCCATGAGAATTCAAAGGCTAACTATCCTGCTGGAAGCCTTTCTCAATGTCTTTAATGCTGAAATGAGTTTAGATTCACATACTTATAACACTGGATCATCTGGATTCCATCCCTGATTGATAAGGCTCTTCATGGTCCCATGCAAATACACACAGACAATGATGATATCCTGTCTGTTGTGTGCAATGCTGTCTCACCCCGCTGTCACAGAACACACATCTCCACATCCCTACATCTCCGCTGTGTACAGTTCATAACCAGACAGGTACCGGGGTTTGTATATTAACCTTTTCTTGATTGAGAAAATCATTCGGTAATTAGAATATCAACTAATCTTTTTTCTTATCAAACAGAATAAAACATTATTTACAATATATCCCCTTCGAGGTGTTGCTTTACACCCCCTCTCTAATTAAGCGGATCCAAGCTTCGCTCCACAACAGCACCTGTTTTACGAAAGGAGTTTATTAGCCTCATACTCCCCAGCCCACAAGAACCATCCCTATGCTCCTTAGATTCAGAAGCCAGCTGCATACTTGGCTATACAGATTCATATTAGTTACCCTGTTGTTGACTGGTCACCACCTACCTAAACCTCCCTCCCCCCTGGAGGATTTAGACATGCATCACACTCCCATGTCTGTGTTCCAGCCTGACAGTGAAAGCTGTGATTGCCTTTGATATCCCTCCAGTGTAACAGGTCAGTGCACCAGTAATTTGTGATGGGGGTAGCAAATCACCTCGTTTGTGCAATGGTCCTGCCGGGTGCTTTAATGTAGGTTAATGTTAGCTGTCTTGTCAAAGTTCCCGTGGGATGATAACTATTCCTCTGCTCCATCACAATGTTCTGCACTCCAGAGCCAGAGACCTCGCTGAAGCTCAGACAATAACACACGACACCACTGCTGTTTGAGTGAACCTGCTGCTACAGAATGAGTCCAATAACCATTTCAAAGTCTAGAATGGCACAGTAGGTACTGGTGCCTTTCACACGCTGTAGGGTCATCGTGCACACGCACACACATTCTTCCCTTGGCTTTCCGTGCCATTGATATTACAATGTATGCTAGCGTCTCATTACTTTTGCTATTTTCCAGAATAATTGCATTACACTTTCATTTAAACAGATTCATTACATCTGCTAGTTTTGACACTTTGGATGAAAGCAGAAATTGCTTTTTGCATTTTTTTTTTTTTTTGTTCATGTTTTTTTTTTTTCATGACAGGACACACTGCATGATTGATTTGACAGCTCTGTTTCAATGCCCGTGGAAAGCAATGCTATTCCAGTCTTATTTAACTTTTTATATCATTAGAAGGTATTATGTTCCAAGAAAATCTAAACGATGCTGACATAGGCTGGCAATTGTCAACAACGATGGAAATGGAAAGCTTTGTGAAATATCAATGCAAGAGGACATGCAGCTATAGCCCCCTGGGACAGAACTGACATCATGGTGACATCACTACCCACATAACACGTTAAAGCATGCGGATATTTAAAAAGAGACCTACAGTATTAAAATACAAATACCTATGAAATGCAAGACTATTATTATTCAGAGATAGACGATTCATTTAAAGCAGCCAATTAATAAACAGGTGTCAAAAAATATTACAAATTAAAAATAGGGAAGATGTCTTTCAGTGTGGGTATGAATGATATTTCCACAAGCATGTGACTTCAAATGAAGGGCTAAATCAATCAATCTATCGATATCTATCTATCTAAAATATGTCGTTGAGCCTAGTTGAGCCAAGTGCATTATTTTGACATCCTCATTCACCGTACACGATACTCCATAAACTTCCATCCAGGTGCTTCAAACATGACGTACAGAACTTTGATTACAGCTGCTCAGCCCCATTGGGACCGGGCCACAGTTTCCAAACTCTGCATGTCAGCATGTCTGTATGTGATTAGAAAGCAGTCAGATAAAGCAAACACCAGCACTACAGGGGCTGCAGGGACCAGGGACATGTGGCTTAAACCCCAGTCCTGTCTGTCAGCTTACCGACGACTGCCCAAAAGAAAAAGGGTCTCATTTATAATGTATGTGAGGGGTTGGGTAGAGCTGGGTCAGATCGATACTCACTCTGCAGTTAACAAGGACAGAGATTAACATTGGAACAGGACCCTACGACCTCTCTCCCCTCTCGTTAGTGTCCGAGGATCTGTTTAAGCTGACTTTACATGAAAGAGCTGCCCGCGTCCCCCCAGTGCTCTTGGAATATTTAGATAACATTGGTGTCTGCTCTGGCTCAGCTGTACTATCTGTTGAAGAATGCAGTACCTCCTTTCTCTGAGCGATTATTGGATGAACCTTTAAATCCAGATTAGCTGCTCGCTGGTAACTGTGTCGTGCTGCATTTCCATCGGCTGCTGGGACTGCCTAGAAAGGGTTTGAAATCAAGCTTGTTCACTTCCATCGGCAGCAGATCTGAGATCAAATCCATTCTAATCAGGACTCTCCCTCTGTCTGTCTCTCTGTCTGTCTGTCTGTGTGTCTGTCTATGTGTCTGTCTGTGTGTCTGTGTGTCTGTCTGTCTGTCTGTCTGTCTGTGTGTGTGTGTGTCTATGTGTCTGTGTGTCTGTCTGTCTGTCTGTCTGTCTGTCTGTCTGCCTCAGTTAGGGCTGGCAGAACTCAATCTCTCCAACTCGCGCTGACGATGGGAGCTGCCTCATGTGCATCCAACAGGGAAGTACGGGAGAGTCAAGTTTTAAATCTGGGACCGCAGAAAAAATAATATGTTGGCATATTGGATTGTAGATTGCAGATGAGATTGAGTTTTACAGGCTAGTCTCAATACAGTTTCCCGGGTCTGTTTATGAAATTTAGAATCTCATGATTGTACTGTAAAAAAAATGTATTAAGCAGCGGAATATACCTAGATTTCATTTTTATATTAAACAGTAAAACAGGCCAAAGCATAGGGCATTAAATCATAATGCAGTTCATGGATGTTTCAGGAAGGTTTTTTCTTGCTGTTATTTTGCATGCATTTAAATAGAAAACCATTTAGTTAGTTCAATTTAGAACAGGGTCCCAGACAGCATCAGATTCCAAAGCACAGCTCATTTACAACTGCCGAGTCCTTACTGAGCTGTTGCGATCATTAATGCTCTATTGTAATGCAAACGTTTTATTGAAAGTCCTTTGATTATAATATCCTTAGCTAAAATTAGCACTGTGGTGTCAAAAGCAGGAGATTTGGCACATGTACCTGCCCTGCTTAATTTGACATCAGGGGTCTGCAGGGCTCCATGCAGCTCCTTGCCAAGTGGATCCTACATCATCAAGCATCATTTGCATGTAAACTGGGACAACAAAAAAGCATTCATTAAATGTGATGTACTTTAATGCTGATGAAATCAGAAACATGTGCCTTGCCGTAATGTAGTAGAGGACTATTAATAAACGGCTCTCTGTGAAAAGGGGGTGTGTCACGCCACGACAGCAGTTTCTTTTTGAGTGTCATTAATTAACAGCACATTCTCTCTGCACATGAATCCCAATGGGATGCACCTAGTTCTTTAAAAAGACCACATGAAAGAAAAAAGGCACTCTCGTCTCTTTCTGTAAAATACAGAAAACTGCTTGAAAATGACCTTATTGATGAATTTCATGAATCTTTTCTTTTCAAGCCAATCTTGCACCCTATCAACATTCCCGATGTAGTTTCACAATCACAATAACAATGGCTATGGCAAGCTGTCGTTTTTATTTACTCCAGGTCTCAAAATAACTCGATCAATCAATGTATTATCAATGTATTATCAATGTATTATCAATCTTGTATTCAATCTTTTGCCTATGCTGTATAGCACTTTATATGACCTTTGTAGAAGTTATATAACGCTAGCAAATCTGCACAGTCGCTGTGCCGTTTTCCCCCCATGCTCTTCCCATGGGTGCACTCTGCATTTACCATAGATTACCATGGTTTGCCACACTGGTGCCAGCTAGACAGGAGGCCTGCAAATGTACAATGTTTTACTGTCATGGGAGATGAGGGATAAACAGCAACCTGATCAAAAATGGGCAAAACCCCCAAAAATCCAATCCAGCTCTCTCTCTCTCTCTCTCTCTCTCTCTCTCTCTCTCTCTCTCTCTCTCTCTCTCTCTCTCTCTCATATATATATATATATATATATATACATACATACATACATACACACAAGAAGCTGATTAGCATGAAAAGTATTCAAGCACAACTTACTATCAACACTTAGAGCTTAGAACAGATTACACTTAAGATTTGTACCACATGGCTACGCCTCACAGCTGAAGAGATAGAGGGAGAGGCTTCCTTAATCTTTAAAGTACTTTCCGTTATTGTTTATTAAGTCGAGCAGAACCGTCCTTTAATTTTGTGTCTTTGGTTTTGGTTTAAAGTCAGCCAGACACATGCTTATTTATAGCACTGCAGAGCTGCTGGAATTTCTCCTGTTAAATCTTCACATAGCCTCGTGCTCTTAGTCTCTCTGTCATCTTCAATCAGCCATACCTGAGTCCCTAGATTACCACAGAGCACAGAGACATGGGATCAGAGACACATTCATTACTGCTTTCATCTGACATATACACTCCCATCTCCACGTTCTCTTTTAATTACTAGCATCAGCGCTATCAAATTAACGCTTGCTTTACAGCCCTAGATACCCCATAACTTGAAACACATAAATTAGAATGAAAGAAATTAAGTTGAAGCTGGAAGACTAGAAGACGCTTCAGCCAGTGCCTTCCTCAGTTCAGCAGTGATGAAGGGGACTAGCTGAAATGTTTGTCTGCCTCGATCAATACAGCATTGCACTGGGTTTAAAGAGCCGGGCTGCTGGATTGCAAACAGTCAGGGATTTGAAAAGGAAGGAGAGCTGCCAAACCAGACAATAATGATCACCGTGCAACAGGGAAACAAACTCATGTACCAACAGAGGAATAAAACAGGTCAAGTGACTCCGGATTGAATCCAGTCCTTCGCCTCTGGGCTAATGCAGAGTGGCAGGAATGAACCAATTCCAACCAATAAAAGTTAGAAATGTTTACCACAGTATTTTTGCATTGTATTTTTTGCGCGTTTCCCATGGTTCTACTATGCATTTATCATAGTTAACCCTGGTTTGCCACACTGTATAATATGCTTTACCATACCTCTCTGTGCTTCACAGTGCTTGCCTATGCTTCCCCATGCCTTCACTGTGCTTTATTACATTTTTATTTTTACAAGTTTTTACTATGGGAAACTCTACCATCCAGGAAACTTTTTGTTTTTCTCCTGGTGAGTTCATGTCCAAGTGTGTTCGTTTTGCATTGAAAGTCAATGCTTAAAAATGCATGTTGCTGCTTGCTGACAACAAAGGAACTTTGTCTGAAGGGAAAGAACACATTTTGAGGTGCTTTAAATAAATAAATAAACACAATGTTGTTTTATAGTCTAAATAAATGAAGAAATATTGCAGCCTCCAGAAACTCCACAGAGGTTGGACTGTGAAACTCTTGGCTCCCAAGGCATCAGTCTGCCTGCCCTGTCTCGTCAGGGAAGGATGACATGGATGCAGAAACAAGAACATAAGATGACATGAAACTGTCCGCCCTGTTAAACCAGACCAAACATGTAGAGAAGTTCTTCAGACAGAGTAAAGTAGGGCAAAACCACGAAGAGGACACGAAATATCCATCATCATGAACCTCACTGTTGTCAAGTTTTTAACGGTAATTAAAGATTATTTTCTAGCAAGTCCTCTCCAGAGGTAGAAACGTGTTGGGTAGGGGTGTTTTTGTTGCTTCCCAGAGGCACTCAGGCACATCATGAGGCCTCACACACTTCAGGCACATCTTCAGCTCAGGAGAAGCATGCTGGCCCTGGGGAGGGCACTGCCACGCTCACATACCCACAAGCGCTGGGGTAGCCGAGTGCGGACACGTGCGGGAGAGGAGGCAGATGGCTGTTTTGTTAGCAGGCAGACGAATGGGTGGAGTATCCAAAGCAACGATAGCAGAACCTGAACAGCCAATCACCATGGTCGATCTCGAGACTCTGGAATCTATCGAAGCAAGACCAGCACTGCATGCTTTTTGTTTAGTTGCAGCTTAAGATACATTCAGAATGAACCTTTTTTTTCACCAAACCCACCGACCTGCTTTTGACAGGATTGTTTCTTGGACTGTACGCGTGACGGACTTCTGCAGGAGGGCTGGGTAATTGAAAGGAAATTATGATTAGCAGACAATGCCAAGCCGTCTCATCTCCACAGGTTCTCGTGTGGCTGCCATGTCCTAGAGATCCCTGCTAGTAAATACCTTGAAGTGCAACATTCACCTACCAGCTGCCCAAACCCTCCAAGGTCTCTGGAGTATATTAATCAAATCCGTTCTGTACAGAGAAGGCTTCTGGAAGAAGACCAGCCTGTCAACACGTACTTATCAAGTTTCTGCAGTCTCTCACTCTAGCTGTCCTGACAGTTGCCAGAAAGGCAGACTCTAATCCACACTTTGCCAGCTTATCCCTTACTTTCTAAATAGCCCCCTAGGAACTGCTAATGGTCTCTGTTGCCAGTTTTTACTGTCAGATTTCCACTGAAGGGACAGCGCTTCAGATAACCTGGGAAAAGATTGTTTCTGAGGCTTCTGCACTTGACTGGACATTTCATTACCCACCCACTGCAACTGGCCCGCAATCTACAGCCAACAAGAAGATGCAGATGTCAAACTGTGGAAACAATGAGGCTGTAAACGTAAAACGAGTTCTGGTGTAGCAGCAGGACCAGAGGACACACAGTTGGAAACGCGGAGACAGGATTGGGACGGAGGGTAGGAGACTCTTCTTTCCCCTAAGGAGTGGCGAGGGTATGGGATGGGTTTCTCAGCCATGTTGTTATATCCTTGGGGTTCTTTACTTTTTTAAATCAATCGTTCATAAACATTATGTTCTTATGAAACTGGAAGCAAGTCTCTCATCTCTGAGAAAGGTGATCCCTCCAGGAGAGGGCGGTAGAGGAAGAGGTTTGGGGGGAGCTTGCTTTGCCATGAATAAACAGAGGACCCCAACTTGAAGAGCCATCAATTGAGCACTTGGATCACAAGTATAAATCTGCAGTAGGCTGACGTCCAGACAAATCATTTGATTATAATTTCCAAAGCTGCACTGCCACCACCAGCTCCCTGTCACACAGAAGCCAGTCCCAAGAGCTCCACACTGCCCACCTCCGTCCTTATGGGTTTCATCTATTTCAATCTAATGCGCGCGCCTTGATGTAAAACCCTGACGCATGGCTTCTGTTCCCTGTCGCTAAGCTACATTCACTTTGGAGAAAACGATTCTTTATAATAAGACACACCTTATGCTGAGGGTAGAGATGAGTTCCAACACAAATTCTTTTCATTAGTCTTCCAGAATAGAATCCCATCCAGCCTTTTCCCATTACTTCTGAAGAAGGATGCCTCGCTTTCATTTTTTTCTGTGCTGTGTAGAGAGCGGCAGATTCCATGATGTTCAGTAATGTCATTTAAATAAACAAGTAGTGTCCATGCATCCCCCTCCATTATTCTGACAAGTTTTTCACAAAGCACCACTCCATTCCAATACCACTTGATCGATTTGGCTTCTCACAGGTCCACACACTCATGTTAATAGCACATCAAACCAGGCCTCTTTTAATTATTATTTTTTTGATGATAGGATAGTGTTAGATAGGATAGATAGGCGAGTACAGTAGCGAAATAGAGGCTATGTATGAAAAGGACATGGGGGTAGTAGTGAATGAAACTCTTAAGCCAACAAAAAAGGCAAATAGAATGTTACTTATATAGCCAAGACAGTTGAATGTAGAGAAGTTCTATTCAAATTATATAATGCACTATTACGAACACACCTAGAATACTGTGTACAGTTCTGGTCCTCATACCATAAGAAAAACACAGAGGCTTTGGAGAGAGTACAGAGGAGAGCAACACGATTAATCCCAGGATTGAAGGGCACATCATGTGAAGATAGACTGAAAGAGCTGAATCTATATAGCTGAATCTATATAGAAAGAAGGAGTCAGAGGTGATTAATAGAGGTATTTGAAATTGTCAAGGGGTTTAACAAAGTAACTGCTGAGAATTATTTTTCACAGGTCAAAGAGAACAGAACCAAGGGTCCACGGGTGGAAGCTGAAGAAGAGCATATTCAGAACCGAAGGGAGAAGGAGCTTTTTCACAGAAAGGGTGGTGAACCATTGGAACAGGTTGCCAGACAGAGTTGTTGAAGCAGAGACTCTCGGGTCCTTCAAGAAATATTGTATAACTCTGTCTGTGACCACAATAAGACCTTTAGCTAGCTGTCTGGAGGAAGGGTGGTCCGCTTAGCCACGGATTCCCAGATGTTTCATTTTCCCTTCTAACCTGGTTCGGATTTTTTTAGTTTTTCCTCTCCTGAGTGGTAACGGTTCACGCTGGCACCAAAGCAGATGAGCATAGGTGTGCCGAATGGCCTTTTCTCATTCTTGAATTTCTTATGTTCTTATATCACTTCTGAAGTGTCGATCCAATCATTGTTTAGTGCACGCATCCCTTCCTATACACACTGTTTATTTCACTGATCACTGAGTTGTTTGCTGTGGGCTTTCTTTCTTGATTCACAGACATCTTCATTCTGCAGAAACAAAAGTTCTAGGTATCGCTGCAGTACTGTACATCAGTGCTGTAAATCATCTCTGAGATTCTTATCTTGGAGCTGATAAATTGAGTTTGTCAGATTAATAATAACAGAGAACCGTGCTGAACTTCATTACTGTGCTATCATCTTCACAGAACAATGCATCTGTCGACACCAAATATGCCTCAACCCAGTTCAGCAGCATGCTCAAGATTGTAGGTCACACGTTACAATGAGTGTCTCGAATTACTGTGTATTTACAAAGTAGTTACTGAGTAAATACATGTGTACTTATACATAATTACAATGTTATTATGCAAAGTTACAATGTACTTAATGTGGAAATCGTTTTACATGATAAAACCCTAACCCTAAACCCCCTAACCCTAACCCTTACCCCAACCTTTTTTTGATATCATTGTGTACATACATATATTGTGCAAAAAGATTTACACATTAAATACACTGTTACCTGATGAAGTCGGCTTATTCGCTTGAGCACTGATAATCTTTCCAAAAACATATACATAAAATGTATCTATGCCACACATTTCTAGAATTCATAGAGAAATCAAAGTGATTAATGCATAACTTTTTCATCCTTTCATGCTGTAAAGCTTGGTCCTATACAGTTCAAGGTCATTAGCAATTTGGTTCAAGCACCATTAGCAATGACCTAACCACTAGTAGCCAATCTATACAAAAGCAGTGTAAACACAAAAAGGCTTGCGCAGCTCCCGAATATTTTTTTTTCAATTAATTAATGTCAACATGCAGCATGTTGACACAGAATGAATGAGCATAATTACTTTTTCAGGGATTCAATTTGGCATCACAACAACTTGATCTTTTCAGCTGTCAGCTCCCTGACGACAGGGAAAGGCAAAGCGGAAAAGCACGCCGTACCCTCGGGGGCAACTACTGGAGCGTGACGGCATCAGAACGGACTGCGGGATCCGGAGTTACAAAGTGACAGCGACCCAGTTCTGAAACATGATTCGCTGATCAGCCCTCCCAGCAGGAATGGTACTTTTACTAATTGCATCCCACTGCTTGAAACGCTGTAGCCCGTGCCATTGTTAGCACTGCGAGCAAAACCAATACCACTCTGATTTGTCAACAGCCGCAACAGGGATGGCACATCACATGGAAGCAGAGACTGCGTTGAGAGAATAAAGAAAGGACTTTAAGAGGCCCCGGCCTCGTTTAGCATCAAACATGAGCGCTAATGCACCCTGCAGTCAGACTGCTGGCAATGAAACTTGCTGAGGAAATCTTTCTGTAGAAATGCGCTTAATGATATTGTACTACGCGTGCGTGAATGAAACTTTGGTTTGGACAATGATCTATACAGTAGTATAAGCTATTGAGAGTATCTCATTCTGAAGGGTGTCCAGTTTGCCAAGCTTGTGTTTTTACTATGCTCTGTCGCGAGGCTGCAAGCTCTAATTTTGTATTTAAAGCCGTGGCAGGGGGTGATTGTCACTGGATAAGGGCGTCTGCTAAGAAATTAATAATAATAAATAATAGAGTTTGTTATTCCGGGACTGTGCATCGTTCTCCAGCAAGACACTGTGAACATATCCTCATCACTTTTTTTTCTTCCCAAAAGCATGCTTCCTGTTTTCAGTTTATACTCCATTGTGATACTGACTTACTAGGGACCAGATCACACGCAGGGCGATCCCACCCCAACTGCTTGGCTCTGTATTAATTTATCATTGTTTTCCTGCTTCCATTGGCACAACGTTTATCACAACGTATTGACACAAGCCAAATTGTAACCTTTGGAAGTGCATACTGTATTTACCTGTTGTTTGTGGTGCTGACACATAAAGACATGCCACAGTTTCCCTGTTATCCACCTGAAACTCAGATTGTTAATGAGGATACACCTCCTCCCACAGCTGAGCTTGGGTTAGTCACTCTTGAGTTATACAGTATAATGTAAAAGCATTCTCTGTGCCTGAACAGTATGCGTTACTTTACTGCAGCTGCAATATAACATGTGCAGGATCTGAAGTGTGAACTTGTTCCAATGGAATGGACCTTACCTTCTCCCATACCCTGTCCTTGTTCAAAACTATGACAACTAGCTTGGGGTTTGCTTGATATCCATCTTCTGTGAAGGACAAGTCTCTGCCATTCCAGGTCACATTCATCATAAATCTGAAAGACAAACATTTCAGTGAAAGAATTAATGAGCCACGTAGCAAATAATGAGCTACCTAGTTCAGTCATCAGATTAACACAGATGAAATATGTGCAGGGAACCTTCCTACTCACAGAGGATGCCTGAGTCTGCATTTCTCTGATAGAAAGCCTGAGGCATTGCATGAGAGACACAATTATTTGGACTAGAAACTAAACACTAATACAGGCAATGTATCAAGTCTTACCTTGAGTGCAACGCTGCTCTGGCAAATTCTAGAATATGAAACGATCAACCTTCAACAGTAAATTATTAAAAGTGAACAGAAGGGCAACTGTTCAGCTGGTCCCATGATTTCCTGGTTGCTGGAATCATGTGAGGATCACGTAATCACCTGACTCGTGGGAGACACAGCGATTGGAATGGAGATGACAGGCAGCTGGGAGTCTTTTTGAGAGCTGCTATAAAATATAGCTTTCATAAGAGATTGACAAAAATGTCTCATTGAAACATTGGTCTAACCATAGTTACATTCTTAAGGGGGGTTTGTAGTAGTTAGAAATACAACTTCACTCAGCTTGAGCATGATTCTGAATTCTAAGCAAACACTTTAAATGAGTTTCACAAGCATACACATTGCTCACCCACATCAAAGAGTGTCACGCTGAACCTGCACAGTAATTTAGCAGGCTTTGCAGTGCTTTCCCCCTGACTTATACAGAGAATTTCCCATGGCTTATCATCATTTAGCATGCTTTTTACCATGCTTTGATATGACTTGCCATACTTTATATGGTAACCTTTTAAAGGGAGTTAACAAACTGCTAAACACTAAATTTATGGGATGTGCTGCATGCTTTTTATAAATGACCATATTCCTCATTTCAGACCCAATTCTAAACCAGATACTTCATATGATCCTGATACACAGCGCCTGGGAAGCACACAGTGAACGCTGGAGCAAAGTGCTTCGCAACGGGACTCTTGTCTCAATCCCTGCAAGGTTTGAGCTTCATTAAAGATCATTTCTATGTCCTGAGGGTTGACCTTGTCTCTTGTTTCAATAGCCAGACATGCTTTCACACTTGCTTCTGTTCACACTGCTTGTGTGTCACTCGATAGCTGGTGGGATCGGTGCTTTGTGAATAAAAGAACACCCAGGGATCTGAAGAAAACAGACAGACTCGCTAAACATAAAAGCCTTGTGATTTCCCCGCAGGTGAGTGAATGAAAACACAATGCAGTACACATGCTTTGAGTTGCAAGGAAATAAAAAAAACTCACCGGGTACAGGCAATTTCATACATGCAGAAAGCATTTCGGAAGGATTTCTGTTTTATTATTATTATTATTATTATTATTATTATTATTATTATTATTATTATTATTATTATTAGTATCTCCCCAGGTGTGCGATGCATCTTCTCAAAAGCATGATTAGTAAATGCATTTTTCAGCAGCCCTGTGTGTGGATTAACCCTCTGTGCTGAACCAAACAGAACTTACCACGTAAACCTAGTTTTTTTCTGGAATTGTTACCAGCTATTTAACTTGCATGGTGCAGTTCCACATATGAAATCATATGCAAGTCCAGAGACATTGTAATTAAGGCTGCTGGTAATGTTACAGGGAATACTGTACATCTTTATCACGTCCACACTACAATGTATCTACCCAGGAAGGTGGACCTAATCCATCGTCTACAGCTAGGGTTCCAATGTAAATGAATCCATATGGGGGAACAGTATATTGAAATATTCTGGGGATGAGAAGCCTACGTTATTAGTAATCTGTAGGGGGATTCATTATTATTATTATTATTATTATTAAATCAAAACGACATATATTTTAATAGCCTCAAAGAAACAAATGCTCCAGATTGCACAAAGGGCATAACAGAATCACGCTGTGGCAGTATAGCTGCCATCTGCCTTCAGTTTGTAAATGATAATTGTTCTACTGTAATTGCATAGACAATCAACTGCTGCTTTTTATGGTTATTACTGTGCAAGCTCTGTAGCTCTGCAAATGAACGGGATTTCTACAGTCCGTACGTACCACAGTGGGGCTGTGAGTAATGTTTACTATGATATACTGTACACTAGGGTTAATTAACAAGCACAGATATCTGTTTAAGCATGCAGTGTTCTGCAGCGATGCTCTCAGTAATCGTGTATTCATAAATATCTCTATGATGTTCTAGAATGTCTCCAGTCCCCGTGTGTTCTGTTCTGTTCTGTTCTGCAGCGACGCTCTCAGTAATCGTGTATTCATAAATATCTCTATGATGTTCTAGAATGTCTGCAGTCCCCGTGTGTTCTGTTCTGTTCTGTTCTGCAGCGACGCTCTCAGTATTCTTGTATGCATAAATATCTCTATGATGTTCTAGAATGTCTGCAGTCCCCGTGTGTTCTGTTCTGTTCTGTTCTGCAGCGACGCTCTCAGTAATCGTGTATTCATAAATATCTCTATGATGTTCTAGAATGTCTGCAGTCCCCGTGTGTTCTGTTCTGTTCTGTTCTGCAGCGACGCTCTCAGTAATCGTGTATTCATAAATATCTCTATGATGTTCTAGAATGTCTGCAGTCCCCGTGTGTTCTGTTCTGTTCTGTTCTGCAGCGACGCTCTCAGTATTCTTGTATGCATAAATATCTCTATGATGTTCTAGAATGTCTGCAGTCCCCGTGTGTTCTGTTCTGTTCTGTTCTGCAGCGACGCTCTCAGTATTCTTGTATTCATAAATATCTCTATGATGTTCTAGAATGTCTGCAGTCCCTGTGTGTTCTGTTCTGTTCTTTTTTCTTTGACTTTCTCTACACGTCTGGTAAGTCTCATCGTTACGTAAATCCTGCGCTGCTAATCAGTTCAGCACAGAAGCACAGAGAGGTGCTTGGGGCACATTGTGAATAAACCAGGAATGGGAACGGAGCGTATCTGCAGAGCTCAGATAACAACGACACAGCACCACAGGACCTGCAGACTGTATACAGCGAGCAACACTCCCGGGTTCCATTGCTGACCTGAGCCCATCGAATTCTGAGGAGTGTCTCAGCCTGTACCATGCTGCTATTGTTTTTACACTCCAGATACTGCTGGTGTTGATGTGATTGAGGGTTCGTTAGTGTATTCTTTATTGGCTCTCCGCACCATCTGCACACCCAACACCTGCTTTGGGTTTTAGTCTATATCAGCTCTTTCAATTAGACTGCAGACCACAGCTGTAATCAGCAACATCCATGCTAATGAAGCAGCCCACTAAAGCAGATGAGCACCATCAAGTGCAGGACACCTTGACTGTTTAATGTTTATAAGTGGAAGCATTGATTTTAATTTGATATTTATTTATTTCTTTATTTGCACTTTCAGCACGTACAATGCTAAAGCCTGTTTATTTATTTTTTTCTCTTTTTCAGTTACATTGCACAAGTAAAATTACTTTGGGGAAAAAATATGCAACCTCTACAAAATTACGGCTGGTATTAATTAAAACATTTTTATACACAGTCGTCGGTCTCTTGTATTTCCATAATCATCTTTGCTATTTTCTCCCTGTCTTTAAGATGCTCAATAATCCGCAGTCTACTGTATCAGCAATATGGAATGTAGCTTGTTTTAATTCATGTATTTATTAGACAATAAAAATGGTGGGCACCCAATAACTTTTAAATAGAGATACATCTCAAAGAGATCCTTGAAGTAACCACTTTCAGACCACACTCCAACCCCTCACAATAATCTTTTTGCAAATTGAAATTGTCAGTAGAAGTGTAGATGAAGAGTAATGAAGTGTTTCAAAAGAACATGAAAGTACAGTTTCAAATTGGTTTGAAAATAAACACCCAATTACTGCTTTGCTTGCCGTTTGCGTTTAAAATCAGTTGTCGTATTAGATCTCTGTGTGTTTAAATTGTCTGTACGTTTCTCAAAGGCGTCTTCACGCCGAAGTGATTATGAACCAATTAATATTTGAAAGGTTTCATTGAGATTGTGTGTTAAGAATGCCTCGCTTTCAAGATTATATTAACTTTTATTTCAGTTATTAGGCTGAAACCAGCTGCAAGGCATTTCTTTCATGTATGCTTTTAGGTGAATATATCCTATCCTTTTTTTTTTATCAATTATCTCTGTGTCCAATTCTGGTCCTGGTTAGAAAAGTCACCTGTGCATGTGTGTGACGCAGGTACTACTAATGAAGAGAAACTTAACGTGATGTGACGTGCTGCATTTAATTCACAAAGACGACTCCCTCTTGAAAATCAAATAACAACAGTATAAAAATAAGAAGCAGCTTACTTGTGCAAGGCGTTGGACGGCAGCTCGCTTTGTTCCAGTGGTCCGTAGCAGCTGGTCTTCGCCTCCGGAATGAAGCTGTATTGATCCAGCATGGCAGCGGCAGCGCTGGTTATAATCCCCAGGCCGTCCCGCACCCTGGCTTCCAGGGGGTAGTCCCAGTCATCGTACGAAACCGAAATCATCCCGGACGGGAACTCGTCGGGAGTGATCTCGGTGTTGCCCGTGCTCAAGCTGGGGACAATCCAGACAGAGCCGTATCCCGTCAAGCCCAATGAGCGCGCCTCGTCCAGGATGTAACTCGCTTCGTCCTTCGAGCAGTACAGCAGGACCACATTGGAATGGATCTTCTTCAGCTGGATCTGGGTCTTCGTATCCCCAGCCACGGCATCCAGAGTGATCATGTTCTGTAAATCCCACCCTACGAAGCTGTTGTCCACCGTGGTCTTTATGATGGTGAGGAAATCCTGATACCCCGGGAACTTGCTGGTCACCACAGAGAACGTGTGCCAGTCGTACTCCTTCATGATGTTCAGCATCAGGAGGGCTTCCTGCTGAATAGAAGCCCCGAACTGGAAGAACGTGGACATCTGATCCTGGAAAACAGAGAGAGAAACGAAAGGTAGTTCAGCAAAGGAACCCGGCTGGGTCACAGCGCACTTTAGCTTGTTATGGGATATGCAAGCAAGCAGAAAGGACTGGCTGTGCTTTTTTATTTTATTTTATTTTATGTTATCATTTCATGTCATACACAGATTATACTGGGTGGAACTGCATCAAATATCCTGCAAAACGTCTTTTCTGTCGACTATTGTGGGCAATAAAAAAAACAAACCAGCCAACCAGCATCATTGTAGGGAGTTTCAACAAGCCAAGCGAATCATTCATTAACTGATGGAATGCAAACATTGGTACAGAACAGCCATTAAACGAATTGCTGACCCAAACATTCTATATGGAACCAGGTGAAAAGGGACAGGAGCTGTAAGACCTTCTGAAGGAGAGTTTGTGTATAATGCACAACACACAGGTAAAGGCAGTTGTGTCTCACTGCTGATGGGTTTTATAGCACAACACCTGGAGAACAAGCATGATTAGTTTTTATTCATGTATTTTCATATCTACATATATACATATACATAGATATACACACACGCACACAAGTAGCTTTAGAGTTAAGCACTACAATATATATAGTACCAAGGGCAATCAAACATGCAAACCTCAGCACTACTATATACTGTGTGTGTGTATATATATATATATATATTTTAATTAGCTGGCTGACTAATTATTTTAAAACTTCAAGGGGTGATTTACTGATTACAAGAAGGAGCTCTTCTGCTGATGCTTGAGTAAAGTAGCTGCTGTACGATGAAGTGGATGCATGAAACGCTGCCGCTGGGTTATCTGTAAAACATCACGTCAGCACAGGAACTGAATCAGCAAGGAGCACTTCAGAAGCACCACATCACACACATCCAGAGTTTAATTCCATAGTTCAACAAGTACGTGTGTTCATCTGGATCTTCTGTATCATTTGAAATCTGTACTAGCCTCATGACATGTTGAGAACATGATTTTATTTAGTTCTGATGCGTGGCGCTGTGTCTGAATGTTTTCCTTGCAGCTCCAAGCTGCCGCTAATGTATAATGTGTCTGACTTCACTCCCCTCTTCATTTATAGCCCAGGATGATGTTAATAAAACATGCCTAATAGTGTCCCTATACATTTAATTTAATTGGGATTCAAGTTTACTGCAGAAATGAGCGTGGCTGGAGGAGACTCTAGATAATGAAGTCTTAAGTGTACTGACATCATGTAGCTGCCTGACTAGAGACTGAAATATTTGTGTTGCCTGGAATGGCTGACTGGGAAGGTATCAGAAAAGCCTATTCTTGAAACAGCACACATAACGATGCATAACAGTGGCAATACTCTACACACGTGAGTATCACATTCAACCCTTGCACGAAACCCCTTTGAAATCAAACCCTGCTTGTGATACTGTTATTAAATAACAGCACCTCCTTGGCACACAGAGCGAATCTGAAATAAACTATCAGCTTCTCCACCAGGCCTTGGCTGCTCACCCTGACACTACTGAGCCATCGATAAGCATCTCCTAATGTTGCAGCCAGCCATGTGCTAAAGACCAGGCCTCACTGGAAATGCATGGCTGTGATGTTGTGGGATGCTGTGATTTACTCCATATTTACTCCATATTTTTTCCATTACCTTTCTTTAGCAGAGCTGATTCTGCTCACAAGCTGTTTTCTACCGTGGCTGAACAGCGGAGGAGGCGAGCTAGTGCCCCTAAAGGCTGCCTGGCAGCTGACATTTGGCAAGCCTGTCGGTGCTTGACGTGTGGCTCAGATTTTCCCAGAAGAGGAAACTGCTCTCCTTCTCAACAAGAACCACTCCTGTGTCGAGCAAGACTGAAGCTAAAGACAGACACATGGGTTTGCCTGTCCTTTATCTTTCAACCAGGGGTGCAGGTCTTTAAAACAAGGGAGGGCAATACAACGTGACACGCAAAATATATGAGTAGTGTGCACACGTACAGGACACCCTGCTTTGTGATACTCCTGTAGGGCTTTCTTCATTATGAAAAACATGTTCAAAGTCATAGTTCCTCATAAGAGAGATATGCCGTACATATATAAATAAAAAAGCTCATATTTTTCCTGAAGTCAATGACTGTTTTATACACTTTTTCTTTTTTAATTTCCTTTGTGAACGTCCTGTGTTGAGAGAAATGGAGCGGTGGACTAAGGAACCCTGTGAAGCTCCGTGGTCGTTGACAGCAAGAATGAGTCACGCTGCAGGAGCAGCGTCAACCTGAGGAACGCTGCGAATGATTAGTCCACCGGTCCCTGCAGATTGCACTTCATCACGAATGGAATCTGAGAATAAGACTCCCCTTTAAGTCTTGTTTCATGCTATGCTTTCACGAAGCCAGCTGGAAGGCAATTAGATAACCCAAGCATCATAGAAACAGACAGACTGCAAGTCTAGAGGGCTGGTTTATTTTAACCAGCGCTATATAAAAACGATAGGGCGCAGTACCTCAGTAGTCCAATTATATTCCCCCCTGCAATTTATTTCTTGCAATACACCTTTCAGTTTCGCATGTGTGAATATTTTAGTGTCTTTTAAACGTGTATTAAAAACAAAGTGTTTAAGACAATATACTAGATTTTTATTAAACTCCCTAAACAAAATAAAATTTAAAAAAAAACTGTTCATGTAATTGAAAAGAAATTTACTGCAAAAAAAAAAAAGTAGTAATTTACGAGTTTGAAAGTCAACGGAATCACACTCTGAAATACTGTATGTGGGTCAATAAAAGTGAAGAGCTGCAGTCAAGCCAGGGACGACTGCATTTATAGTTCTTCTTTTTGTTTTTAGCACCGCAAACGACTTTTGATGGGAGCCTACAATTCTTCAGGAAGAAAGCAGGGTCTGGATCACTGGTGCTCAGTAAAGCTGAGAGAGTCCGCCTCCCTCACGGCATCAATCTGCCTATTGGAAGTCTTCTACTTCTTTCAACACTGTTTCATAGAGTCCAACCAATCACAGCAGGGTGTCACTAAAGCAATAAAGATTCTGGGATTATCTTGGGGAGTAATTACCAGCTTTATTGCTATTGTAATATACAGTATATGAAAACAAACAGTGGGGCTACTTCTAGACTTTTTATGCCATGATAACTATACCCACATATTGCTATTTCAATCTATTAATGTGCTTGTGATGTCATTTACTACATAGCTATAATATAATAATCTACTATTCCTTTCTGTTTAATCATTGCATTGAGTCTATTCATCCATTTATTTTCCTTTATTGTTCTATATTGTACATTATCTCATTTTATTTATTTTAAAACTGCATTCATGCTATGTTCACTTTTGTAAAGTGTTGAACTGTTGGTATATATGAATTTCACCTGTATTTATTTCTGGAGCTCTGTGCAATAGCCAGTGAATTTTTGCCCTTCAGAAAAAAAAGCAAACTGATGCAAACAGGCCTAATTTTGCATCCAAAATGATCTCCAATGGCAATGCTGGTTTTGTAATGGTGGGGCAATGCTAGCACAAAGGCGACAGCCGTGAAATCTATCACTAAAATGTGAACTCAACTCTGTCTGGTCATCCACATATCGTATCTGGTAATGCAGGGGTCTCCTAATGGCTCTGCTAAGGTTTTCATCATGGTACTACCCTGGTATCCTAATGGTAAACCCATCACAACAAATGGACTTCCACAAGCAGGGCAGGGAACACAATGGATCCTTGACCATTAACTCACAGGCACAGGTTATAAAGTCAGGAGTTGATTCTGCCTGAATGGCTTCTCAATAAATTGGTTCATCGTTCAACCTGTACGGAATCGGAAAATTGCACCATTTATGATCATTCTTGTGACAGGCCATTCAATATTTTACAAGCTTGCTCGGGGAGAGACAGAGACAGAGACAGAGACAGAGACAGAGACAGAGAGAGAGAGAGAGACAGAGAGAGAGAGAGAGAAAGAGAAGGAGAGGGAGAGGGAGAGCCAAACCCGCTCTCACCAGAGAGAGAGAGAGAGGGAGAGAGAGAGAGAGAGAGAGAGAAACTCTTCTGAATGATGAAACAGATTTTGATGTAATATACAGTACAAGCCATGGTGGTAATTGGGCCATTCTGCCTCATCTGATTATATCAACTCTGTTCTTATTTAAGACATGGCATTGTGTTCGTACCGCGCTCAGCCGTGCTGAAAAGGGTTGGCAATGCTTGCGCTCGGTGTAATATAACAAGCATCCCTTTATACTCCTCATTAACAGAGTATTTAAAATGTAGCCCAGCTTGGGAAGGGGTAGGGGTGGGGCAGTGCAGCAATAAAGGCACACATGAAAGCTGTTCCAGTAAGGTAGGACGCACTTGTTGTCTAGAACTTTATCAAACAGAGACAGAAACATTAGTCTGTCCGTAAAGCCAATGAAATGTAATATAGTGGTTTAGAGAGACGAACCTGGCTGTTTAGTCTCCCTGTCTTGTTTTGGGCTGACGCAGCTTTAGGGTTTGAAAGTGCTTGTAGCGCTGGGTCACAAGAGGGCCTCTCTGCTGGCTTCTCTATTAGGAAAGAGTCCTGCCCTATAGGTACAACTGCAGGTGAGATTGCCAAATACCAATCCTGACCCTATTCAAGGCTCAAGGCTCAAGGCACTCATGATGTGTTGTTTTGTATTGTTTAGTTGTGGAATACAGTCTGTGCTCCCCTTAATAAACGATCAGACACAGGTACAGTAGCTGACAGCACTGTTTAGCCCGGTGATCGGATGGCTGGAGCTCCAGGCACCAGAGGCACTGCCTCAGTCAAGCTTGTGGTGTTGCTGGTTTGCAGACCCAATCCCTTTCCTTTAACAGAATGTACTGTATGTCTCCACAGTTGCCATCAATAGCAATGCAATGTAAAAAAAAACAAAAAAAACACCTGCCAGTATGCACTAGCATCACAGAAAGAGCACTATTACACCCAAACCAATGTAAGTAAAAGGTCAGTGCAAAACAAATTGATTGAGAAACTGATTGAGAAGCTGATTTGTTTCAGAGAAACAAATCAGCTAGTGTAGAGATGTCAGAACCTCCTCTTTTTGCTGTTGTGACAATAAAGTATATTCATGGCAATGCTTATGAGACTTGTCACATGAAGTAAGTGCCATCCTGGCTTCAAGACGAGAAACAGAGCCTTCTTAATTTAAAATGAAAAGAACACAATTAGAGTTTTTACAGCAAAACTGCCCCAGGGATTGATGCAGAAAAGATATCCCCCTTGCACTTTTTCATCATCTGTAACAGCCACTGGCATGCAGATCCTACAATAGTGACGTCAGCGAGCTGAGATCACGTCACTCTCGAAACTGGCCTGATTTCACCTTCTTCAGTCAAACAGACGGAAACGTTCAGAGCAGGAGTTCCGGTCCGGTGGGCTTGATCTGCTCTCGATATGAACGGCGTGATGGGAGAGCAGCATTTTCAGTGATGCCACTATTGATAACAGCCGCTCCGTATTCAGGTACATGCACAGTATGGGTATGTGTGTTTATGAGCCTCATTCAAAAAACGTCTGTCTGTCTGTCAGTCTCTCTACACAGTGAACACGATTCTCGCCTTGATTTTGAACCAAGCTTTAATCACACACTCCCAGCCTCCTATAGATATTACAGATGGCATGTGTCTACAAGCCAATAAACTATCGATTTATGCAAATGTTTTCAGTCTTATTACGCGATTATTAATCCGGATTAAGACTGGTTGATCACATACAAACCGTTTATGTTCTGAATCGCTGAGTTTTGCAATCTTTTAATCTCCCCTTGTCTCCGTCAGAACACAAACCCTGTTATCCACGCATGGCTTTGTCACACACCTTGTAATCTGCTATAGCCTTCATCACAGATCCAGTCCTCTCCTTATGCCACAGCTCTTTGAATGTTTACTGACCGGGCTAATACCATGACAGGGCGTGCTTGGGCGACCTTTAACCTCTTCATTGCCACTGCAGATCAAGCTGCTGAATGTCAGCTCAATCTATTAAAGCCTTTGGATTTCACTTGGGTATAATCAGATAAAAAATCCCTGTGTGTGTCTGCATTGGCTTACCCAAAGAAGTACCAAACAATATATCATAATTAAAAATAAGCAGAATGCGAAAGACATAATGAATTAAAAAAAAGACCTCATTACCCGGGCAATGCTGCCAGTTCTAACTCGTTTCAGTCCAAAGTATGTAAAACACTGATGCTGTCTTTTAATTGAGCTCCGCATTAAGTTATTAAACTCTCTTCCCCCCTTCATTAGCCCCTCGTTCTGCAAGAGCGAGGGTAATCCCTTTGCAACGATTGCTCAGCATGCCTCTTTATCTGAGGCTGATCCTGACCAGCACATTTATACGCTGGGATAAATCATGGAAGGGATCAGAGCCACCAATCTGGTGTGAGAACTCCACATAACCCTGCTAATGTAATGCTGTATCTCGAGGGGGGCTTGTCCTGGTGCCAAGCATATGAGATAGTCTCACGTTACGCAGTCCAGTAAAATCATCTCAAAGAAGAAAAAGGACACCAGTTAGATGAAAGTGCCTTAGCCTTTTTTGTTCCTTTTCACTTTAAATTACTCTGCAACCCTGATTCTGTTCCTCTGACATTTCCTTGCGTTCAGGACCCGCTGTAAACCCTCTTCTGTTTTCTCTTTGCGTGCCTCGTGTCTTGAGATGGGCTTTTAAGATGACCCCCCTCCTTTGAGTTTATCTCGCGCTGCAAAGTCAAACTGTGAATTCATTATCAGTCCTCTGCAGTTCTGTATCCTAGCCCTTTTCTCAATCTCACTCCTTAAACCCTTTTGCTGCAGGACTGTTTGATATAGGCTGGAGCCGGGCGAGAAATCCTTACTCCTTATCATTTCTTGCTGTCGCGCTTTTGTTTCAAGTGTTTATAAGGCATTGAATGGGCTGAACCCAGGGGAACACAGAGGCACCCTCATAAACACGTCTCTAACACGTAGCTTTCAGATGTGCAATGTGCACACGACTCTGCCAAGTGAGAAATGGGATATCAAGCAAAAAGAGATGGAATAACCAAGACTGTAAGAGTCAAAGAATGTAACCAGCTGTGACAGATTATTTGGACACTCTGTTCATGCTCCAGGTCCCTGCCAGGCACACATCAGGGGCTGGTTCAGCAACTAGAATAAGTCCCTGCTTGCACCCCCAGCAAATCAGACTGAATACTGAAACCAATATGAAGGCATGAATAATTTCTGCAAAACATTGGAGAGAGAGAGAGAGAGAGAGAGAGAGAGAGAGAGAGAGACCGTGGGTATATGTGCTCACCTTTCTGAAACAGGCCAGTAAAAGAAACCTCATTTTTCACATTTTTCTTTCTTGTGGGTACAACTACAACCAAAGACTGAAGTGACAATTCCCTTTCAACAACATACAAGATAACTCACTAATCAATTTCTATTACCCAAGACAACACTCAGAGTCAAGTCACGTACAGCCTTTTCCGTGTGAATAGGACTTTGCACAGCAATCTTGTCACATACTGTACCTACATTATCTCTGAATAGAAAAAATGAAAATGATCCTATTTGCATTTTGCCAGGCTTGGTTTATGAAAAGTCCAATACCATGCAGAGTGAAATGTTATTGAAGCCCTTCGAGGCGAGTAAAATAAGCTCTGTTAATAACACACTCGCGTTATTAAGACTGGACCTAACCTGCATGTGTAATACCGGATCCATCTTGAGGGATCGCTTGTACAATTAATCTGGGATGAGATGCAATTTATGTAAGATAAGAAACCAAATGAATACAGGCAAGCTCCTCTAAAATACAAATCAGTTTGGAATTTTAATTCATTTTCTTAACCTTTTCTTTATTTACCTCCACCAAACTAGTCCAATGAGTGTTCTTATCTCACACACTGGAGCTGTCTTCTCAGGATCTGGTTGGAGGATGAAAAATAAATAAAAGCCTGCTGTGCTAGAATCGAAGTGCATGAACTTCTTTACTTGTTTTACTAATTTACTATTAAGCAACTTTACAGAAAGAACCCAGAAATAACGGACTAAATAGTGGAATAGAGTCTGGGCATGTTTATATGTGGAGATAGAAAAGATACCAGTAGTAGGCTGTTGTGTAATGAGAGTTAAGAGAGACACATGTAAAACCCTTTGTGAGGCTTGCTATAGGAGCTCTTAGAAGAGAGGGATTAAGGGTCTGTGCTGGGGCCAATAACGGTGTATCGCCTCAGCACAAAGGCAATTGCCAAGGTCATGTTGAATTGAAGACCTCTTCTCTTCTGCTCTCCCAGGCTAACCGCTCTTGCAAAGCTTCAGTTGTACTGACGGGGGAAACGGACATACAGGAATTACTCAACGCACTTCAAACCCCCAGCCAACAGGGGGCTTGTTAGACCCTTTACTGCTCATGTTATACCAACTCTTCCTCGGAGATTCCTGCTCATGATCAAAGTGGCATCTGCTGGGACAGGTGTGAGCACAGGTAGCGCCAGTTTAATTGTGGGCACTGCCTGCCAGCTCCTGACATGTAGCATCGCCCGTCTGCATTGGTCAGGGAGTCGACTGGCATCTAAAGGGTACCTTGCAGTCGATCTCACTTGAATTCTGTAGTTTTATTTTCTGTAGGCTTTTTGTCCACGTTAGGGCAGTCCTTTATTTGGATTCGGAGCGTTGTGTCTGCCGGAGATCAAGACTCCCACTCTGTGTCTAATTAAATTCACTGCTCCACTTGCCGAGCTCTGTTTGAAAACCCCCTGTAACTGAAAACCAGTGATTTGGAACCCAAGTAAGCCACAGACTTCTCCAGCTTCTGAATCCCTGTATCCTTCATAAAATATCCCACTTTTGAATGCTAAACCCTTGATCTCTGTAGTAAATCAGGCAGTCATTCATTCATTCATCCATTCTTTCTACCATTCTCATTGCTCCTGCTGCCAAGACTAACAATTGAAGCCCATTTCTGGATCGCATCTGAAACCATGCTTAGCCACCCCTCCATAATATTTTAAATCCAGCCTCACAAGCCTTTTTTTTTTTTATATGCAGTACAGTATGTGTTGCCGGACAGGAAAACGGACTCTAATTACAAAGTGAGGTCAAACATACTCAAAGTGAACTATCAATATTTTACTATAATTTGACTTAGCTGATGTTAGACTGCCGGTATGCATCTGCTGTATCTGTTAAGCAGCAGGCTGAGAGGAAACAGAACACGGAAGTGTTCTGAAAACCCAACTCAATCAAGCACTGATAAAAAGCCTATGACAAGCCTTCATTGTGATGTCACAGACCTGCATTAACTAAGTGATTGTTGCACTCTGGGTATCTGTATTATGTTGGAGTTCTGAGCCTTCATGAGCACCCTGAAAACAATTAAATCCTTTCAAGCTGGAGGAGCGTCTGTCTACCATGGCACGTTAATATGTGCTTGTTAATGATTAAGCTCGTAGATCAGTTGACAGCAAGAGGGAGTCGTTGGTTATAAAATATCTGTAATTGCCCCTGTTTCGCGACCCCCACCCCTCCCCTCTCTCTCCCCTCTCTCCCCTCTCCCCTCTCTCCCTCTCTCTCTACCTCTCCTCCTCTCTCTCCCTCCCTCTATCCCTCCCTCCTCCCCTCCCTCTCCCCGTCTCTCTCTCTCTCCCCCTCTCTCTGGGTTCTTTACTTCCATGTGGTTGTTTTTCTCTGTTAAGTTTGTTTGCCCTTCAGGCTCTTTCTAAGTTTTAAAATGCAGTTGCTAATCAGTTTGCCCCCCTTTTTTCCTCTGCCATAAACAAAAGTACAAAATAAAAAAAAATAAAGTCTCCAGGTTATCGCATGCACAGCTGCCACAGCCATTACCACAAACCCTACAGATCAATCCTGCTCGTCACAACAAAGGGGCTAGGACAGATACCTGCAAGGCACTAATTACACTTTAACCCTCTGCATGCTAGCCCTTTCCCCTTCCTGCAGAGCGACACATTCTACTAACTGAATCAACAACATATAGCAATAATATACTGTAAAAAGAGGAAATCTACTGTGTTGTGGACTGTGGTCATTGGTGAAGGACACTGAAGCGATTGACAGTAACATATAATATATACCAGCCTTTATTTTACTGCACACGTCTGCTGGGTGAGTCAATCCAATTTCATGGTGGGTGACTGTGACTGCTAGGAATCCCTACACACTAGAAAGACATTACCCAAACACTCAGTCATGTTAGTTAGAAGCAATTTTGAACTAAGAGGAATCCCAAAGAGAATCTTCTCAGCTCGGGCACAGAAATATCGGTACCACTTTCCATGAAGAGTCTCTAATTACTGTGTATTTACATTGTAGTTACTTAGTAAATACGTGTGTGCTTACACATAATTACAACGTTACTATGCCAAATTTCTTTGCACAATATATGTAAATGCACAATTGTGTCAGAAAAGGGTTAGCTTTAGAGTTAGGGTTAGGATCGTATCGTGCAAAACAGACTAGACGTTTACAGCTTAACTGAATTTTTGTTATTGTTTTACCTGCAAAACCATTTAGGTAACCATTATCTGGCAGCCTGCACACAGATCTGAAGTCTTCAATGTGCTGGACTTTAAACTGCTGTGCTCTTGTGAGGGGGTCTCACTCCCCACGCACACTGCGCTCAGCCCTGCAGTGAAAGGAATGCTTCTGACGCATGCTGCGCTTGCACTCTGTCAGCTTTGAAAACGTTATTTCCTGAGTCCCGCCGTGCCCATCATGTTTGCAATCTCCAGCCATGATGCTATTTTTGATTTGATGCAATAAGCGATTAGGATCCTCGTGCAGTACATGGCACTTCTTTAAAGCAACAGCACTTCACTTTGGGTGGTGGGTGTGCGGCTCAGTCCACAGCCCAGGGTTGCCTCTGCCTGTACCAAAGCCCACCCCCCTGGAGGCAGTGTAGCCAAGAGGGACGGAGACTCAGAGGAACCTGGGTTCAAATCCCAGCTCTACCTCAATATTACAGCACAATGTAGGGTTTTCAACCACAGCCCCTGGCATGTGTCTCCTCTTGATTTTACACATATTCTTACCCAGCAATGCACACAAAACCTTCATCTTGCGTTTATGCGCAACCCTGTGAAATGGCTCGTGGGCATGTTATTAAGCTTATTCCAAAATCAGACTGCAGAATTAATGATGGCATTTCAAATTCCCTAAAGTACCTTCACTTATTTTTGGTCTGCAGCTCCGCAGGCTTGTGGAAAGTTTGTTGTGACCTACTGGGAGATCATTAGCTCTCCTCAGTGCATCAAGCACACTCGAACAGCAGCATACAGTAAAACACAGAGCTCTCCTCAGTGCACCGCGCACACTGGAACAGCAGCACAGAGTAAAACACAGAGCTCTCCTCAGTGCACCGAGCACACTGGAACAGCAGCACAAAGTAAAACACAGAGCTCTCCTCAGTGCACCGAGCACACTGGAACAGCAGCACAGAGTAAAACACAGAGCTCTCCTCAGTGCACCGAGCACACTGGAACAGCAGCACAGAGTAAAACACAGAGCTCTCCTCAGTGCACCGAGCACACTGGAACAGCAGCACAGAGTAAAACACAGAGCTCTCCTCAGTGCACCGAGCACACTGGAACAGCAGCACAGAGTAAAACACAGAGCTCTCCTCAGTGCACCGAGCACACTGGAACAGCAGCACAGAGTAAAACACAGAGCTCTCCTCAGTGCACCGAGCACACTGGAACAGCAGCATACAGTAAAACACAGAGCTCTCCTCAGTACACCGCGCACACTGGAACAGCAGCACAGAGTAAAACACAGAGCTCTCCTCAGTGCACGAGCACACTGGAACAGCAGCACAGAGTAAAACACAGAGCTCTCCTCAGTAGACCGAGCACACTGGAACAGCAGCACAGAGTAAAACACAGAGCTCTCCTCAGTGCACCGAGCACACTGGAACAGCAGCATACAGTAAAACACAGAGCTCTCCTCAGTGCACCGAGCACACTGGAACAGCAGCACAGAGTAAAACACAGAGCTCTCCTCAGTGCACCGAGCACACTGGAACAGCAGCATACAGTAAAACACAGAGCTCTCCTAGGTGCACCGCACACACTGGAACAGCAGCATACAGTAAAACACAGAGCTCTCTTTAGTGCACCGAGCACACTGGAACAGCAGCACAGAGTAAAACACAGAGCTCTCCTCAGTGCACCGAGCACACTGGAACAGCAGCACAGAGTAAAACACAGAGCTCTCCTCAGTGCACCGAGGACACTGGAACAGCAGCATACAGTAAAACACAGAGCTCTCCTCAGTGCACCGCACACACTGGAACAGCAGCACAGAGTAAAACACAGAGCTCTCCTCAGTGCACCGAGCACACTGGAACAGCAGCACAGAGTAAAACACAGAGCTCTCCTCAGTGCACCGAGCACACTGGAACAGCAGCACAGAGTAAAACACAGAGCTCTCCTCAGTGCACCGAGCACATTTAATTTATATGATCTGGGTCTGTTGCCCTTTGAGGACCTGTCGATTCAGAGGGAGAGCTTGCAGAGTGTGTTTCCATGGTTTCAGCACGCAGTGAAGGGATGAAGGCTTGTTCTAAACACTTTAAATGTCCCTAAATGTCCCCACGTTCATATCCACAGCAAATATAAGCACAGACTTGACTGCAATCAAACACACTCGAGCTCCAGGATTGCTAGCTGCCTGGGTGCTGTTATCATACTAAATACCATTCTTTAAAGAAGTGCAACACTGGAGCGAGTGAGGTATTTCACTACAACACAAAGACATTTTATTGAAGCAGCCAATGACTGAAATGAGTTTCAATGAAAGATCAAATGAGAACGGTTCATAGCTCAGGTTGCTTTAAGCCGTAGGGTTGACTCGTTGCACATCTGTGCCTGCTGAGTTACTGCTGAGTTTATGTTTCATGCTTTATGTTTTTGTTAACCCTTATTTATTGTGTTTTGTGTTGTTTGCTGGGGTGGTGTGACCCTCTTGCCAGATTCTCCTTTTAGTGGGACCTGGTTCAGTGGTGATCAATACCGATTTTCAATTCCGCTTAAAAGAAGGAGAAAGAGCTCAAAGTGCATCAGTTGTGTAACCCACTGCAAGAGAAGGACACAGCGATTAGTGTCCCATTGCTACACGATGAAGAGAAAAAAATGGAATTATTTTAACTGGAGAGGCGAATGCTGTTCCTGTAAGTGGAGCACATGGAAGATGAAGCACAGGGTGCTGAGACTCCAGTTCTGAAGTCCACAGAAGACTGTCTCCAATCTGGCATGAAAGCTTTGCAGATAAAGCCAGTCTATCTCCCGTTCTCTCTCAGCAGTGTGAGATCTCATCATTATTTATTTAGAAAGATTTGCAGCAAACGGGTTCCTGCAGGATTCTCTCCTTATAGAACACATTTTCAATACCAGAAGAACTCTCTCCAGTACTGCAGAAGCGGAAACACTTTTGCAGTGCAATGCAATCAGTCATCTGTGCCATCTCTTATTGACAGGGATCTAATCAAAGCTCCTGTCCAGTGCTGTTTCTAAACAACTTGTTACAGAAAGAGATTGTAAATTATTTATTTAGTTAACAAAAAATAAGCAAGTCAGCAGAATAACTCTCCTCTCCTTCCTCTCAGTGTGCCGAGTGTATGTGTGTGTGTGTGTGTATGTGTGTGTGTGTGTGTATGTGACGACAGAGCGAGTGTGATCCAGCTGCACTGATAACAGATATAACCCAGCTAGAATAGAACCTTGCTAGAATAGAACCTAGCTAGAATAGAACCCTGCTAGAAAAGAATCCAGCTAGAAGAGAACCTTGCTAGAATAGAACCCAGCTAGAATTGAACCCTGCTAGAATATGCTTCCTCCTTGCACAGAGCCCCAGATGAAACCCATCAGTCAAATGCAGACAATAAGATCAGCAGGTTTGACAATCACATCGTCAAGGTTACTCCTCTCCCTGTTAACAAGCAGCAGAGGAATCTAATCAAATTAGTGCACACCGGTTTCTGAAGCTGCTGTCTGGAGAAATGTGGCTTAAGGCAAAGGCAAAGACAGGATGAAAAGAAGATAAAAAAACAAACACGCCCCCTTCCGTACAAACAAAGAGGTGAAACAGCAGCAGGTTAAAGTCTGTACTGCACTGCACCTTATAGAACCTGGTCAAACGAGCTCAGCTGTGTCGAAGGGAGAGAGGGGAGGGAAGAGACCAGGCTACGAGAGTAGAAGTTATGCAGACAGGAATGAGCACAGTATCCACCAAGGGGGGGTTACAAGTGAAATGAGAATGACAGCACACCATCAGCATAGCTGGGTAAACCCTGCGAATAGGAGCTGTCCATGGTGCTGAAACCACACTGGACCTGCAGCTCCAGAAAGCCTTTAGATCAATGTGTTGTACTTTAAGGAAGTAATGTTTAGATCCAAGAGGATTGTTTGTACATCCTGTGAAACCGGGCCATCATCACAAAGCTTTACCTCCTGAGATATCATAAGAATTATTAGTATTTGATTTATTTGATTAAAAGTCTGTTTAGATTAAAGAACATAAAACTTTCCTCAAGATGCATTCCCATTGATTTTCACACGTTACGGCAAACCGTGTATCTGTTAGCTTTCTTTTCATCATATTGTACCATGAACATATGACTGCTTCTTTGACACATTTCAATGTTGCTCTTCAGATGTACTGCCTCTGGTCCTTCAATTCACCTGGCAATGTGTCTTTGAAACTACTTGATTGCCGTTGAATTCATAAACAACCAGGTTTTCTAAACATGATGACCACGCATTACTTAGGTGGTGCGAGAAAGGTATCATTAGACTGTTTGGTATTAGACTGGTATCTTTCAACATAAAACAGAATCTGTCTGCTGACAGCCTGCTAGCAAAAGAAAACTTTTCTTACAAAGTGCCACAGGCACCTTTCTGCTTTCAGCCTGAGAAACACATGCAGGAGACGGGGCACTTTCTGTAATCATTTCAAACACATGCAGGAGACGGGGCACTTTCTGTAATCATTTCAAACACATGCAGGAGACGGGGCACTTTCTGTAATCATTTCAAACACATGCAGGAGACGGGGCACTTTCTGTAATCATTTCAAACACATGCAGGAGACGGGGCACTTTCTGTAATCATTTCAAACACATGCAGGAGACGGGGCACTTTCTGTAATCATTTCAAACTCATGCAGGAGACGGGGCACCTTTCTGCTTTCAGCCTGAGAAACACATGCAGGAGACTGGGCACCGTCTCTAATCATTTCAAACACATGCAGGAGACGGGGCACTTTCTGTAATCATTTCAAACACATGCAGGAGACGGGCACTTTCTGTAATCATTTCAAACACATGCAGGAGACGGGCACTTTCTGTAATCATTTCAAACACATGCAGGAGACGGGGCACTTTCTGTAATCATTTCAAACACATGCAGGAGACGGGGCACTTTCTGTAATCATTTCAAACACATGCAGGAGACGGGGCACTTTCTGTAATCATTTCAAACTCATGCAGGAGACGGGGCACCTTTCTGCTTTCAGCCTGAGAAACACATGCAGGAGACTGGGCACCGTCTCTAATCATTTCAAACACATGCAGGAGACGGGGCACTTTCTGTAATCATTTCAAACACATGCAGGAGACGGGGCACTTTCTGTAATCATTTCAAACACATGCAGGAGACGGGGCACTTTCTGTAATCATTTCAAACACATGCAGGAGACGGGGCACTTTCTGTAATCATTTCAAACACATGCAGGAGACGGGGCACTTTCTGTAATCATTTCAAACACATGCAGGAGACGGGGCACTTTCTGTAATCATTTCAAACTCATGCAGGAGATGGGGCACCTTTCTGCTTTCAGCCTGAGAAACACATGCAGGAGACTGGGCACCGTCTCTAATCATTTCAAACACATGCAGGGAGACGACGCACTTTCTGTAATCATTTCAAACTCATGCAGGAGACGGGGCACTTTCTGTAATCATTTCAAACACTTGCAGGGAGACGACGCACTTTCTGTAATCATTTCAAACACATGATTTCAAATACATTTCTTATTAAGGGTTCTTTCCTTTTTTAACTCTCAACTTTGTCCTAAATATTTGGAGCACCTCTCACACTGCAGAGATTCACATGGACATTAATGATTGATGGCAATCTCTGGCACGGGGTTTGTGTAGTTTTCCCCTGGTTATACTATGCATTTGCCATAGCTTACCCTGGTTTGCCATGTTTATTAATATGCTTTACCATGTCGTGCTATTCTTTACAAGGTTTAACCAATGCTTTACAATGCTTTCACTGTGCTTTATTACACTATTCCTATTCTTTAACTGTGGTAAATGTTTATAAGGGACACAGTGCAAAACTGATCACCCCAACATACCTGTGATCTAAATGCAAAGATGCAGGTTCCACTAAGTATCTCTGAGGAGCCTAACCTACAGTCTGGGACAGGTCTTCTAGTTCAGAGATTGGGAATAACTACCCATTTTACCAAAGGAGAGGAATAAAACATGAAGGGGATCTGCTAACTACCCATGGTTAGGCTGCTGCAAATTCATAAATCAAATCTGTCGAGAAATAATCTATTAAAAGGAATGTCTTCATTGTCTGTATTTCAAGTGTGTGGGATTCCCATCTTCCTCCCTTGCATCTTGATGTGTTTGAAGAGACATATGGAGGGAGGCATTGCAAAGAGATGGAGCTTTAAAAATGTGAACAACCAGATGGCTTTCATTTATTTCCCAAAAACCTGATAATCCTGAAGGTATTAAATGTGCCCCTCGTTAAGAGAAGAAAGCATGGGTTTAATCTTAAAGAAATTAAACAGATCATGAACATGATTAAATGTTTAAAAACCATATGATAGGCAGACCCCCGAAACAAGTTTGTGTTAAACTCTGATTCATACCCCTTAAGCACACTGACTTCCATCACTTATATGTACATACTTTACCCATGTGGTGTAACTGGTCATTAAACTGAACCCCTACAAGAGTACCCAGGGGGAACATGGTAAATTTGCATGATAACGTTGGATCAGCAGCAGTTGTTCACCCCCTAGTTTCTGTAAGTCGCTTTGGATAAAAGTGCCTGGTAAATGAGCAATTAATAATAATACATACTAAGTTAATTAAAAACTTCTGTAAATGAATAAATGGCTGCCCTAGGAACAGAGTAGTGTGATTCTGTATATGTGGGGGTCTAATGCCACTGGAACCAGCACCACAGGGGCTGTGAATAGAGAGCACTTCAAATCATAACATGCATTACGGTATCACTTGATGTAACTTTATAGTTTTTCTCAGTTTGAAATCCAAATGTAATTCAAAGCTTCAAGGCAGCCGTTTCCACTTATTGCATGGCCTGTAGCTAGAAAAAATAATGAACTTTATAATTATAAAATATGTTGACCTTATGATTATAATTATTCATCCCAAGAAAAAAAATACCTCTGTGTGCTACAGAGAATAAAGACTGAAACAAAAGTCACAAGTGACTTGACTTGTATTGTTTGGGGTCTAAAACATTGTGGTTGTGTTGTTTATGCAGAATTCCTTCATATACCCAACATGCATACACCTGAAACGCTGGTGTGCGCTTATTCATAGAGCACCCATTGGCAAGGTTCCAGGTTATCTCCAGGACCGACGCACTCTCTCGTCTATAAAATGCCAGCTCAGATCTGATGCGTTTAGTACATTTGGCACTTCCTATGGTCTCACCTACATATGGCAGATGCTTGTTTGAATTTGCAGCAGCAGATAGTTGGGTTGCTTACAAAAGATCTGAAATGAACCACTCCAGTTTCTGCAAACATTTTGAGTCACTTGCTATTGACTGACTCGTCCGATAACTGCTGGCTCTGCACTGAATGTGTTTTTAAAGTAGCTTCTTATTTATGTTGCTGTTTTGGGTGTGATTTATTTACTGTACGTGTTCATTATGTTGTTATTTCGGATGCTAAATGTACGTTGCCTTTGCTGCAGATTGAGTCTCCTCGGCCGGGTCACCATTGTAAATGAGGATTTGATCTGGTAATAAATAAAGGGATTGGTTGATTGATTGGCAGATCAAGTAAGGTTATCTGATATTTTTGCAGGCTCCTGACTTTTCTCTGTCTGTATCCTGGTTTGCTATCAAGGGAAAGGCTCCTTGAGAGACACTGAGTGCTGTTTACTTATTTAATGCCAATTGTCTTTCGGGTGAGACGTAATTGCAAGTGACTCTGCAGCTGATGCATAGTTCACACACCCCAGTCTCTGTAAGTCGCCTTGGATAAAGGCGTCTGCTAAATAAACAAATAATAATAATAATTAGACAGGAGGCATCAGACACGTGTCGCACTAAAAGCATGAATGGAACGCAGGTCACTTGACCTCTGTCCAGGGTTCAGATGGCTCAGCCAGCTTCCAGAAATCAGACAGACAGGAGGAGCAATGAGATGGAGAACTCCTGGTAACCTTCATAATGCAGAGCTAAAAACTGAACCTGGGACCCAAAAACAACCTCAAGAGGCTTAAAGAGGTGTGGTTTGTGATGCTCTCTATGACATAGCCTTGAACCACTAATGTGAAAATGAATTAATTGCCTCATTCCCTTGCGAGGTCAGGGCAGGCACAGTTCATCTGTCTGCGTTAATTGTCTTGCCTGCTTTGAACTCCAGAGGTAAGGGATTCTGACCGGGTACGCAGCAAACAAAATACAAAACTCCAAGAAACAGCAGGCCTTAAGCGATGTGAGCCAGCACCTGCCGGTCTCAGTTAGTTCAAGCACATCTTTCTTATAGGAACCTACAGCCTCAGAGACAAACAAGAAGATGCTTTCATCTATAGGAACCTACAGCCTCAGAGACAAACAACAAGATGCTTTCATCTATAGGAACCTACAGCCTCAGAGACAAACAACAAAATGCTTTCATCTATAGGAACCTACAGCCTCGGAGGCAAACAAGAAGATGCTTTCATCTATAGGAACCTACAGTCTCGGAGACAAAAAAGAAGATTCTTTCATCTATAGGAACCTACAGCCTCAGAGACAAACAAGAAGATGCTTTCATCTATAGGAACCTACAGCCTCAGAGACAAACAACAAGATGCTTTCATCTATAGGATCCTACAGCCTCGGAGACAAACAAGAAGATGCTTTCATCTATAGGAACCTACAGTCTCGGAGACAAACAAGAAGATTCTTTCATCTATAGGAACCTACAGCCTCAGAGACAAACAACAAGATGCTTTCATCTATAGGAACCTACAGCCTCAGAGACAAACAACAAGATGCTTTCATCTATAGGAACCTACAGCCTCAGAGACAAACAACAAGATGCTTTCATCTATAGGAACCTACAGCCTCAGAGACAAACAACAAGATGCTTTCATCTATAGGAACCTACAGCCTCGGAGGCAAACAAGAAGATGCTTTCATCTATAGGAACCTACAGTCTCGGAGACAAAAAAGAAGATTCTTTCATCTATAGGAACCTACAGCCTCAGAGACAAACAAGAAGATGCTTTCATCTATAGGAACCTACAGCCTCAGAGACAAACAACAAGATGCTTTCATCTATAGGATCCTACAGCCTCGGAGACAAACAAGAAGATGCTTTCATCTATAGGAACCTACAGTCTCGGAGACAAACAAGAAGATTCTTTCATCTATAGGAACCTACAGCCTCAGAGACAAACAACAAGATGCTTTCATCTATAGGAACCTACAGCCTCAGAGACAAACAACAAGATGCTTTCATCTATAGGAACCTACAGCCTCAGAGACAAACAACAAGATGCTTTCATCTATAGGAACCTACAGCCTCAGAGACAAACAACAAGATGCTTTCATCTATAGGAACCTACAGTCTCGGAGGCAAACAAGAAGATGCTTTCATCTATAGGAACCTACAGCCTCAGAGACAAACAACAAGATGCTTTCATCTATAGGAACCTACAGCCTCAGAGACAAACAACAAGATGCTTTCATCTATAGGAACCTACAGCCTCAGAGACAAACAACAAGATGCTTTCATCTATAGGAACCTACAGTCTCGGAGGCAAACAAGAAGATTCTTTCATCTATAGGAACCTACAGCCTCAGAGACAAACAACAAGATGCTTTCATCTATAGGAACCTACAGCCTCGGAGGCAAACAAGAAGATGCTTTCATCTATAGGAACCTACAGCCTCGGAGACAAACAACAAGATGCTTTCATCTATAGGAACCTACAGCCTCAGAGACAAACAACAAGATGCTTTCATCTATAGGAACCTACAGTCTCGGAGACAAACAAGAAGATTCTTTCATCTATAGGAACCTACAGCCTCGGAGGCAAACAAGAAGATGCTTTCATCTATAGGAACCTACAGCCTCAGAGACAAACAACAAGATGCTTTCCGACATAAGAAATACCTGTGCTGCTGAAACGCATGCGCTGTGACCAATGGACAGATAATGTGCTGCTGAAACCTGCTATTTTTTGATAGCCACTTTCCTATTCATCAAACAGTATGGGAGAGCTTCCAGTTCACTGGGCTGTCGTGTCATTTCACATTTCTCCAGCTGTGAATAGACTGACCTATTGTGCACGTCAGTTTTTCCCAGACATTGTAGACATGCCCATCGCGCTGTTGACTCCCTTAATGGCATTTGGCCCCAAGAAAAAGACAAGACTGCATTGTGGAAAACAAAAGAAAAAAAGATCAAGAATATAAATTGCATCTTTGCTACTGAGAGTAGTTACAGGTCTTTGTTATTTGAGCCTTTTTGTATTCAGTTGTGTTTCCTTAAAAAAAAAATAAAAAAAACGTTGACTACAGTATTTTTGCCCATGCTTCCCCGTGCTTAGTTTACCATGGTTTGCCATGTTTTTAAATATGCTTTACCATCCCTTTCTGGTCTTTACAATGCTTCCCCCTGCTTTATCAAGCTTCCACTGTGCTTCATTACACCTTGCTCTGCTTTTAATATGGGAAACTACAGCAAATCTACTTGGACTAAATAGGTAGACTTTCTACAAAATAAGTTTCTTGCCTCTTATTAGCAATAGCTATTATCTATATTATCACTATCATCACTGCCCCCTACAGTATTCCGTTTAGTAGACTAAAAGTGTAAACTGCTCCTTCCTGGTACCTTATCACTCCACTGGAGTGAATCTGATCTATAGTACAGGAAGTGATCAGCTAACAGGAAGCAAAAAAAATAGGAGAGGATTGCATATTTTCTATTGTTAGTAAACTAGTAGTTGTTTTTGAAGCCTTGGTTATCACTCGGCAGAATAAGAAATGCATTTCCTCTCTCTTACAAAAATCCCCCAGCCGGATAAACAGAATTGAGATAATGTCGTTGCAATTACAACAACTGGCCTCCAGGTGGCGCTATGCGCTGTGCCAACAGCATTTACTGTTCTGTAACATATCATAATATAAATAAAGGTGTTTACATAATAAGAGTAGGATGTAGTAGTTGCAGTAAAGAAATCCCTAAGTCAATATCTTAGTGATTTTTTAAAATTGGGTTGTGTGTGTTGAGAGGGGCGGAGACGAGTCGGTTTATAAATCTGTGATTAACGGCTCGAGATCTTTTGCAGTAGCTGCTCGTTGAAGGCAAGCCCAGTTCTATTCACTGGAGCAATGTTAGCAGAAACTGATTTGAACCAGTGTTTTAGAGTTTAATCATACTGTAGCTGTCGACTTGGCAATCAAAGTTATTGGACTGGGACTGGTGTAAATACAAACCCACTCACAACACTTTCTGCGGTAATGAAGCTGTAAATCAAAATGAAGATCACCAGTACAGATCCCTTTGAAATGAGGCATCAATAAAAGACAGAAATATTGCTGTGTTCGCTCCGTTTAGTCTTCTGTGTGAAATCAAACCCAGCCACTGAGCTGAAGGCAGGTGTCATGAGCAATGATCTTTCCTGCGTGCTGTCCAAGTAGACAGTTAGAAACACCGGCCTCAGGATGGAGCACATCACTCACTTTCTTTATTAAAATCCGGGTCTCTAAAAAAGGAAAGTCCAAAACACTCACAGCGCAATAGCTGTAAAACTAAAGAATGAAATGACAGTACTCGCAAACATCTGTCTCAGATTTTACCGACCAGGACGAGTGTTCACGTGACACGCCCTGTAGTTCCAGCTGAATTAAACAGGCTGTTCCAGGTGATCTCATGGCGAAACGAGCTGGAACACCATCATAAAAAATGTGTTTGGGATCAAGCAGTTGTCAAGGCCATCCCCAGATTAAAGTCGTCCCGTATTGCTTTTGACATGACATGCCCGGCTGGGTGTTTTACACATAACAGAAGAGCGTGCGTTTCACAAACTGCAGGAACTGCAGCGTGCTTGGAAACCTACCAGCACACACAGAGCAGCAGCCGACACTCAAACAGTAACAAAGACTTAGGATTGAAAGTAATGATTTCTCTTTGCAGTAATGAATTGCTTTTGAGTTCTCCAGGGCACCATGCAGAGGGTCTGGGGTCCTGAAGCTCGGTGTTTGATATGCAGCTGCACAAACCCTTGCTTAATGAATGCCAAGGTGTTTCTAAATAATTCATTTTTGAAAAGATTATTTATTTTTTAATCCTTCCTTTGTTATTTTCTCAAAAAGCTACTGGACTGACAGTACCCAAAAGCAAGACCCATACCAAGTCTCAAAGCAAAATTGAATCAGCGTTCTCAAAATCTGTTTCCATGCAAAAGTGCAGGACAGGCACCTCTGCTAAAGCCTAATTGGCAAAGAAATAGACAATGCTTTCTCTGCTGGGATCATGAGACTCTGCAGAACCAGTTTAGTGCAGCTGGAAACCATATCTTTTTCTTTCTTTTTTTTCTAAAGTACATGTGTTTTGCACAGCGCTGGACGCAGAACAACTCTGACGAGCTCTGCTAGTGGATCCCCCGTGAATCGAGAAGATGTACCATGAAATTTGAACTATCAGTGTGTTCAAAATCTTTGCCTTTGGGTACTTACTTTTGAAGCATAAAAAGCCCACACATTTTAAAAGGTCTTTTAATGCACAATGCCTGACAGAATGCAGCCTCGTTTTACTTTAGAAATGGGTAAATGCCTGGGGTGCTGACATTTCACAGACACAAGAGCCTGTGTCTGAATGCAGTGTGTTTAATGTGAGTTTAACAGAAATCTAGTGTGCAATGATAAAAGGCAAACCTGATTCAGAGATATCCAGTGTTTGCATTACTATGAAAACCAGTATGGTTCATAAAAATCAGTTAACCTAACTCAAATGAATGGGTTTTATTAAGAAAAGTGATCCAAGATCTTACAACTCAGGCTTTTCAACTCACATCGCAATGCATTCTGGTACGTGTTAGCTGCCTCGGGTACTTTTCAGCGCAGGACTACACTTACCAGAATGCATTGGGTTGTGAGATGAAAAGTCTGAACTGTCCCAAACTGTCCTAGTGTACATGAAGTCATATGGTAACCCTCACATGCATGTTTGCTAAAACTCTACTAAGCGTAGACTACAGTGAAGTGCTGCGCATGTTGAGGAAGATTTCTGGCAGTAATTGGCTAGCTGGAATCCCTGTTAAAAGCTGCTTGTGGGTCAGTCTCTGGTTCGCTCTGTATGACCTCTCGCTCTGCCCCTGTTTCAGTCCCTCTCTGAACCAGTTTCCAGCTGGAAGACCATCACGTTGACTTCCAGCCTATCTCCTGGGGGTTTGTGACCTACCTCTGGAACCCCCCTGAGCTCTCCGCACTGCCGCCTCATTTGTCAAACGTGACCCCAGAAAACACAAGCCTTTCATCATTCATCTAGACCTACTTCTACAAACGCAGAGGAAGTGGAACAAAAAGTAGTTTACAAGCTGCAGCTAGGAAAAGAAAAGAAAAGACACGTGCATGGCTAAATAAAAATCAGAGGATATCAGGGCTGAAGATGTATTCAGCACAGGTTCAGCTAGCACTGCGGAATAGAATCGCACCAGCATATGCTGGTGCTACTGGTGTATTGTCACTTTTAAGGAGAGCAACAAAAAAAGCACAATCTTTTGAAGCACATGTCATTTTAATTGTGCTCTGCCCGGAATTCATAATCATTAAATCAATGACTTGTTTTCTCTATTGTACGGTGCATTTCTCAATTGGGCTCCCCTTTTACAAACAGCTTTGCCAGGCACAGGCACTTTCTCTCCTTACTGGTTCTGCCTCCTGAGTACCAGTGCCACGTGTTTTTGCAAAATTTCCTTATAAGCTCAGTGCTGATTTGTATCCACGTTTCGTGGCTCATTAACAGACTACAGTACGAGCGTTGGGGAGTGAAATCATGTTGGTTGCATTCCCCAGCTGAGTAAAATCAAATAAACAAGTACCGTGTGCAAGTTGAGAGAATGCTCTAGAACCCCAAAGGATTTTACTTGAGACTTTACTGCATTATCAACAAGCACCATCACTCATCACCCTGCAGTAATTGTTTCAAAGTGGTTCTGGATATCTGCTGAACAATTAGAGGGAGGCACCTGCAGGGATTACAGCTCACTACAGATAAAGATGCAAGGAGAGAAAAAGAGACACGATCAAATTGCATTGAGCAACTACTGCTTTCAAAAGAGGCCTCCTTCTCTGCTGTCATATCTAGAACAAGGTGGGCTAAATATTATATAAAAAGAAGAAGAACATTCAATGCAAGACCTCCACAGAATGAAGCTAACAAAACTTCAAATAAAATGAAGAAATCTTTTCAATCTTTGAACCGGTTTAATAAACAGTAGCAATAATATATTCACGCCTCCTGCTTATCTGTTCTAGGACAGATAAGAGACGTGATCAATCACAGGCAGCAAATAGAAAGGTATGCCTATTAGGATGCAGAGTCCACAGTACTTTGAATTCCCATGACAAGACGTAGCCAGACAAATTAGAACAGAGCTCGCAATCTCTGTAGCGCAGGACATAGCTTCCAGGCTTCTGGAATGCATGCAAGCGAGTCCAACGTAATTGGATTGTTTATTTCGATCTGCTGTGCTGATGAAAACAGCACTGAAATACCGAACATGTGAAGAAAACAGAGCGCAGAAGTGTTGCAAACCAGCCAGAGAAATGTGCAAAATGACTGGAGACAGGCCCGGCTTACACCATCCCTAAGAAATGTTTAACAAGGAACATTGTGCTCTGTAATTTTGCAGTAAACCATGCATTCCCCCACACACACACCTTTACTACTCCGCTGTGTACACCATGCTTTTACTGTAGGGATTCTGCATCCCTTTACATGCTCAGTTATCCAGTGCTTCCACAATACATTCCCATCATGACCACAAAGGCTTCAACTGTCACAGTTCTGAAATGTATAAAAATCCTTTGAAAGAAGCAGGAATTCCTTGAGATTAGCGTGGCCTGGTCTTTGCACACTGTCATTAAAATGTGCAAAGATTGTTTCAGTAAAAATAGAAAGGTAGCAAACCTTGTGCATTTCGCTGCTCCATCTAGAAAAAAGGAGGTAGCTGTTGGCCTGTTTAAACACTTGAAAACAGTTGCAGAATAAGAACACTTGCCCTATTTAAATCCGTCTCCTTGCTGTTCCTACACACTGGGATTTCAAGTCAAGACTCCAACCAGCAACATGTGGCAACAGATGTCTTCATAGTTGTTAGAACTGGCTGTTGTTAGAAGCTGATAAATAACGATAAGTTCTTGGAACAGATGCCCACAAGGAAGTCATTAGCCCAAAGAAGCCATGCTTTTCCCATGGTTATATTATGCATTTACCTCAGTGTCATTGTAGTTTGCCATGTTTTCTTAATATGCTACACCATACCTCTCTGGGTTTCACAATGTTTATCTCTGCTTTACCATGCTTTCGCTGTGATTTATGCCACTTTGCCATGCTTTTACTGTGGGGAACTTTTATAAGGGTGTGGCCAAGTTTCATCACAATCGGACGACCATTTCTCTAGATAGAGCTTTAAAAGCGTGTGACCTGCTGCACTATTGCAAAGGTTACTGGAGGTTATAGTTTAAAAAAAAAACACCAATGCAAAATATCTATTATTAATTCGTGTCACATAGAATCGCAAATTGAGACTGCATTGTTACACAATTAAACATGAAAGCAGAACATCAAATGTGATCATGAAATTGCCTCATTTCAGCTGCCTCTTTATGTTATAATTGACTAAAAGCCTATTCTTAAGAAGATGTCATTGCAAAGGAAGATTTGAAGCTAAAACCAATGAGCTGTTTCTCTGTGTTGCTGCCATTCAGAAGATAAGTGGCCACGGACGTCATCGATATGCACCCAGAACCCAGGCGAGGAAAGTGCAGGCGTCCCCTCTGACCTATCGGGATTACATTAGACCCCTCTTCATGTCAAACTACAGTACTGACCACTCATTTACTGTCCCGTTTCAGGTCACAACTTTGCAAAAGAACATGGAAAGAGCAGCATTAAATACAAGGGTCTTTTTAAATGAAATCCGCGGGTCTTTTTAAATGAAATCTGAGGGTCTTTTTAAAAGAAATCCGAGGGTCTTTTTAAATGAAATCCGCGGGTCTTTTTAAATGAAATCCGAGGGTCTTTTTAAATGAAATCCGAGGGTCTTTTTAAATGAACTAAGCTGCTGTGGTATTTCTAACAGTGCAGAGCAATGAGCAGGTGGGCAGGCGGAGGCACTAAACGACAGGCAGCGAGATTCTAGGACTCCCACCACGGGCCTTGAGGAGAGCTTCCATCAAACGACACCTCCAGCAGAGCGGTCCATCTGAACAGAATGTGAAGACACAACACAGCAACCCCAATAACGCACTGCGCAGATTGCACTCCCTAGCTGATTCATTCAGTAACTGCAGTACAGCGTCCCACCCCAATGCACTCTCCTACAGCGTGCTTCAGCCTGTGCTGATTAAAAGTGATATAAACGGAGTGAATCACGGATGTTAATTTGTCATCTCATTTTTTTATTATGGTTGTTTATTGCATGCATGCTTTGGCAATGCAATGAATGAGATAAGCAGTATGATAAACTCGGGTCAGCCTTGGCCTCTCTGTGTTGGCCTCTTTGCTGACTCGCAGTTCATTCATGAAGGCAATCAACTCATTTCTGTTAAACTCAAGGCTACATTTCTGCCACATCAGCGTTAATCCTTTTCTTCTTCTTTAGAACCTGTAAATTACACCTGAAGCGAAGCGAGAACGATCTGCTTTGTAACCCCACTGAGCACATTGAGGGAGATCGGAGGTCGAGAGCCGATTAAAAAATCAAGATACTCGACAGAGACAAATATCACTTTATGCTTAGTTTATTGTGCCTTTCATTTTCTTGCAAATGTGTCCACAGCTATCGCCCAACTGCTGGGCACTTAACGCATTACATCGGTATTCTAGATTAGTGCTGGCCACCTGCTGGGCAATCACAGACATGACAGCAGTAATTTGTGAAAGAAAACCATTTACAAATCTGTAAGCAGTGAGTCTGAGACAGTACTGTGCACATTCTGCTCTTTTCACTAACCCTGCCAGCTCAGCCAGAGAGACAGGGCCTCTGCCCAGGGCCCAGACTGCTCTGTAAGAGCTGAATCTTGAGATTTTCAGCCTCCCTCTAAACTCGGCTTCAACAGAGGCACTGTGGCGAGCGAGCAAGGAGAGCGAGAGAGCGCTGGCTTAACCAGGTCCCACAGGATCCAATCTCATCCCTTGGATATAAAGAGCTGGAAAAAGAATGCTGCATCCCTTTACGCTCAGGCCAACGCTAAACCCTTTCCTGCGGGATCGCAATGGCAAATTCTCTCCCACGATCCTGCCAAAGCATATCAGCTCCTATTTAGCTGGTTTCTTGCTAAATGTTAACCAAATGTCAACTGAAAATGTAATTGCATATCACGCCCATTTATATTACATTTTGTTACCCTAGAAAATATGTATACATGTTTTTAATTGAACATACAGTTACTCTGACTTAAATGTTAATGGAAAGTAACAAGGAATCAATTTAATATGCAATTGCATATCTATTTAATATTCATTTAACATTCATTTAATATGCAATTGCATATCTATTAAATATTAATTTAACATTCATTTAATATGCAATTGCATATCTATTAAATATTAATTTAACATTCATTTAATATGCAATTGCATATCTATTAAATATTAATTTAACATTCATTTAATATGCAATTGCATATCTATTTAATATTAATTTATGCCACGCAATATAAAGCGTTACCGAAATAACACCCTTCTTACACTCCAAAAGACACATTTCTGGTTTGTACTATTTTTAGCTTGTCAATGAGGCTTTGTTAGCTGCACAGCTGAACTAGATGAAAATAAAACAGATAAGACTGAACACAGAATGAATCATATCTGCACAGCGCCTACGCGCTTTTTAAAAGCAGGCTGCAATCAAAATGCCAAACCTGCTTTTCATAACAGTGGGAAACTCTTCCTTCAAACCCCTCATTAACCTGGAGCTCAGTGTCTTTCTGCAAGAACCACACAGGGCATCAGTCTTAGAGTGGCAGAGAACTGGGATTATTCTCTGATAAACACATACTGCATTCACTGTCCTCAGAGGCATTGCAGCTGAAAAGGAAAGTGAATGCTTCTGTTCTGTAAAATGCCCAGATTAAGCCAGGTGCCCATATCACTGCTGATCTCAGCATTGTGTGAAAGAGCTTCCAGTTTCTACACATGCTCAGCTTGTCAATACCAGTTGGAAATGGAACACCGGGCTCTAGGGACTGTTTTAAGGAATGCTTTTGTTAAGGACTGTGTTGATAAATTAAATCAAAAGCCTTTTTTCAACTGCTTTAGAGAATGTTTAGCAGTTTTTGTTTTATTTAAAACTGCTTAACCTAAGAGAATATTTAAAAAAACATTCCTAAAAACAGTCTCTAAGTGTAACACTGATACACAATTCTCTAGCTGCTTTTAAACATTATCCATGGGGGGGCAACTCATGTTACTCTCTGCAGAATTGGAATGGTTACATATGAAAAACCAAGATGTATCCCAAACAGCGTTATATTGTGAAGCATGTACTTTATATGCAGCGAGCATCTCCAGAGAGCTGCAGCAAGGGTGTTACTCAAAAACAGCACATGAACCCCAGGCAGCAGAAGGGCCATGCATCTTCTATTCCACAGGAGAGTGATCACCCTTCCCTGCCTCATTTTTAGAACATTGTCGTCCTTTCGGATCAATTATTTTGTACTTCCATTTCTTGAGTCCCTCAGTGTTGCCAGCCCATCTTCAAAACAGTGAATCATTAACGGTGCCTCGTTGACTCTGGAGACACGCGAGATGAAGAGCACAGAAACAGGAAAATGCTATGAAAACACTAAATCAGGGAGATGGTAATGAAGCCCTACTGAAATAAATCCGTCTCTGGGATAACCAGATGCATCAAGCACACAGTGTGGGCGTTGCTAGTGTGTGCTGGGGAGACATCAAACACAGACTCTCTGACACCTGTCAAGGGAACCCGGGCTCAATGGCCACATTTCTTTTGGAGCTACAGTCGTGAGCCCCCCAGTACAGAAAACAAGCTTTTTTTTCAGAATATTATCTACTTGTAAATAGAAGATATGCTTGGATTTAAGGTTGGAAATGAGAAATAATTAACTATGCTGCATCTAAAGACAGACAAGGCCCTGTGATATCGGACATGCCTTGGTCCATTAAAGATATGGAGGTACACCCGGTCTCCTTCACTACAATGTGTTCTTGTTGAACCTGGTATTACCCTCAAGGCTTTTCCTGCATGAGTGAACACGAGCGAATCTATTCTCTCTGTAGAGGATTCGTTGACAGCAGCATCACCTCACAGATGAAGCTAAGAGAAGTGCTAACAGCTTGTTTAATGACCTGCATTCACATATTGTTTTGTCTAATTTTCAGTCACTTCCCTTTAGCGGGTTTGAATATTTTTATTTTTTAATTAGGTGTGTATGTTCAGAATAATACCAGACTCACTCTACCTACTTAAAAACGTGCGATCATCACGCAGCGAAATTGTGAATGAAGTGAACAGCAATCCTGTTTCATTGCCCATTGATGGATTACTTAGGGACCCGGTGGATTCTTAGTTCAATGGGACACCCGCACCAAGGATCGGGATTAGTGGTGTCTCAGATAAAGACTTTTTGCATTACAATCCTGCTGCGTTCTGCAGAAATGATCAGGCTCCTGTGAGCAGCACTGTCTCTGAAGCTTTGAAATACTCTGAGGCTCTGAAATACAACTTAACAGCGAGACGAAGCTTCGAGCAGGGATCTGGCACATCACAATGCTTGCTGAAATACAAGCAGTCCTGCTTTGTTTTCAGAGTCCTTTCAAGAGGAAAATTAAAATCACTCTGCTTTGCCAAACCCTACTGTACTGCACAATCCAAATACGTGTAACTCCCATCTCCTTTCTGTACTGTAGCCTCTTTCTGAAGCCGCTCTGTTTGTTAATGAGTTTCAGGGATAACTGGAGAGCTTTTCACTTGTACACTTTCTACAATTACTCCAAAATCCTTGCAAACAAACTTGATAACTCACTTGCAAAAGGAAGCCGATGTTAACGATGCATATAAAAGCCTTGCTTGTGCCGGTGCAGTGAGCCAACAAGTGAGCCTGTTTATTCTGCTTACTTCCTGATTCAAGCAGCTCAGCTGTAGAGGTTATCATAGTCATTTTAAGGCATGTTGCAATTCAACACGTTAAGGTGGAATGGGGTTAGGGAGCAAACGGGAGGCAGGACTGTGCCGCCTGCCTTCTAACCTGTCCTGCAGTATAAAGAGCTGCTTTATTACAGGAAGCTCTGTGCTGTGTGAAGCACACAGGTGCTGCTTGCTACCTCCCTCAGTCCCCAGGCAGGGGGAGATGAGAAGCTGAGACTCAGCCGAGGAAGGGTTACCACGGACACTCCACTGAAGCATGAAGACGCCAGCCTGCCATTTTGTCAGGAAAGCGTTCTCTAGAATCCAGTGCTACTGGGTGACAGGTTCGAGTTTGTTCTACTTCAGGGAGTGGCCTGCCTGATGTCAAGGATCTCAAGCCCAACCTCCTCTGAATGAGCTGATCTTTGCACAGATGGTTTTCTGTTCTGCCATGGGAGCAACAACTCACACGCTTAACTGTAAGCAGTCTCTCTCCAAAACGCGGTTAAATACCCTTTGACAAGATTTCCAGAACACAGAACATGTTGAAACTTAAAATAAAACGGAAACCTACTTTATAGAATGTGATTAATTTCCCTTCACTCCATGGCATTCCCTTTACTTCCAAATGAGTCTTTTAACTGTGTTGGTTATACTGTATGTATCTATACATATATATACACACACACATCTCCTTAAATGCTTTTCATAACCCTTGAATACATTGTAATCACCTTCATTTACTTCTCAACCTAGCCAGTCACATTTCAAGCATCACACTGCAAGCTTGCTGTAATGGTTTGACATTAGAATAAGGTATTATAGCAATACAAAGGAATGGGAAGATGAAATTCTTCACTCATGGTAAACAGACTGAAGATGTTTAACTGTGGAAAGCAACTTCACCTTGCACAAAACTCCTCTACAGTGAATGCATGAGCTTCACTGCTGGGATGCATTGCTTCAGCAATTGAGTTGCACAGCTGAGCGCTGCTTGGAGATACAAACCTTTCCTGCCTGCAGCACAGACCCTTTGCAAATCAAAGCCAGTGTTTTCTGTCCCTTACCTTGTCTGCCATGATCATGGAGGATCCCCCGTGGATTCCCAGGATGGGTATGAAAGTCTGGGACGAAATAAAATCCAAAATCTGAGCAACCGCTTCCTGGTCCGTGTCGTCCCCAAAAACCACCCCATGGATTTTGGTTCCAGACATCAGGTCACAGATGTGAGTTATGATACTTTTTGGGTCGGTCTGGTTCACCAAGATAGTGACCACATTGACGTCAAGGGTCACCTCGGGGACCACGTCCTTGACCCACAGGCCCCGGATGTCCCTCTCTGTGATGTAGCGGTTCCGCCCTAAAATAACAGCAATGTTCAGGACGGGGTAGGACTTCTCCGCTCCGCGGGCCGGGCTGTACTGGGCCAGAAGAGCTGGAAGCGCCAAAAGCAGCAAGCCGAAATTCCCCATGTTGGTCAGCTTCATCCCCTGCAAGCACGAGACAGTACAAAACAAGGTTAGCACCGTGCATCTCGATACACACACAGCACACGTATACAAGCTCTCAGAATGAACAGAAGTTGCTGTAGTGTTCTAGAAGGGAGAATATTAGGTTGAAAACTCCGAAAGATGTTCTGGGGTGGAGCCAGCAGAACAGTCCTAAGAGATTATTCTCAATCTCCTGTCACACTCCAAGCCCACAGTGTGTAGTAATCTAATTACTGATCACCAAGGTTTTTCAGTGAAAACATAAAACACAAATTAGCAGGGATCTCTCTCTCTCTCTCTCTCTCTCTCTCTCTCTCTCTCTCTCTCTCTCTCTCTACTACAGCAGAAGTATTGCCAAAGCAATTATACGATAAATACTAATTAAAAAAAAAAAAAATCTACTGTACAACACTGTGCAAAAATACTGTGGTAGACTTTTATAAGGGTCACGGTTTCACTCCTATGTTGTGAGTGGACTCTCCTGTGTTGTGAGCGGACTCTCCTATGTTGTGAGTGGACTCTCCTGTGTTGTGAGCGGACTCTCCTGTGTTGTGAGCGGACTCTCCTATGTTGTGAGTGGACTCTCCTGTGTTGTGAGCGGACTCTCCTGTGTTGTGAGTGCACTCTCCTGTGTTGTGAGTGCACTCTCCTATGTTGTGAGTGGACTCTCCTGTGTTGTGAGCGGACTCTCCTGTGTTGTGAGTGGACTCTCCTGTGTTGTGAGTGGACTCTCCTGTGTTGTGAGTGGACTCTCCTGAGGTCAATTCTTAGACTTAGGAATTAACAGTTCCCAAGGAGGCTGTGTGGTCCAGTGGTTAAAGAAAAGGTCTTGTAACCTGGAGGTCCCCGGTTCAAATCCCACCTCAGCCATTGACTCACTGTGTGACCCCGAGCAAGTCACTTAACCTCCTTGTGCTCCGTCTTTCGGGTGAGACGTAGTTGTAAGTGACTCTGCAGCTGATGCATAGTTCACACACACTAGTCTTTGTGAGAAGCCTTGGATAAAGCTGTCTGGTAAATAAACAAATAATAATATCAGTTTACCTTCAGGCTAAGCCTAAAGCTCTATTCAAAGCTAGTGCAATGCTGCAGTTCACTCTCCAGGGTCATAATCCACTCCAAACACTGATTTACAATTACAAATCACTGAGAGAGAGAGAGAAAACTGACATTAAGGACAAGTGTCTCGTCTGATTAATTAAGCACATTGAGATTCCCAACAGTAAAGAGTAAAGGCATTGATCTAAACGTCCATCTGCTCGACTTCATTAAAATTATATATAAATATTTATATAGTTTGACGATTGAGCTATTGATCCAATCAGCTATCCGCTAGGCACTGTAGCGAGACCCGTGTCTAATTTAGCAAAGGCGGGGTAGCATTGCATCTAGATCACGAAGCACGTGACACACGTTTGCAAACGCATCTAATTGGCATTACACTGTGCAGCACAGAACCCCTTTCTGAAACGCAGGGTATGCATCAAGTCTTTAGCTCCTCATTGGGTTACGAAGCGCATATTGGCGAATAAAAGATGCTATTTATAACGCAGAAACCCTGAGATGAGCAGAAGACTGACAGCGCTTTAAGTTTTATATTCTATCTATCTATCTATCTATCGTTTATCTTTCGTGCGGAAACATACCAGCCTTGTCTAATTTACTCAATTACTTTCTTTTTTTAAGAATACAAATATATGTGTATCTTAATAGAATATCTTCCTTTATATTAAGTAGTACATTGCGGTGAACGCTTCGTAGCCCTCCTCCCACACATGTCACTGTAACCGAAATGCTCCTACCCAACATGCAGACAGACTACTGTACTTAAACTCCCAAGGGTGTAGTACCACTTCTAGCCGCTAGGAGTCACATTCCTCTGCTGGAAGGAGAAGTGATGAAGGACGACACGTGATTTCAGATTCACCCCATGTCTTTATGAACTAAAGCATTCGTGTAGGACATTGTACATCTTTAGTACTTGATAAAATGACGATCATGTTCTGCTATGCGGGCTATAGTACAGTGCGGGTAGATGCACCTGCTACTTTGCGTGGTTCTTAATTACAAACAGAATCTACTACACCCGTCCCAGGTGCTCGGGACTTAATCGAAGCATGGTGAAGTCCTGACTCCTCGCAGATGTTTTCTCTGGGGAGCTGTTATGTTAAAAAAAGACCCCTTTAAATTTCAAGACCTCACTGATACTGCAATTATATAATAGCATACCAATTTCAGCACGCGCATTGTGCACACAACACAGTCACTAGCCTACAGTCTGCATTACGCAGAAGCATTGCTCATTTTTTTACGCTGTGTAAAATGAAACGGGCAGTTCTGCTTTTTTTTTTCTTTCTGTGAGAGCTTCTCATAAATCGAAATGGTGTATTGTGCATGATATACGAACTAGTGGTGTAATCGTTTAACACGAGCTGTGACGACTCTTCTCAGCAGAGCGCAGTTTAAAGGTAGCTGAAAGATCGCCTTTATTTCTTTTGGTTTCCCATTCCAAAGCACGGTGTGTGTGTGTGTGTGTGTGTGTGTGTGTGTGTGTGTGTGTGTGTGTGTGTGTGTGTGTGTGTGTGTGTGTGTGTGTGTGTGTGTGTGTGTGTGTGTGTGTGTGTGTGTGTATATAAGCTGTACCTGCACTGGGATGGTGTAGAACACGATGCCGCATGAAACCGGAATGCTGAGAGACAGGCTGCAGTTTGCAGGGAAAAGAAAGGCATACAAGCTTGCGTACATGCAACGTGACATAATTCTCAACACGAAAACAGAAGGACTTTAAAGGCATGTTTTTTTTATTATTATTATTTATATTTTCATTACACGTTGGTTGTCTTTTTTTTTTTTTTAATTAACTTGAGATTATAAACTTACAATACAAGAGCGCCCCTTAGTGGTTTAGTGAACGCTACAAATAAATAAATAAATAAATAAATAAATAAATAAATAAATAGGCATCATTAGTTCATGTAGTTGTTTTTTTAGGACATACCTTCAATGTCACAAAACGTAGGTGCAGATCTGCATGTTGGAAGGCTTGGCATGTCGTGAATTGTGGCACCGAGGGCTCCGGTTTTCCTCCATAAAGCTCCCCGGAGAGAAGTTCTTGGATCCGGCAAGCACTCCCGATCAGACCCCACAACGCCCGCAACTAACCAAGAAGCAAAGTATTCAAACTGGATCTACAATGGACACAAAACACAGTCAACCAGACTCCCAATAATGAAACACACTAAAAAAAAAAAAATCCGCCTACCTTTACTTCATTAATTAAAAGATATCTTCTTCCTTGATAAACCGTTTTTTAAATCATATTTAGTTTTCTTTTTTTTTTTTTAAATCAGATTTTATTTTGCCACCGTCGTAAAGGCTGTTTAGGTAGACTACTAGCGCCAGTCTATGCTCACATGATCATGACACGAGTTTGCTTGCAGGTAAAAATATAAATAAATAAATAAATGAGGCTACAATTACAAGGGTTGAAAGATAACGAATTCAATTCGGGCGTTTTGCTTTTCATCAACAGTTATCTATACAAATAAATTAAATAATAATAATAATAATAATAATAATAATAATAATAATAATAATAATAATAATAATAATAATAATAATAATCATTCACTCACGAATGAAAATATAGTGCAGACTGCCCTTTACTGTCTGCTGGACAGGATCTCGCTCAAGCGCACCGGTTACATCGGTACTGTAAGTGAGGTTTATACAGAGTCGATGCCCGATGCAATGTATGGACTACCCGCAGACAGTTTTTTTTTTTTCTCAATGCCCAAATATAATTCTAGATTGATTAAAAAAAAAAAGGGTTGTACAAAAAAATACATTAAATACTAACGTCAAAAAGGAAAAATGCCGTGTAGTGTAATTTTAAAAAATGTATGTCTATTTATTTGAGTATACTTACAGCATCTCTTCCCCACATAGCTCTGGGATAGTCGTGTGAGATGACATTGCGACCGTGTTTCCGATACGCAATCGTGTGGGAGATAAGAACAGTTATTCCAACCGAAGAATCCTCAGAACTTCTATTACCCCAAAAACACACACAGAGAACTGGCAGATTAATCCAGCTCTCCCCTCCTTTATTGCTGTTTCAAATGTACCACGATCGTTTTCTTTCCTTTCAAACCTAGCATCCACGAGCTCTGTGCAAACCCCCCTCCTCGACAAAGCAACGCTTTACAAGCAGAATGTTAATGAATCAACCAGGAGTTCATTAAAATGTGAATTCTGCAGCACGACTCCGGGATAGCGCGAACCCACTCTCCCTCTCTCTCACTCTCTCCTATACTCTGCATTCCTCCAAGCGTGTTGAAATCTGAGGGGCTCGGTCTGTATCACATCCTTAAAGTGACAAGTAGAATTACAGCTTCTCGGAAAAAAAGGGAAACTCAAAATACAGTAACAAAAGAATGCGACTAATAGAATTCAACCACTGTCAACCAAGGATCTTGGAGTGGAGCACGGGAAACGTAATGGAGAGTGACCTGTGGAATTAAATGCAATTAGCTATAAATCACACGGCTGTATTTACGCATCTGCTTGTTTTACTCGGTCAATCTGTTCAATGCATTGACAACCCGAGTCGCCTATGGCATATGTCGATATATTATTAGTTATACGGTACATAACAATACTAATCATTCTAATAATACATTGGGGGAGGAAACCCGTATTAGCGCTACACTGCTAACTGAAGCATTGTGAAGTTATCACAAATATAATTCAAATGATTTATTATCAAGGTGGTTATAAAATACATACAATAAATAATAATGAATCGTAAGCGGTTACATTGCGATTCCCGGTGATCTCAGTAACGTGGCTTTATGATTTTATATATTTTAAATCGGCATGTTGGATCATCTTTGGCAGATTTATTTCAAGACCGGTTCAATCAAAAGTCTTGCTAATATAGTAATGTGCTGATAATCGCTTTGAGTTTAATTATGGGGGCCGCAGCAGTGGTCAAACAGTTTGATACATTCAAGCGCCAGCAGATGCACAGTGATAGCGCCTTCTCACAATCACAATGGGTGATGCAGTGTCGTAATTAAGGGTTGTCACAATTATATTAATTATACCTGCGTGTCATATTAGAACGGTTAGAAATGATCAATCGGGTTACACACTGAAGTGCAGGGCAGCTGAGTCGGGTACTGAACACATCAAAACAAAGAAAGACACCCACGCGCAAAGGTTTGTCCTCGGGATAAGATCTCATTCCGTGAAATCATAATGAAGGTTTAAGGATTGTCATAACATTGTTTGTTTTTTTGAAAATGTTTTAACCGGAGCATCATCAGACACATAATAACAGTGGAATAATATGGCACACAGTAGCATTGTACAGTGCACTTGCATTGCCCGGGTCCCTGCGTGTTTTCACTGGATTTCTTTAGAGTCCCCATCTAATTCCCCATCTCATCTGACTGTCGTGGCCACAGATGGTCGCACGATTGAAAATGAACTCAACTATTCATTTGGCAACGCGCTAGTTCAGAAACTAGCAAGTGAAGCATGCAAATGATGGCTTTGGGCACTGCAGCGATTACAATGGCTTGATATATGCATTTATTTATGTTGTGACAGGGAGGAAACAAGGTCAATAACAAACACACAAAACGATCTCCTTTACTGTAACTGCAGGATGCAAAGATCGGGATTAAAAATGTGGTTATTCATTCGCACACAGCTTTGCTGGAAGAATGACTCGTAGTGTGTGTTCGTGCGCTACTGCAATTCTATCACACTTCAAACAGAACTGAAATGCTGTTGTAGCGTTTTAGGTTGATGATGATGATTATATATAATACTTCTGTAATTGTCTTTGTGGCGTGTGTGGTGAGTGTGATGAATCATATGTGAGGTAACGATGGATACACGTGTTTGAAATCAGACGGTCTGCTTTCTCTATGTAAGCTTGGCTCTTTTGATCGGCTTAGACTTTTCACAAGCGTAGGACCTACTGTGTTTGATTAACTAATGTCTTGCTAATTTATTTTAAGCTATGTGGTAATAAGTAATAATAATGACTACCAAACCCATGCTTTGAGGTTCATATTTGCACAGCTGAAAACGCAAGTGTTGCGATACGGAGCGTTAGTGCGGTTGCTGTCCGTTCAGCACCACGCGTCTTCAGCAGGGTATTACAACTCCAGGAAATGTCCCTTTGTCGTTCCCGAGTCACACCCTGCAATACAATAAATACATACAGAAATAAAACACGACCAGCTACTCCCTATTACAAAACGAGTTTTAAACTCCCCACATTTCCATGACAATAATACAACAATGTCTCGCACAATATATATATATATATATATATATATATATATATATATATATATGTGTGTGTGTGTGTGTGTGTGTGTGTGTGTGTGTGTGTGTGTGTGTGTGTGTGTGTGTGTGTGTGTGTGTGTAGAGGCTACATTTAAAATACACTTTTGAATCATATCGTTTTCATTTTAACGCAATACAATTGTATTTAATATGCTTTAACTATAAACAGCTAATGGTCCATTATCACACAATTAAACTTTTCTGTGCGACATCTTAAATGCAAGATCTGCCCGTTTGAAATGTCCACGAAAATGTTATTTTTACTGAAATCGGTTTAAAGTAATAAAAATGTGCGTTTCTTTTTGTACATTGATTCCTTTCTATATTTTTCTGACCCTGAATTCCACATATCCGATTAGTAAAGAGTTTATACAGCGATGGTCAGATAGATGTTTAGCCTCACCTAGAAATGAGACATAATAATTAAACAAAAAAACTATATGAACATCATTTAGATCTTTTATTTAACATCATGTAATCAAAGAAACTACAAAATTATATTGCAAAAGTCTACCGGAAGCCATAGTAGCAGTGTTTCATGAAATGCCGCATTTTTCAATTTGTCAGTTTTTTTTTGTTAAGTATAAGGAAAGCTACAAAGCGGTGTGCAATTGAATATATTAACGTAACATTATTTTAGCAGGTTTCATTCGACCTTATGAAGCAAAATGTGTTCATTCTATGGAGTGATGCAGAACCTTTGACCGTAGCCTTGTGCTTGTCCTGATTATCGATCTAGCTTGTTCCGATCAGTTAAACCAATTACCAGGATCTGCTTGGTGCGCTGCAATCAGGATTAACAGAGATGCAGTATTTCCTATCCGCATTTCAGTCCACTTGACGTGCACATCAAGTACCTGTGAGCTTTCTTTCCCGGCCTGTGTATTCAACCATCACCTCAGCGTGCCTCAACACTGCACATCTGCTCCCAGCTCCTTTTCCCATTCTGTTGAAGGTGCTCGGGGAGGGTTCCAATAGTGCAAGAAGCCCATCTGTAATTCAATTGCATGAAGAAAATGTGAGGCTGTAACATTATGGGCTCATGCATGCTCTATGCATGTAAGTGTTAGAACTGGGTGATCGTTTTATTAACATAGGAAACAGAAGGTGCATGGTTAAAACGTGCTTATCCGAACCCCTCTGTTACCCGAACAGCCCCCAGTCACCCTGCCCTGCTAGTCACTCCTCAATCTCTGTATTTACACAACAGTCCAGTACTGTGTGTGACATATTCGCAGGTAAAGGGGTTCAATGAAGTCATTTTTAAGTACAGGGTTTGTCAGAACTTCTTATTCAGTTAAGAGCACTTCATATCCCCTTTTTTCATTGTTGTTATTTACTTGGCTAATCTACCAAGCATATAAAGTGTTCCAAAGCACTCCAATAACTCAGGCGAATTCATTTCTCTTTATTATCATTGTTGCCTAAAACTTTTTTCAGATGGTAATCTTATTTTCCACTGTCGACAAAGAAGCACTTAGTATCCAGCAGACGAAGACAGTGTATTAACTGTTCTAAAAATTACAAAATATAAAGCAGCAATAGTGTGGATTGCACAGCAAACAGCTGAACACAATTGCCCTGCATATTGATTTTAACAATGTACTGTACCAGAGTGAGATTACGTGCATAGTCGAGAAAAATGTGGCAATGGAAACTTTGCTGACCCATGTAATACAAGTCCATGATCATATAAAATTCCATTTCTGGAACACATCATTGTACAGCACTGACTATTATATTTAAGCAATGTGTAATTTACTAGCACGAATAACATTAGAGAGAGGCAAATGTATGATTTACTTTATAAAGGAATCCCCACAGTAAATCTGCATGGTATTTCTGCAGTTTCCTTCATGCTTTATAAAGGAATCCACACAGTAATCTGCATGGTATTTCTGCAGTTTCCTTCATGCTTTATAAAGGAATCCACACAGTAATCTGCATGGTATTTCTGCAGTTTTCCTTCATGCTTTATAATGGAATCCCCACAGTAAATCTGCATGGTATTTCTGCAGTTTCCTTCATGCTTTATAAAGGAATCCCCACAGTAAATCTGCATGGTATTTCTGCAGTTTTCCTTCATGCTTTATAAAGGAATCCCCACAGTAAATCTGCATGGTATTTCTGCAGTTTCCTTCATGCTTTATAAAGGAATCCACACAGTAATCTGCATGGTATTTCTGCAGTTTTCCTTCATGCTTTATAAAGGAATCCCCACAGTAAATCTGCATGGTATTTCTGCAGTTTTCCTTCATGCTTTATAAAGGAATCCCCACAGTAAATCTGCATGGTATTTCTGCAGTTTTCCTTCATGCTTTATAAAGGAATCCACACAGTAATCTGCATGGTATTTCTGCAGTTTTCCTTCATGCTTTATAAAGGAATCCCCACAGTAAATCTGCATGGTATTTCTGCAGTTTCCTTCATGCTTTATAAAGGAATCCCCACAGTAAATCTGCATGGTATTTCTGCAGTTTTCCTTCATGCTTTATAAAGGAATCCCCACAGTAAATCTGCATGGTATTTCTGCAGTTTTCCTTCATGCTTTATAAAGGAATCCACACAGTAAATCTGCATGGTATTTCTGCAGTTTTCCTTCATGCTTTATAAAGGAATCCACACAGTAAATCTGCATGGTATTTCTGCAGTTTCCTTCATGCTTTATAAAGGAATCCCCACAGTAAATCTGCATGGTATTTCTGCAGTTTTCCTTCATGCTTTATAAAGGAATCCCCACAGTAATCTGCATGGTATTTCTGCAGTTTCCTTCATGCTTTATAAAGGAATCCACACAGTGATCTGCATGGTATTTCTGCAGTTTTCCTTCATGCTTTATAAAGGAATCCACACAGTAATCTGCATGGTATTTCTGCAGTTTCCTTCATGCTTTATAAAGGAATCCCCACAGTAAATCTGCATGGTATTTCTGCAGTTTCCTTCATGCTTTATAAAGGAATCCCCACAGTAAATCTGCATGGTATTTCTGCAGTTTCCTTCATGCTTTATAAAGGAATCCCCACAGTAAATCTGCATGGTATTTCTGCAGTTTACCTTCATGCTTTATAAAGGAATCCACACAGTAATCTGCATGGTATTTCTGCAGTTTTCCTTCATGCTTTATAAAGGAATCCACACAGTAATCTGCATGGTATTTCTGCAGTTTCCTTCATGCTTTATAAAGGAATCCCCACAGTAAATCTGCATGGTATTTCTGCAGTTTCCTTCATGCTTTATAAAGGAATCCCCACAGTAAATCTGCATGGTATTTCTGCAGTTTACCTTCATGCTTTACTTATGGTCATACTCATTCATTGTTCCATCGTTTGTCATGTTTTTAATATGCTTGTTATTTTTGCTTAAATGCTTAATGCCGTTTGCTACAATTGTGTTTAAAAAAATCTCTATGGAAGAATTTTAATAAAGCTTATTTACTTGATTCAAAGATTTGGCTCATTCTGCCATCTGTTCCGAACAGAGTGTCTTCTTATAAATATCATGCAGCCCTACAATCCACTTTTAGCTCATTGCCTGAGAACCGTTAGGGTTCAAGAGCGTGACAGGCCACTCTGACCGCTTCAAAGACATATATCAAGTTCCAGCGAGTATGCTATAGGAATTGAAGAACATGCTCTGAGAGACATCAAGACATCCCAGGCTTAGTGATTCCAAGCTGAGACATGTCGAAGCTCGAAGGGACAGGGACAGAGAACCAGCTCGATTCTGAGCACTGCATACAGTCAGCTGTCCTTTTTTTCTGCAGGCTCCAGGCAGCACACACACTGCGCTCTCCACCTGGGCTGCTCAGAGCACTGTTGCAGCAGCGATCTATATGATTCAATCTTAGATGCAATCTCCCTGTAATCTTTCTGATCGATTTTGTTGCTTTAAAAAAATAAATCAATAAATAAATAAAAACAGAAGAAAAAAAATAGAAAAAAACTTTTTTTTTGCAAGGTGGCATTTCAGTTTTGTGGTGCAGCTCTTCTGCAAATGGCTCACTGTAGGTCTGTATCTACAGCATGTGCCTTCGACCCAGCTGGCTCAGGGCCACACTGAGCTGAGCAGAGGGAGCTCCAGGCTGACTGGACTGGAGCCATGCTGCTGTAAGGACACAGCTTCTCACTCGGATATCATTGTAGGGACTGGAGGCAAAATAAAATATGAGACATAAGCTACTTTATATATATATATATATATATATATATATATATATATATATATATATATATATATATATATATATATATATATATATATATATAAGGATCACATTACATGGCTGGAAATAGAAACATGCTATTCAAGTGACCACTGCCAAGGTTATGTTTATTGAGAGCCTTTTTTTAATGTGATTTAGTGTGCTGTTGTGAAAGAAGTTGGGTCTAGATCTCTCAAAAAAACAAAACAAAAAAAAAAACACACACAGCTTGCCAAGTTGACACAATAGGCATAACCCCAACGGAACGGATACATTTTAAAATCAGGAAGGGGTTTTCTAACAGGTACTGCCAACAATGGAAACAGACAGAGGAGAATAATGAATGAACACTGCCAATGCAAATCTGAAGGCCAATGCCAATGCAATCTGAAGTCTGACTTCTTGGCAGAAAGTCGCATTCCTTTCTGGGAAATTGCATTGGATGTGCATAACCACCTTTAACATTTGCGGAGAAAGAAATACTACAGTTATTTGTTTGGTTTTATAAGTCATAGCATGAAGAAATCTGTCTGAAGCGATCTGCCTCAGAGCATGCTGTGCAGGTGGGTGTAGACAGAGCTGTGAATCACTTGCTGTACGAGCAGCAGGCATGGAATTCACAGGACAGAGAGAATAAACGGATGTACTTTGGCTAAATTAGTTTTGGGCTAAGATTTTTATGGTTGCTTTTGAGCAAACCGCATAAAGTTCGGGCATTTTATTTGCTAGTTTAACTTACGGTCTTTGACATTAGTCAATTGAAGCAGTCGTTTGTGGGTACCTGAAAGATGCATAGCTTTTACCAGAAGGTTTAGGGTTGAAGTATTATTTCATAACCAGTTCAGGGATCAGAAACACAAACTTTATTCCCTGTCATAAATATAAAAACATACAGTTCTATATCAATGTTAGTCTGTTGAGAAAAGTGTTTAACCAAAGCAACGAAACAACATCACGGTTCAAGTCAAATTGTACACATATTGTCAACTGGCCTGCTGACTAAAAGTTGTACTCATCTGGTCAAACATTATATTTTATATATATATTGTAAGGCAGCGGGTTGTGTGAGACAGCAGGGAGGGGGTTAAAACCTCCCTGGATTTATTGTTTAATTGTTCTGTTAATTGTGTTTATTGTTTAATTAACCCCTGCACCTGGATAGGAATTGTAAATTAGAGCCAGGTGCAGGGTATAAAAAAGAAGCAGTTAGTTTGCTGGGGGCTGCTGAGTAGAAGGAAGCAGAAGAGAGGTGCTCTGCTTCCGAGCAGTCATAAGAAAGTAAGTGCTGAGTTGAGCCGTGTAGTTTTTGTGTGTGTGTGTTGCTAGGTAAACGGCTTAGCCGTCCTGCAAGTTAGTCAGGGAAATTACCTGTGTAGTAAGTGCTCCAAATCGGAGTTAGGTGTTTGTTTTGTTGTACTGTATTTATTTTTGGGTCTATTAAAATATTAGCGCAACCGTGCTTAAAAAATCCATTTCTGTTGTTGCTGGGTCGTAATTTTAAAGGGGCACGAACCTGTGAGTGGCGCAATCTCTCACATATGGTGTCAGAAAGTGTGGGCGCCCCTATGACCCAGAAAATGGATGTTAAAGGATTGATCGCAATAATCAACCGGAACATTGCTGCTCAAAAAGAGCAAAACAAGAAGTGGAGAGTAGAGCTAGGGCTGCCGGAGCCCAGAGGGGAGGAGCCGCCGCTTCCGGAGCCCAGAGGGGAGGAGCCGGAGCCTACAGAGCTGGACCTGCTGCTCCAAAAGTGGGAGCAGGCAAGAGGTGCCCCGCTGACTCCACTGCCAGAGCCCAGAGGGGAAGGAGCCGCCACTTCCGGAGCCCAGAGGGAGGAGCCGCCCTCGAGCCCAGAGGGGAGGAGCCGCTCCGGAGCCCAGAGGAGAGGAGCCGCCTCGGAGCCCAGAGGGGAGGAGCCGCCTCCGGAGCCCAGAGGGAGAAGCCGCCACTTCCAGAGCCCAGAGGGGAGGAGCCGACGCTTCCGGAGCCCAGAGGGGAGGCTAAAGGCATACCTCCACCTCAGCCCCGACCACCACCCCTACGGTCCAGTCCGGCGCGCTGCGTCCGGTCCTCACCCTTGCTCCAGGACACCCTGCCGGTCTTCCTGGACCTCCCTGTGCTGGACCTAGAGCCCAGGAGTCTGCAACACTGGCCACAGCTCTGCCCCTGGTTCCCTGCTCTGCTCTCCCGAGCACCCAGACGTCGCTGGGCTGCTGCCAGACGTCGCTGTCGCTCCCCTGTTTGCTGCTTCGCTTCCCTGGGTGATCGGACATCACAGCCGGTTCCCAGGGAAGACCTCTGTCCACTGCTGCATCCCCAGTGCCCCGCCTACGCTTCGTCGCCCCTGTCGAACCGTTGGGTCCCCTCGTCGCTGGTGCGCGGTCCTTACCTGGCTGGGCCGGGATGTGGACCGATCCACCCTCAAGTCCGCCCGAGGAAGAGGGCGAAAAAGGACATTTATGGACTCGAGGGTGGGTGGTTATGTTTTAGGGGGGGAGGTGGCCGTCGAGTGGCCTGTGTCTTGAAAAGACAAGGGGAGGGATGTGTAAGGCAGCGGGTTGTGTGAGACAGCAGGGAGGGGGTTAAAACCTCCCTGGATTTATTGTTTAATTGTTCTGTTAATTGTTTTTATTGTTTAATTAACCCCTGCACCTGGATAGTAATTGTAAATTAGAGCCAGGTGCAGGGTATAAAAAAGAAGCAGTTAGTTTGCTGGGGGCTGCTGAGTAGAAGGAAGCAGAAAAGAGGTGCTCTGCTTCCGAGCAGTCATAAGAAAGTAAGTGCTGAGTTGAGCCGTGTAGTTTTTGTGTGTGTGTTGCTAGGTAAACGGCTTAGCCGTCCTGCAAGTTAGTCAGGGAAATTACCTGTGTAGTAAGTGCTCCAAATCGGAGTTAGGTGTTTGTTTTGTTGTACTGTATTTATTTTTGGGTCTATTAAAATATTAGCAAACCGCATAAAAAATCCATTTCTGTTGTTGCTGGGTCGTAATTTTAAAGGGGCACGAACCCGTGAATGGCGCAATCTCTCACTATATATATATATATATATATATATATATATATATATATATATATATATATATATATATATATATATATATATATAATACACACATATGTATGCATGCAATAATGCCCGACAGGCCGTCCGTATACATCGAATATACAGACACCTTGGGCATTATGAGGCCTGAAGGGCCTTATTGCATTTATAATCTTGTCAAACAATGGATTTGAAGAAAAAAAAACACACAATCATAAATCATGTTTAGGGCAAATTTTTTTTTTTTAATTAAATATCCTTACACCAATAAAGTAGTCCCATTTATAAAACATTGAACAACACACTAAGTTAAGCTGAGTAAATTCAATTTTATTGGAACATGCAAAAGAAAGTACATCTGTATTTATGATATTGTGGACATTGCCATTCAAAAGATACCAGGGGGCGGAGTTGAGTTCTGTTTGAGCAAAACAGACAGGAGGAATAAAAATAAATTCAACAACGTCTCAGATTTCAGTCATTTTTCGAGGTCTGTGTCTGAGAGGGGTGGATAATGTGCAGAAGTGTCTTTCTGTTTTTTTCTGTTGCGTTTACAAACCGCTAAAAAAAAAGTTATGATAACTATGGTAATTGGCTCTATGTACACAGGAGTAATTTAAATTGTTAATTAAATTCCAGCCGTGTTTAAAGTAAAACTGTAATGAAAATGATCAGCTGTGGTACAATAGAGACAAGGTCTCTGGATGCAAATCTGGGTTTAGGTTAAATAAGAATAAAAACCAGTATTAATGACAAGCTGCCTCACATTCAGAGAACGTGAAATCCATGTGTATTAGAATGAGTCTGGAAGGAATGCAGGGTTGCATGGAGAAGGGGGTTGAATCTCCTATTGTAAAGTTCCAACAGGGGTGCAGGGTTGCATGGAGAAGGAAATACAGGTGGCCTATGGTCAAATTTCCATTCTGTGAATGTGCTGTTTCTGCGACAAATGTAAAACGGACATTTAGAATATAGAATCTGTTGCTCATGTTCAGAGTTCAATGAAGTGTACTCTATAAGAGTAACTGAGACTGCACTTCATTGAATTTGCTTGGGTAAAATGGACTGAAAAACATCGCCTCCGTAAACAGTTGAAGGTAATATGGCCAATTACTATTTTGACTGTAAGCTCACCTAGAAAAATGTGTTGTAGTAATTGTGATGTTTTTGTATCTTGAATAACCAATGAATGTAATGAAATGCAATCATGTACTGGATATAATTATTTGTGAAGAACTTTGAAACTCTTGCTTCCCTGACCTTGTAGCTGTTTAGCTTGGCACGTGGCCCCAAATACACCCATGTTGGAGGCAGGGTACACTTTGTTCCAGTTAAAATGGCACAAGCTCTTAATGTTTCATCAGCCTTTGTTCCTTTTCATTATACAACCTGTTACTTACACTTCCCATTTAAATGATGAAGGAAGTGAGAAATCATTGACACTGTCTGTAAACACGGTGTGATTTTCCTGTGTTTAATGTAAGCTCTGAATCAACGCAGTGTTAATTAACTTAAAATCAAGCTGTACACAGCTGGTGCACATCAGCCGTTTGCAATCACCAGTCTTGTCGTTCGACCTTGCGATGCGCGGGTATAGCGCTGTGCTGCCTGCGGGAATTGAGTAACACTCATAGCATTGTTCTTAAATGGAACTTCTTGTTATCTGGGTTTCTGCTGACATTGGTTAAGTGAAGAAGAAATGCAAATGTAACTTTTAATGTGCCTTGTCTCACACCATGTATCACGCTAGGGAAATAAGACCAAATTTGGTCAAGGAAATTCCGTAAGCTATATCTGTGCTGTATGAAGTAATTTCTCTGCTCAGCTCAGAAACTAACATCTACACTGATGCCGGCTCAGAAAAGAAACAACATCTCTGATACCATGAAAGCTCAGCTTGGTCAGTAAATTACATCTACTCTGATGCCAGCTCAGAACAGCATCAGCGGATGCCTGTGTGTGAGATCACTGATGCATCGCATTGTTGATTTGCTTTGTTCCCGTTTGCATTTTGATTCCTGAATAAACTACTTTTGATTGGAACTACCTGAAGAAAACGGGCTTATTATTTTTAAGAAAAAAACTAAAATCGAACCTCTTACACACTGTTATTAATCAATAAACCAAATGCAATTAAAAAAATGTATCAAAGTATAATTGTCTGATTCATTAAAATAAATAATAAAGCAACCACAATTCTTTGTTGCATGTCCGTTTAACATTCTACCAGCTTGTGCTAGAAGGTACTACAAGCGCCAAAATGATGAGCAATTAGTTTCAGTCTATCTTGTTCTGCTGTATACTGATTCATTGAAATAGCTGACACTGCATTCATTTGGCACCATTAGGGTTTCTACCACATAGAAGGTCTTTAAATTTTGTTGAGATTATGAAGTCATGGATGCATTATTAATGCATGTTTAGGGTAAATCTCTAGTATTGCAGCATTAGCAAGCTACTATACTTGGCAGTATATGCTTTTGATGTACAGTAAGTTTTGAAAGCAGCCAGTTGATAGTATGGCTGTGTGCTTTACAGACGGGTACATGGATTTACACTAGCATGCTTCCTGTAGGGCTCTTTCCACCTATAATCTTTAGGAACCCTGCAGAGCCTGATTTGGGAAGCTGTAGTGTGTATAAGACGTGCCGTAGTCAGCAGAGTGGTGCATTGCTCAAGGCAGCACATCTGGGAACCAGGAGATAGGAACCCGAATACTCAGTACTGTGCATGCTAAAAGAGCTCCTTGTGAACTGAATCTTTAAAACTACACATTCTGAGAGCAGTGCAGAGATCAATACTGATAAGCTCACAGAAACCTCAGATCTCTGAAATAATAAAGGGTTGTGCTCCTGGCAGAAAATAAAAATGTAACAGTTGTCAATAAGCTGTCAGTTGGGTAGCCCCCAGAGAGATGCAGACAGTTGTTTTAAAAAATGTGCCTTCATGCCAGCAAGTCTGTGTTTCTGTCAACACTCACTGCAAACTCCTTCTCTATCCCCTCCTTATCATGGCACATGGTACGCATCAGAGCAAAAAAAAAAAAACACACACACAGAGGAGTGCAGCAAAAAAAAGAAAAAAGCATGCCAAGTCCTGGTTTTCAGTCTCAAGCAAACAAATCTCTCTCACCCTTCAGACCCCTCTTAACTTGTTCCAACAATTCACTGTGAAGAAGCAACCTTTTAGGAATTTAGCATTAAAATCATACTCATGAAATCTTTTACCTGTACACCATTCAACAACAGCTAGAATAATACATTTGATGTTATTGTCACTGGTATTCATTCAGTAGTAGTTTCAATGACACTTAAACAGTATGTTAGATACTGTACAGCCACTGCAATCTCGCACAGCAGAAATGATAAAGCTTCATATAAATCACATATCATGCATAATAAAGTGCTATGGGTTCAATTCAGCTGCCCAGATAGCATTTCGACACAGTTTGATGCATCCCAGGACAGTACCTCAGAGTGCCAGTGGAATGGCAATGAGGCTGGTATTGATTATTAGGCTGGGGTCCCGAATCCTGGCATGTTAGGACACTACATATTACTGTTAGCTTGTTTCAGCACAGCTCTGAGTGCTGGCAGTGGTCCATGAGTGCATCCTGTACACGGCTATTTTGCAGACAGTACCAGGGCTTTCGAATTAGTACTGGAACAAATACTTGAATACTTTAACAAACAGGGCTTGAAATACATGGCAAAACTGCCCATGGTCATATTCTTTCATACATCACAATGTATAAAAGGGCTGAATCGAATAGATATCATGCAACAGTCAAGGGCCTTAAGTCACGTGGGTTTTTTTTTTATGAATACGATAACAATTTATATTTATGCAACTGAAAGACCAAAAAAAACGCATAAAAATAAATCATATGACAATATTCACCTATTTCACTACAGCCATCCGGCCATAATGCAGGTCTTGCGTCTGAGTTGCACCGCGCACACACTACAATATTATTATTATTATTATTATTATTATTATTATTATTATTATTATTATTATTATTAAAAAGACGATGGATGAATCCTTACTCTTAAAAATATGATTATTCGTCAGTTTGGTGTAATGAAATACAAGCGGGATTTAAATAAAGCAAGACGTCTGAGAACGACCTGCACCCGCCGTCTTCCTACGCGCTCCATTAAATAGTTCACCTGTATTTAATTAACAATTAATTAGACCACGCCCGATCATGTTCAACAGAAAAAGAAACCATATGTACAATTAGTGAACGGAAGGAACTGATCTTTAAAAAAAAATGAACAAGCACCATAATAAAGCAAACGCTCAAGCATAAGCAATTCATTAAATTGGCTGGCCGGTTAAAAGGCTAATATAAATTAAGATTTTTTTTTTTTCTGAAACTATTTCTGTGTAATGAAATTATTAATAATGTAGCCTAGTTATATAATTACGTGGACGTGGATGTGTGATTTGGGAAGACTTTCAAATGGAAAATAGGAAGTATTGAAGGGGTTGAATATGAAAATGGTAATGTTTCAAGCCGGCCTTTTCAGCTTTGGTCAGTGGGGGTCACACATTTTGCCATCAAAGAAACGTTACAGTCCACCTATTACTTTCATGTTTTTTTTTTGTTTGTTTTTTGTTTTTGTTTTTTGAGGATCTGGTTGAAACAAACAACAACAACAACAAAAAACCTGGACAGTTACTTGACCCCTGTCCCCAATGACCAGATTTCATGAATGGGGGTTAAGGTAAGACAACTAAACAATTTCATTTAATTTCAATTTCAGAGATGGAAAACTCCAATGATGGACAAAGGAAGACCATGCCGCTAAGTTGCTGTAAACCAGTCAATTGTTTGATGAGAATTAAAGAAAGTAAATCAAAGGGTTTACAGAAACCAGAGGGTGGAAATGCCATGGCTAAACCCAACCCTGGAAATGCCATGGCTAAACCCAACCCTGGAAATGCCATGGCTAAACCCAGCCCTGGAAATGCCATGGCTTAACCCAACCCTGGAAATGCCATGGCTAAACCCAACCCTGGAAATGCCATGGCTTAACCCAACCCTGGAAATGCCATGGCTAAACCCAGCCCTGGAAATGCCATGGCTAAACCCAGCCCTGGAAATGCCATGGCTAAACCCAACCCTGGAAATGCCATGGCTAAACCCAGCCCTGGAAATGCCATGGCTTAACCCAGCCCTGGAAATGCCATGGCTTAACCCAACCCTGGAAATGCCATGGCTAAACCCAGCCCTGGAAATGCCATGGCTAAACCCAACCCTGGAAATGCCATGGCTTAACCCAACCCTGGAAATGCCATGGCTAAACCCAGCCCTGGAAATGCCATGGCTTAACCCAGCCCTGGAAATGCCATGGCTTAACCCAGCCCTGGAAATGCCATGACTAAACCCAGCCCTGGAAATGCCATGGCTAAACCCAGCCCTGGAAATGCCATGGCTTAACCCAACCCTGGAAATGCCATGGCTAAACCCAGCCCTGGAAATGCCATGGCTTAACCCAGCCCTGGAAATGCCATGGCTTAACCCAACCCTGGAAATGCCATGGCTAAACCCAGCCCTGGAAATGCCATGGCTTAACCCAACCCTGGAAATGCCATGGCTTAACCCAGCCCTGGAAATGCCATGGCTTAACCCAACCCTGGAAATGCCATGGCTTAACCCAACCCTGGAAATGCCATGGCTTAACCCAACCCTGGAAATGCCATGGCTAAACCCAGCCCTGGAAATGCCATGAAGAAGCCCCCAAGAATGCCAGGTTCAGATTGCAGATATGTTGCGAGATATGTTGATTTGGGACTGGAGTCAAAATCGATCAAATTGGAGAAAGCACATGATGGAGCACTGGCACTGCTGCAAATGGATTTCAGCAATGCAAGCTGTATCTCAAACAAGAGAATGTGTGTGAACCTACTAAGAGCAAGGGTTGCACCAACGAAACTGACCTGCACAATAATGTAGCTTCTGCTACTCCTGGTAATCTACCAAAAATAAATGATATTGTGCCAGTTCTACAAAAAATGGCATTAAAAAATGATTGGGGAAAAAAGATCGTTTGATCAACAGGCAGACTCCCGGATCAATAAAAGTGGCAGTTTATGCAAATAAATCTTACCATGCTGTGGGTCCAGAGTGCAGGAAATGGAACGTGGGGGAAGAGAACTCGGATGGTAGGTGCTTACATTGTTCTCAACATTTTAAACTTGTATTATGCCTTATGAAACCCTGGGAAATTTAAAAGAGAATGCACTTGAGATGAGCTACGAATAAAAGGATTTCTATAGTGAAAAATACAAAATAAATGTCCTTTTTGCGCCCAAATCACTCCTCCAGCCGTGCACGGATATAAACCACGCCCACTGCCAGAAACGCGGGGTCGGTTGGTTGTCAGGGGCGGGAAGCAAGCAGCTGTAATTTCTTCAGAATCTTAATAAGAGGGAAGAGTCAAGTCCTAGAAATGCAGGGATACGAGCGTACTGTTTAAATAAAGAAATACAAACTGTCATTGCATTGTTTCAATAGGGAAATGGTAGGTACTTTTTACAGAACGTGGGCGGGGTGGTGACGAAACGCTTCACGTTGCATTGTTAAAAAAACCCTTTTGAACTGTGAAAAAAATAACAAGTTTCCTTCACATCACGGCCTACGGTGGTCCTAGTGTTTACCTCGGATTTAACATTCAGTGTGGCTAAAGCAAACTGAGCTTCAAACAAGCTCAGATAGAATGTGCCCAAAGGAAACACGGCGTTCGGGTGTGAACTTTGATTTCATGAAGTTTTCCTACTGAAGTTAAGACTCGCGCAACTTGTGTTCTGTAGAGAGGACGCTTCGTTTTGTTAACCTCCGCTTGCTGGATTCGTTATGAATAGAGCACATTTTCAAGGTGTATAACCTGTACAATGCACTGTACGTCTTGTTAATCTGTACTAGTACGTCGACAGTAACGTAAAACAGGCTGATTTGCTTAAGGTCGGTATAGAGCGTTACATGTATGATAGTAAAATGGCTAAGCGAAAAAGAAGCCTTTATGAAAGCGCACGCAAACGTTTGAAGATTTCGGTCAATGGCAAGTCAGGATTGGAATCTGAGGAATCGGAAGAAAACAGTACAATGTCCTTGGGAGAGGTACGTTTTTGAATATGTGGTGTGTGGTTCTAGGACAAGAAAAAAAAACGGCTGTGGGGATTGTGAGAACCAAGTTTAGTAAGTAAAATACAATGCTGGTTTATTTAAACAAGCTTTTCATAGGTCTTTTATTTTCATTCTTACATGCACTGCAAGTGAGTTTATTTTTGCAATGTGTAATGCATGGTAACGAAGTATACTGGATTGTATTCATAGGTTTGTTTCACTTTTGGCTTGCTTTCTACTATGCTTTTATTAGCACAGTCTGTTTGTATTCCTGCAGGTTCGAGACATGGTCAAGCAGGAAGCGTCTGCTCTCTTCAAACAGTTTGATATCAAGTTTGAAGAACTGACTGAAAGAGTTAAGAAAGTGGATTGCAGCCCCAAACATGAAGTGATGGTCACGAAGTTGCAGGTATTTATTTATTTATTTTTTCTTCATGTGTTCAGTAATTTAAACTGATGATGACAGATTCAGAGTGGGCTGTCCAGACACCTGCAAACCAGGCTTGGTATATTTTGAGGGTTTGGGTACCCCAAAGTACCAGGCTTTATAGGTTGCATTAATGTTTCTTTAAACCTTAAAAGCTGAGTTTGGGAGTTTTCAGCTTCTTCATTATTATTTTGTTTCCTGCTGTAGTTTATGTAAATGATATTTGTAATACAGGCACAAATATTCAAAATAAAGAAGAGGTTGCAAGAGGCTTTGATTTCTGAGAACAGAGTGGTGAGACCCGTGAAGCCCAAGATTTCATCGCTAGTCGTGCTAGATGAGGTACTTGCTTATTTTATCTTTTATTTCTGATCTGTTTCAATTGATGTGTAACGCCTACCCCTTGCTGCAAGTCTCTGACGAACAGGTTAGTACCATTTACATTCAGAATTACTGTTCCGAGGAGAAAATAAATTACTGTATCATAACTGGGGAATCTGGTACTCCTGTTATCTTTCAATTACACTAAAGTAAGCAATCCAGCCTCTCGGAGTCCGCCCCTAGACTCCTCCATGTCGAGGAAACAGATTGCTCCACTCAAGGCTGTCTGACAGCCACATCCCAGATCCGGCTGTTGCCAGTAATTCAATGCTTTCTTATTTACTCTGTGTACATGTAATTTATTCGACTGTAAGGTATATTGGTCCCCCCAAAAAATCTGTGTTTTGCCTGCACCTAAAAAAAATCAAATGTAACGTTTAAATAGCGTTTAAATTACTATATTGTGCACTTTTACACAGTTTAGCTGCAATGTCTGGCAGCACTTACCCAAAAAATGTTTTGGTAACTCTTTACATTGCATGGCATAAATTAATATTAAATAGATATGCGATTGCATATTAAATGAATGTTAAATTAATATTTAATAGACATGCAATAGCTGGTTTCTTGCTAAATGTTAACTGAATGTGGATTGAAAATGTAATTGCCTATCACGTCCATTTATATTACATTTTGTTACCCTTGAAAAGATGTAATAATGTCCCATTGTTTACATGTTTTTAATTGAAAATACAGTTAATCTCACTTCAATGCTAATGGAAAGTAACAAGGAATAATTGAATGTAAATTTAATATCTATTAAATATTAATTTAACATTAATATGCAATTGCATATTTATTTAATATTAATTTATGCCACGCAATATAAAGCTTTACCAATGTTTCTTGTGTTGCAATAAGCTTTATTTTCTATATAGCGTTTACTTTGTAAAATTGGTACAATTAATTTGTAAAACCTCTGCTTTATAACCAGTTTGGGGGGGGGAGGAGGATTAGATCAGAGAAGCCGGAAAATAACAGGAATGTCAGTCCTGAAGGTAACCACACCCAGCAGCATCCCCACCAGCATACCCACCCCAACCAGCATCCCCGCCCCTGCAGCATCCCGCCCCAACAGCATCCCCACCCCAACAGCATCCCCACCCAAACAGCATCACAGCAAACTGAGACTCCGTCTATATGTCACAGTTAGAGATTAGTTAATTGTGTTTTCTAACAACCAACAAACACCATCCTTGTTTCGCAGAGGTATTTCTCCAGAAGTGGGAAATCTTACTTTTGTTCTGTATTTAATAGAGGCTGTTTGCCATGCACAGGAACCTCCTGTCAAAGTTTAAATCAATCATGTTCTTCTGAATAAAGGGTGCAATAGATCATTCTTTTCTGAAGTGGTGACCCATTTTGAATATTGTAAAATAACCAATTCACTAAACGTCATTGTTGTCTGTTACCACCTTGTGTTAAATCATCTTGGTAGAATGCACCAGAGGCTTCCACCTCTCAACCATTGATGCAGCAAGCTCAGCAATCCAGCACAGCAGCGACTCGGGTCCCTTCACTGGGTTCCTTGTCCTCGCCCTCTTCAGCAACTGTGCGATCTGCCCAGGACTCTCCGTGTCAGAAAACACATGGCTCCGACTGCGTTCGATCATCCAGGTAATTATGTTAAATGCAGGAATTGTAGACCGAGTGGCTGTGAGTGAAAAGTGTATGCATCCTAAGGCTCTCTGATATCCCAGCTGGGGATACATGTCCATGTAAATCACTGTCAGATTACATGATGGGGTGAAAACTTCAACATCATGGAAGTTCAGGGTCCCAAGGATACAATAGTCATGTTATCGCTTCTCTGTGTTAGTTTGGGGGATTACATGTGTAATGTATTTGGGAATTATTTTGACTCGAGTGAGGACTAAACACAAATGGAGCATTTGTAAACTAAAATAACAAGTAAAAAAATGCCTGCACACTTAGGAAGCTCCACATCTTTTATTTAGTTTAAAAACACTATGCCATCAGGTAAAAATCAACGTTTCGATCTACAAAAGATCTTCATCAGGGTATAATGTAAATATGAATTCTTGCGATCAACTAGAATTTTTCAGATTTAATTTTAAAGCAAATAGTTTGCAAGTTAAACTTGAAGTACTGTATCTAAAACATTATTGTTATTGGCCTTCTGCAGTGTACCATTTCTAAAATGTATGATGTTGGAAGGATAAGATTTGTGTTTTGATGTAAGAGTTGCTTCATCTTGCAGGAAAGAGACAAGTATTCTAGGAACAGCAAGTGCACGATCGTCAGGTAAAAATCTTACTGATGTTTTATGTCTTACAAACTGATTTTGTTTGTTTTCTACACTTTATAAAACACTGTGACATGAACACTAATAGCTTTATACTTGTTTTGTTACACAGTTACAGTTGAGTCTTTGCAATCAAATACAGCATCAGGAGCTAAGGAGGTTGCTGCAGGTTTTACATCATTAGACTCAAATGTTTCAGAGATCTCCTGTCCTAACATGCCTTTACTAAAGTCTTTTTTTGCAAGTTCTTGTACGAAACTTTTCACATACTGAAAAGGACAGGACTTCCACTCAGCAGCCTACTGCAAAAGGCGTGCATGTCCAAGGGCTGTCGCTGGTTGACATTTCCTTAAAATCTGCTACTGAAACACATTCTGCTAATAAGCCACAGGGAGAAAAGTCAACTAAATAATTTTGGTGCAGTAACATATCTTACAGCAACAAACGATCAGAAAAACAGATTTGGACATGACAGATGTCATGCAAATGAGTAGCTTTACAGACATGGAGGGTTCATTCATCAGCAAAGCAAAACTGGGGTCCTTAACTTGAGGCTTTCCAAACTGGATGCAGAAGTATTTGGAGAATGATTTCTGAACCCTTTACATTTTCTAGCTGTACCAGTGAGGAACCAGATAAATGAGCACAGTTCAGGCAATCACAGATATTGAATATCTATGCATGAGATGTGATCTGCTGCTGGCTGAATGTTGTTAACTAATCGCAAGCAGTGATCTGGTATATCACTTGTCAGGGGTTTATCACAATATAATTCTTCACACACCCCCAGCAAGAATATCCATACTGACTGCTAAAAGCAAGGCAGCTAGTATGATGGTCAGCACACCAAGAAAAGGTGTGCTTTCAAGTTTTGAGGAACAGGTTTAGCATGCTCTACGGACCATTAGTAACATCCCTCCAGAGAAGGTAATCTAGATCATTTTAAGACAAATTTAGTGTTGGTGGTTTGGATTTTATATACTGTATAAGTCAAATAAGAGTCTGTTAGATGCAGGGGATTTCCTGAAGGGAGGGGAGGAAATCTGAATTTCCATTCCTACCCCGAGAAACATTATGTGCCGTAAAGCATTTTCCCCCCATGCTGTCCCCTTTCTTAGCGTAACATTCCTGCAGCTCATAAACCACTGTAACCAACTGTCTGCACAAGTAGGTGTGGAACACTTCTGCCACCTGGTGTCAGGAGAAAGCCAGTGGCGAGCTTGTGTTGGTTACTGCCTAACTGCTTTCTCAATTCAATTTCTAGTACCGGAGAAGGAAGTGGTATGTGCTCAGAGCTCAGGGAGTGGGCTCGAAGAGAATGCTGGGCACAACAGACAGGTGCCTTTCCCTTCAATTGATTCATTACAATTTGTGTTTGGAGTCTTTTAGCTTTTTTTCCTCGCAATAGTTTTTTTTTTTTTCTCTTTGCTTAGTCAAATAGCATGTTCCAACATAATGTGTATAAAGCATTTTTTTTTTTTTTTTAAACAGACTTGAAAGCCTAGCAATGCATCTCTTCACCGTTTTACCCCCTTTTTTTGTGTTTTTAGGTTCGCATCAGTAATGTGGAGAAAATGATTGACTTCACAACAGACGATAATGACGACGGTAAAACATGCCATCGGTTTTGGCACCTTTTCACAAGGGGGGGGTGCATGCTGGAGCACAGCTAGTTGTTTCTCCAGTGTACAGATTATTTTCATTCTATTAGCGAGTTGGAAGCATGGAAAATAGGTTTTATTAGACAACCATTTTGTTTTAATTTTCCTGGCAATGAAAAGCTTTTTTTTTTTTTTTTTTCTATTCTTCCTTTGCACATGAATCCACAGGTGGTCTGCAGCCAGCAGCAGTGAATGAAAGCAGTGTCAGTGTTGCACGCGTTGGCCTGGCAGTCCGCTTACCAGCTAAGGTAACGTACATTGTTCCACAGCTTTACTAGAATTGCTTTGTGGTTTGTTGCTCTCCTGAGCAGTGACAATCCATCCTTCGGATGAGACATAAAACCGAGGTCCTGTTGTAAGTGACTTGGCAACAGTTGTTGATGCATAATTCACCCCCTTGTCTCTGTAAGTGGCTTTGGATAAAAGCGTCTGCTAAATGACTTAATAATAATGTGCTGCTGATGTTCTTCAATGCATTCTGCAGGATCCTGTGAGTCCTACACACACTTTGCCTCCGCTTCCTGAGACAGCTGTTCCTCCTGATCTGCCTGCTGTGGCTGCCTCCTTTAATAAGCCTCAGAAACCTGAGATGAAAGTGGCGAAAATTGAAAACCCCAAAGGAGTGGGAATACTGTGGGATCTGTCACAGATTGACCCCAGCGTTGCCTCAATTCAGAGCTACTGTTTATATGTTCTTCATGAGAATGTTAATTTTAAAAAATTGCGCTGGAGGTGTATGGGAGTCATCAAAGCAATACAACTTCCAATGTGTTGCAGGCTAACTAAGCTGAACCCTGGAAGGTATCATTTTGCAGTTGTAGGAAAGGATATTTACGGACGGTACGGACCCTATAGTGATATACAATCTACCACAGTCAGTGCTGTTGACTGTTAGGGGCGTTTCATTATATATTTATTTATGACGTGGGAGATTCTGAACATGCATGGAGTAGAGTGGCTATTCCAGTAATGGCATTGTGTGAAATACACAGCCCTCCATGTAACTTAATGTTACATGGAGGGCTGTGCAAGAAAGAAAAGTGTGTTTAATTTGCAGTGCAGTTCACTCTGGTGGATTTGAATGCATGCAAGAGCTAAGTGGGAGCCGGTAAATGATGTTTGCACTTCAGTAATGAACATGAGCAAGCTTGATCTCTTTCGGCATATGCTTACATGACCGCTTATTTGTTGCTGGGTCGGATGAAATTGGCTTGATGATATGTTAGTTAAACAAGGTGCCTGCTCTTGCCGAAGCTGATTTCTGACTGCCTGTTGTGTTCTTAACCAGTCTTGAAGTATTTCTGATTCGGAGAATCACAAACTATTTTTGAGTTGATGGAGTTTTGATGTTGAGGGAGCTGTTTTGTTTTTTTTCCCCTCTTAATTAGTTGCATAAAATAGGTCAAGAACAGACTGCCTACTGTTGTGTAAATGGAATATTGTATTTTATGGTGCCGATATTGGCCAAACCTATCACCCCCACCTTTTTTTTTTTTTGGTTTATATATAAATGTAAGGAATGTGAACCGTAGAGATTATGCAGCAAACTTGTTCCCAGCTGTGTTTTTTATTTTATTTTTTATTTTATTTAAATGCACTTGGACAAATGGTGAAATTCACAAAGTCTTTTCAATTAAATCTGTAATATTGCAAAATGCTCTAAGGCTTTGTGAATTACTCCTGAGATGTTTGGGGGGAGAGTGTAGCAATGTAGGTGACTTGTATGTTTACACAGTTTTACAATTTAAATTGTGACGTGTTGGTCTGTTAAGGTTTTTTTTTAAATAAACAGATTGCATGTGTAATATAGTTTTTCATACTGTTCACTTACATAAAATAAACCATATAATGTATATGAATGTTCAGGAGGTTGTGCAAATTTAAAAACGTTTTATTTCATACACTAAAGCACTGTTTCGTCTTTGTACAGGGGCAGTCTTCCAGTACTGCAGCACACTGAAATGTTCCTCAATGCTCTCCTTACAGCACAGCAACTTACAGAAGTTTGTTGCAAATTCAGTAGGTTGTACGGACTACTGGCAGGAACTGGTAACGAAACTTTAATGCCTTAAAATTAAACACTGCACTAAAACGCTAGCTTAACAGCTATAAGCTCTGACCATTTGCTCTTTTGTAGTGTTGGGTTATTCCAATGTATACAGTATTCTGATTCCAGATCACTTGTGATGACCATCTTTCTCAATTGTGTGATATCACAATCCATTTTAATGCCTGGCAGTACCGGACCGCTTTTACAATAAGAAGCCAGGCTTTCAGCTGCTTTGTAACATAATGAATCAAACCATTAAGCTAATGAAGTGGCCTGATATATAAACAGAATCCATAATGAGACTTTGGGAGTCCGTCAGACTGAATCTCTCGAGTTGTTCTCCTGAATGTGTAGGCACACACCACACTTCACATGTAAATAACCACACATGGAAACCACCCAATACAAACCCGAAAATAATGCATCGGGCCATTTTTCATTTGGCTCAAGCACAATATCTTGAGCAAAATTAGAACACATCAATCAGACCCTTTTAAGTATTCAGTGGCCTTGTGAATAAAGAAGGTTTCCAAGTCAGGTGGCTGTTTATTTTTGCAATTGGTGTAACGTGATGTTCCACAATCTAGGTACACAAAATAACTTTTTTTTTTAAAGGAAAAAAAACGAAAGCCAAAGTCAATTTTTCTTCACTGGAAATTTATTCACACTTTAAAAGATGCAATACAAATCCACAACACAAGGCACAAATGGTTTGAGTTCCTGCCAAAACATCCATCCATCATAAGCGAGTGATTATTATTTTTTTGCTTAGGTTTACAAAATGTTTGGCACTTGCCTTCATTTCAAGACTTTTTTTGTAATCACTTGCATACATACAGTCCAAGCCTCATAGGAAACTTCAGATTTTTTTTTTTTTAATACATCTTTAAAGGCGATACTTCATCCAACCAAGGTCTAAACCTTAAAAGCTGCCATGAATATTCACAAGTCTTCAGACTCATACCCTCTCCTAATTTAAAGACGGGTTAGGTTCTCGGGCACTTTTTTAAAGACCAAATATTTATGGAAGTAGCTGGGACTGTTCATGGAAATTTAGGACACAATCAAAAATATTAAACAACAGTTTTGAAAATAAAAAAAATAATAATAATAATAAAGGGGCTGCCCCAACGCAATGGGGCTGAAAGGGCTCTCTTGCTTTGAGGTCTTTTACTTCAATTTGAATCACATGCTCTACTTTCAGTGCTAGTGTCCTCCCTCCCATCCCCCCTCTCAAACCCTCCCTTTGAGGAAGTGGAGTGATGTGGGCTCTGAGACCAGGCTTAAATAACCTCTATTACAAGGTTATTACAATCATCATCATCATGAAGTATAGTCTCGTTGATCCGCGATGATTCTGTAACATGGGCTCACTGGCAATACTAATTCAGAACTTCAATGCCTCTCTAAGACCCAAAGCATGTACCAAAAGGAAACCCTTGAACTACAGCTACATAACGCATGCAAACAGTATATAATGTACTATGTATATTTTCAATCAAACAGTAATAATAACACTTCAGGTTTTTAAGAAAGTAAGCAAAATGTTTTTTTTTTTTGTTTTGTTTTGTTTTTTTCTACACAAAACCAAAACTTCCAAAAGTTTATATAAAAACTACAATAAATACAACTTGAATTTATATTTTGGTGTATGGTCCAGTATTTCATTGATTGCTTTTAAATCTAGAATCACATGTTGTTATGTATTGAGACACAGAGAAAAGGTCAAGGTTCCATCTGCCTCTTATCTGCAAACGTCTTTTCAAACCAATGAAAACAAGGATGTTTCCAGTGTGTTGATTATTACTCTATTTGTTTTTAAGTTTCTTTTTTCTTTAGTTTGTTCCATACTTGGACTCCAATAACCACCGTAACAAAAGATTGCAAAGTATTGCTAGGTTTTATAGAATACGTTTCATTAATAAGCAGGCCAGTCTGTAGGGAGCTCTGCACAAAGTGGATTTGTATTAGTTTAACATAAAGCTCTTGGCCTCTGAATGCGTTTTCATTTTCAAAGCACTGGGCTTTATTTCAAATACAGCCATGGCAAAGCAACCGCATTGTAGAATTAAATAAACAGCTCACCCCTCCTGCTGTGTGACATGACAGAGGTAGAGATGGACTCTGACGGGCAATCCTGCCAGCTGTTTTGCTAACTCGGTAAAACTGCACATTAACATTGCAACAAAACAAAAAAAAAACAACAACATTGACATAGAACATTTTCAAGTAAGTCTTTTGTTTTTGTTTGCTTGTGGCCTTTTAATATAATCAAGACTGGGTCGAAATCAAAATGCTTTCCAATAAAAGCCGAGCTGACCGGTCCAGTGATAGAATTACTGTCTGGGTGGTGAATGTGACTGCTTAACACTTCAACTGAGTGTCGTTAAGACTGACTGAGCAACTCTGCAGATGCAACCGTCTAGTGCTGCTCAACCCTGGTCCTGGGGACCCCCTGTGTCTGCTGGTTTTCATTCCAGCTGAGCTTTCAATGACTTAACTAGACCCTTCATTGAACCAGCATGTGCTTAATTAGACATTTTTAATTGTTTTCAGCTCTTAAACAGTTACAGATTTCAGTAGCTTGGACTCTGCAACTTTTTAGGAGCTGTGAACAATTCAAAAGGTCTAATTAAGCAAATGATCGGTTCCATGAAGGGTCTAGTTAAGTAATTGGAGCTCAGCTTGAGTGAAAACCTGCAGACACAGGGGGGTCCCAGGACCAGGGCTGGGAAGCTCTGGTTGGTGGTTTCTACAATAATTTTTTATCTTTTTGTTTAAATGTAAATCCAAATACAGTATTGCTATGTAAAATGTTTACTATATTTTACAGATTGCTTGATGGATAATTATCGATCAGCAAACCCATGAAGAATGGGACCTAACGCATGTAATTATTAAAAGTATAAAAGGTTATATATATATATATATATATATATATATATATATATATATATATATATATATATATATAAATTCCAGTATGCTATTGTGAATATAGAGATGTTTTTGCAGTCTTAATATTATTTATTTTCTGTCAATGAATGTATCTTCAATACACACGATAGTAAAAAAAAAAGTAATAATTATTATATACAAAATGTATTTATTTGACTTTGGCCTCTGCTAGTTGTGATTGGTTGTTCCTGGTGGGAGGGCGTGGCTGCTCTTGTTTATTTGCGTTTCCGCAGCACTAGATACATCAGCCCGCTGAACAGGGTGAAAGGGAAGGCGAGCCAGGCTAAAATGAAGGAAGATCCATACTGCCCATCTTTCAAGTCACTGTGGAAGTTCAAATGCTCGGCAGTGTAAATTGAAGCTGCAGTCATGACACAGAGACCTAAACACACAGAAATATGTATATACATTTCAAACATCAAAATGGAGAGACAACTGTAGAGAATTCATGTGAGGGTTTTCTGAGAGGAAACAAAAAGTACTTACAGGAGAGGAGCTGGATGACGGCCGTGAAGACAAATCGCTCTCCCTGCTTCAGACGGAAGAGCTGAAGGATGAACACAAAGAAGCCGACACAGCACAAAATGGTGGACAGAATCATGGAGGCCTGGACAGTCTGAACAAAGCCTGAACGAAACACATACATAAAGAACAAAAATGATGAATTAGTCTTAATGGCAACTGATGCAAAATCTCCCCAAAATACACACCGATGTCATTATCATTATTATTATTATTATTATTATTATTATTATTATTATTAATAATGCAAAGTATGTTCCCATATGTTGCTTATATATATATATATATATATATATATATATATATATATATATATATATATATATATATATAAAAGAAGCCAGGACACTTACCCTCATAGTCTTTGGCATCTGTTGCTGTGCAAGGTTCGGTCCCATTGCACATCTGCCACAGATCTACAGAGATCTCACCCAATGTCCACCAAGCCTGCAGACAAAGTTTGACATTGTATCAAATAGAAAAAGACACACAATTATAGAGCTGTGCAGAAAGTGTGCAATCCGGTGGTGTCTCTCCCTCCCCAGGGCACAGCACAGCACAGCACACCCTATGGTAATAACCTTCATTTCCATGCCAGTCCAGTCACATTCATTCTCATCCTTTTACTCTAACGCAGCTCCTTGAATTTGCATTGACGGCTCCGCTCTGGAAAGCAGTGGCTCCAGATAGAAACCCTATTCAAATGCTATCCGAAGGGCAGAGGCTGATGGATGAGATAACAGCAGCTCAGTTCAGTGTGTGGGGGGCATTGTACGCATCCTGATTGCTGCCCCTGTGTGTGGAACAGGACAGGCTGCTTTATATATGAGACGCACATGTGTGTAGCACTGTGAGCTCTCCTATAGGGTCTGTGCATGTGAGACTGCTGAAACAACGCAAGGCTGTGCCTGCTTGGAGACTGGAGCCCCGCCCCTTACCAGAACCCTTGCTCGATCACCTTTCATACTGTAGGTAACAGCATAAACGGCAGCTGTGTGATTTGCTTAACAAATGCATCTGTCCCATGAGAGAAATAACACTACAGGTCTTCAAATCAGACACTCTGAACTGCAGTACATGGCAAGACCAACTCTATATGCCACTGGAATCACACCTTTAATGCATGTCTCTCGATGCTTAGGGGCTTACCCCATGTGACTGGATTCACTTGTATTCATGTAATGATCCTGAAATCGATTTCCTCAATCAGTGCCTAGCCTGCATAGTGTGTACTCAACTACACTCGCTGATGATTTTAATAAAAGCAACAAAAAAAATAAATAATACGTTTAACACAAACTCCAAATCTACTTTGAATATCGTGGCATTCACTTCGTCATGGTCTGTCTCAGCAAAATCAAACCAGAACACATTTGCATTTATGGAAATGCTATCTCAGTCTGTATGCAAACGGCAGAGTCAATAAATGCATGTCTAGTGCATTTAACCCAGGAGACAAAATACAACTGGACCCCTATCTGTAATCTCTGCTTTAAGCTTTGTGAACTGCAAACCCGATTGACAGCAATTCATCAAAATGGGCTTTAAAAAGACATTCCTTAAAACATTCCTTAAAATATTCCTTACAGTTTTGTGAAGAGGGCTCTTCATTTGAAAAAAAGGGAGTGGGGAGGGGGGTTGGATTTTGAGACGCAAAAGTAACGATCAGCTGGCTGGGGAGGTCATGAGAAGAATGTTGTTGTTTTTTTTGTTATTTTGTTGTTTGTATACTCACATTGTTTATCGTGGAGATGAAAAGCAGGACAGCTGAGACCACGTGGAAGAGGATAATCAAAGCAAGAATGACCAACATCCTGACCGGGAGAGGAGAGACCTGGAGCTGAAATACAGGCAAACAGAGTCCGCGTTACTGCCTGGCAGTGCTCTCAGACAGGTATTTCAGTCCCTTCCTGCTGTGCATGGATAAGCTGATGAACACGCAGGGGTGTGGACACAAGAGGGCGCCAAAGGACAACAAAGGGAATTATTACCCTGCTCTCTCTTCCTAATCTTAGTACTGTACTGTGTATTTCTAGAAGCCTTAAATGTCTAAAAAAATAAAGAAATAAATAAAAATTGTTGTTCTAAAGTGTTTTTTGAAACCCGCAGCGTCAGAACCTGAACTGTCTTTAGAAAATTGTTTTCACCTGGCAATATGAAAATGTATTTTGGGGGGGGGGGGGGACTTTTCAAATTGCTGATGCTCCTTATTAGTCCCTGTTAGCCTCACATAAAAGTTTAGCGCTCCTGTCCTGTGCGTGGATGTGTTCTAGAGCCACTTTCAGACCGCTGGATGAAGGGTTCCAGCTCCTCCCTGCCTGCTCAATTCTACAAACACTGGGAGTGGCTGCCTAGCTAAATAAACAAGGAAACAGAAGCATGAATCACCAGCAGGGAGGGGGTCCTAAGAAAACACTGCAGCCAAGAGCCTGCATCCACACTCACAGGACCTCAGCATCCCCTGGACCTCAGCAAACCCTGCGGACAGCATCAAAGAGCATCCATTCTGCAGACTCAGGCAGTGGAGCTGCAGGAAACGTCCCGTTAAACCCCCCTCCTCCCCCGCGGGGTGAGGACCCAGGGCTGTGAGTGAAACAGGAAACACTGATTCCAGCACGCCCCCCACCCCCACCCTGCACCCCCAGGCTCTAGACCCCAGCCTTGGGAAGGGGTGCACAGCGTTTTTAAGAAGCACATGTGGCTAACCCTCCCCCCTCTGACCGTTACATACAAAGGGAGGAATGAGCCCTGCTGAACCCCTCCCACTGGCATGCTGACTGACTCAGGAGAGCTCTCTCCACATCCACACAAACATCTGCACAAAGAAACACACAGGAAAAACAAAGCCAGGGCCAGCTATGAGTCTTCCAGCAACCAAGACAGGCTTACACCCTGCCAGCACGCACACAAACACACAAAGTGACACACAGAGACACACACACAGACACATGTACAGACACACACAGACACATGTACAGACACACACAGACACATGTACAGACACACACAGACACATGTACAGACACACACAGCCACAGAGACACACACACAGACACAGAGACACACACACAGACACATGTACAGACACACACAGACACATGTACAGACACACACAGACACAGAGACACACACACAGACACAGAGACACACACACAGACACATGTACAGACACACACAGACACATGTACAGACACACACAGACACAGAGACACACACACAGACACAGAGACACACACACAGACACATGTACAGACACACACAGACACATGTACAGACACACACAGACACAGAGACACACACACAGACACAGAGACACACACACAGACACATGTACAGACACACACACATACACAGAGACACACACACAGACACAGAGACACACACACAAGACACATGTACAGACACACACAGATACATGTACAGACACACACAGACACAGCGACACACACACACACACAGACACGCCATCACACAGATATTTACACACACACAGAGACACACATCACTTTTCCAGAGAAGCTCTCGGATTTCCACCGGGATTTCTGTTCCGTTCGGAATGCTTGTGGTTGGAAGGATTGCAGACTCAGTCGAGAACAGAGGAAATTGTAAAAACACTGAAACAAAGTAAAACCATGCCCTCCCAAAGTCCTCTGAAAAGCTGTGCATTTTGCAGCACTTGAACTTCTATAGCATGAAAAGAAAACATCCAGCACTTCTTCCTAATCGTCCAGTTCTAAAATCAATCAATATTTATTTTATATAGCGCCTTTCATAGTGGACCAGCATCACAAAGCACTTCACAAGATAGTGAGGAAAATTAAATACAGTGAAATACATTAAATACAAACAGTAAAAAAACAATGCAAATACATTAAATACAGGCACATTACATTAAATACAGGGCTAGGATGTGAATTCTAGACACTGTGGATGCGTGTGTCATACAGAATCATACGAATAAAATGGAGAGAAAAACCTGAAATAGCAATTTAGACAACAGCTAATAGCAGATATCAGGCTTAAAGAGCATTGAAAGCAACAAGTGGGTCTTGAGAGTTGATTTGAAGCGAGCGATTGTGGGAGCCGCACGCACTAAAGCTGGGAGAGAGTTCCAGAGAGTCGGGGCCATGAAGCTATAAGGGCGTTCTCCGAGTGTGGCGCACTTTTGCTTGGGTATAACAAGCAGGCCAGAGTCAGAGGACCTCAGCTTACATGCAGGGACACAGCGGGTCAGCAGGTTGGAGAGATACTCTGGACCTGTGTGATGAAGGGCCTTGTAGGCAAGCAGGAGAATTTTGAAAGTAATCCTGAACTTTACAGGTAGCCAGTGCAGCTGGGCAAAACAGGGGGTAATGTGATCATGTTTTTTTCTGTGATCATCCTTGCAGCGGCATTTTGAACCAGCTGCAATCGGTTTCTGGCGCGTGACGGAAGACCACCACAGAGAGAGCTGCAGTAGTCGAGTCGAGAGGAGATGAATGCATGACAGAGTATCTTTGCATCCAGGAGAGGAAGGTAGGGACGGCCCTTTGAGATGTTTCAGAGGTGGTAGAAGGAGGATTTGACTACTGAGGAGATATGGGCATCAAAAGGACACTTTCACATTCGCATTCAACGTTAATGAAACAAAACATGAAAATATGGAACAAATTAATACAATGGAAATGGAAAACACATTCTCCTGAGCCTAAGGGATCCCTGAGCCAGACATTACTGGCAAGCAGGCGTTTCAAACGAAGCCGGTAAAGCCTTCTGTCCAGAGTACAGAGTGAGAGGAGAGTGGCATCAGAGGTAGTGTCCTAGAATCCATGCCCATGTCTCTGTTGCTCTATAGACTGCTACAAGGATCCCGCTACATCTTGCGTCGTGTTTTTTGGTCACGTTAAAAGCATCAACGTGTAGTCTAGCAACAAAAAAACAAAGTTGAGGTTCGTGTGAACCCTGGTAACTGCATAGCAGAGTGTTGCTGTTCACAGGTGCTAACAAATTAAAAACTGGGCGAGTTTCACTGCCAGCGTGGGTAGCAGAATCCTACAACTGTACTGTGCTGCATGCTTACATGAGCTAAACAGATCAACAGGCTGGTGGGAACCACTGGCAGGGAAGAGGGTTGACATTTCTCCTGAAGAGGCGGCACTAAAATTAGCCAGCTCTTACATCTGAACTTCCCATTAGAATACAAACTGTTTTAAAGATGCAGGGTACTATTGAGAAGCAAGTGCAAAAACTAGCAATGTAATCCACTATGAACACACAGCAACTGCTCCTCTCTGCAGCTCTGCTGTTTCTAGCTAGCGGATTTTCAAATGTAGGATAGAGGTGGAGCGCACGGTGAAGCATTCATAACCTCCTTCTGCTGCAGGTGGAAAGGGAAAATATGTCACCCCCATAGAGGAACCATCAGTAAATCAGATGAATCTGAAGAGATTCTGAGGCCGGTGGCCGGGAGTCCTGCACCTCTCACAGAACATCTGGGCAGCACAGACCGCGAGTCAGAGAGCCAGGGGGGGTTTGGAGGGGCTGCATGAACCCCAAACAAAAAGCAGAGATGGGTCTTGGAAGCGTGCAGTCAACAAGTTTCTAGCAACTATAAAAGGTTTCATAAAAATCCTAGCAGTGTTCTCTCTCTCTCTCTCTCTCTCTCTCTCTCTCTCTCTCTCTCTCTCTCTCTCTCTCTCTCTCTCTCTCTCTCTCTCTCTCTCTCTCTCTCTCTCTGCTGTTTATGCAATCACAATATTCTTTAATGTTGGGCTGAATTGGCACAGTGAGTTTGCAGTTTCCTGTGTTTTTCGCGCTGCATTTGCCATGCTTTATAATCGTTATACAGTTGGTTTTTTTTCTGTTACTATACTTTATAGTACAATACAATACATACTTACTGGTTTCCCTGTCACTTTTGCAAGGGCTAGATTTCTTTTACCCCTCACCACATGGGGAAGGACACAACATCTTAAAACACTGCTTTGACCGACAGGTTTAAGCCACACAGCTTTCCACTGTGAGACCGTTATTATACCAGGAGTGAAGATGAGACCATTATGGCTAATAATGGCACTCAGTGCGGCTCCTGGAATGTCTGACATTCACCTTCACTTGACCATGCTGTACAAGTAAAAATAAAAGTAATCATTCAAACTGTTTTTCTAACGATCGCAGTGGAGCAGCTTTCTAAAACATCACAATGTACATTTGTAAAGCATTGTGTGTCAAGTCATTTACTACCAACAGTGCTTTCCAATGTTTTCAGATAGGAAGTGTGCTGCCTGATAAACCCCCCAGTGTAATCCCTCAATCCTGCCTCACTTCCTGTCGCAGCACATGGGGCACAGATGTCTTAGTTTCAGAAAGTGCTTTCACCTGGGAATAAGTCTGCTGTTATCGTATTACATTGCCAAGCCAATCACAGGTGGCTTCAATGAACAAAGCTAATTTGGTCTGTTTTTAGCCAGAGCAGAGTGTGGTTGCACGCTTTCAACAACGAAATAAGATCAAGTGACTGGAGGGGGCGGTTATCCAAAGCAGGTTAACCCCGTAATCACCAAATCTCAGAAATCTCAGCAGCAACTCAGAGTGAAAACAAACTGCAGATGACTTGCCGTCCAACCCGAGGCTGAGCCAATTAGAAGAAAAATCACTGTCAAGCAATGGAAAAACCCTCTGTATTGTACCAGTCTAGTTCTGCATCAGAAGAATCATCGCTCCAATTCATTTGCTTGGGAGCTGGAAGTAAGGATCAGAATGCACAAGGTTCCCTCCTAGACAGCTGGGACTCCTGTAGCAGCTGTGGTCTGAGAGTCCAATCAAAGCCTGGTTGGAAAGCTAAAGTTCCCCAGACGCTGTGTCTCCTCATGATGGTCCAGACCGCATGCTGCTGAATCGCTAGGAGTCTGCAGAGCTAGATGACAGCTGTGATCCCCGAGCTTGTGTCTCCTTTTATCAGAGGGAGTGAAGCGTGCTTTCTTTTCCTGATTCCACTTCCTGTGTTGTGTTTACAAAGTACCGCTCTAGTCAAACCACATGGCACTCCAGACTGGTCTGAAACACAACCTGCCACCCGTAACTGAGCCGGCTCTTTTGTACAGCAGTATCGGTGCTATGCTTTAGTGCGAGAGGTCCTAGGTTCGCACCCGCCCTCCGCCTGTGTGTGGATTGCCTCGTCCTGTGTGATGCACCTGCCTGCAGGAACTAGGGTTCGCTACACATTCTTTGGAAACGCTGTACAGCCTGCATGAGGCAGAAAAACTTGGCTGGGCTGATTTTCCACCAGTAGATGCTGTTATCTCATCATTGGTGCTAGCGCTTTTAAATAAAGATGCTACCTGCCCGAATAAGCAGTGCAGGGTTTCTGAAATTATACTTAAAAAGGGGATGGGCGCTTTTGCTGCGTGGCTGGGTAATTATAACAGCATCTTACCAGAGCTGTCTGTTGAAGTCTCTTTCACAGTCACAAATATCCGCTATCCACGATTCTGCCTTATGATTTGCTGTGCTTTTACTCTGGGAAACTTTCTTAAGTGACCAAACAAATTTTCAATTCTGTATCGAAGCTCCCATGGCATGGTGTGTGTGTTGTGGGGACGTCCCCACTTTGTAAAACACGTTTTTAAAGGGTACATAAGTACCTTTTTATTTTATTGTTTTACCTCTTCCCATGTGTTGCTACAACTGTTTACGTAAGGTGTGTGTGTTGTTTTAATTATTTTTTTTACATTTTGACCACTTTTTTAAACTTTTAAATTGCATTCCCTGCCTCAAGATGGCTTCACATGTACCCGCATGGACCTCCCAGAACTACATTTCCCATCATCCTCCTGCACACATATGTAACTGAGATGGATTTACCAGTGAGCAGGAGGATGATGGGAAATGTAGTTCTGGGAAGTCCATGCGGGTACATGTGAATCTCTGCCTTGACGTACAACAGTATAGTTTCGCTTGGTTTTCTCAGCATTCTTGTGCTAGCATTCCATTCCGATTCTTCTTCAACATTCTGAAACCCCGCCCCTCGTAACGTGTCACCACACCTGACCTGGCTCCCTGGATAACCATTGCAATGCAGATGAAAAGCATGGTGAGTTTATTATACTGGAAATGCTTTAATACTGAGTGACGCCCATGCAGCTGCCTTGTAAAACCATCATCATCAAAAACATGCACAAGTCCTGGGCAGACTGTCAATTTAGGATCGTGTTTATTGTCAATCTGCTCTGCCAAAAAGGAGCACGTCATTTTCCACTTACATCATACTTTACTTATCTGCAAGATGAAGTGAAGATGTGTAATTCTCTGCTCTCCACTCTGCTCAGAGTGATTAATGCAATGGGATCTCCACTCTGCTCAGAGTGATGAATGCAATGGGATCTCCACTCTGCTCAGAGTGATGAATGCAATGGGATCTCCACTCTGCTCAGAGTGATGAATGCAATGGGATCTCCACTCTGCTCAGAGTGATGAATGCAATGGGATCTCCACTCTGCTCAGAGTGATGAATGCAATGGGATCTCCACTCTGCTCAGAGTGATTAATGCAATGGGATCTCCACTCTGCTCAGAGTGATGAATGCAATGATAAGGGCACTTCAGTGTATCCACAGTACCTAAATCTAGACTGAGACCATTAACATCAGCAGTATTTGATTTTAACAGCGGGTCCCTGTTGTAGACCTGTATGTGGGGACTAGAGTTCAAATCCGCTGACAAATAAATAAATACACAACTACACAAGTTATCGACTAACTGTCATGAAATAGCCTGTTCTCTCTCTCTCTCTCTCTCTCTCTCTCTCTCTCTCTCTCTCTCTCTCTCTCTCTCTCGCTCTCTCTCTCTCTCTCTCAAATCCTTTAAACAAACAATAGAACAAAAAGCAATAAACAGTCCAGCATGATCGCCAGAATCCCGTCACTACCTACACTAGCCACCAGGCGGCGCGCGAACACCAAGAAAGAAAAATAGTAGCCTGTCTGTAGGAGGGAGGCGGGGAGAAGGGGGGTCACAAATGACCACCGACGTTTATTTTACCAAAACAAAATACTTTGAATTCCTCTTTAAAAAAACAACTAAAAACTAAAAAAATTCTAAACAAAATATCGTGGGAAATATATATAATAACATACTTGCCAACAGCTAATTCCCATATAAACTTCTATCTCCATATCGATTTACACTCCTGATTTCTGGATAGTAAATAATAATAATAATAATAATAATAATAATAATAATAATAATAATAATAATAATAATAATGGTCAAATTGTGTTTAAGTAACTTTATGAGATACAATAGAAAGGCACAGTATTATGCTGCTTCACACTAATGCACACGCACACAGACACACAGACAGGGCAACGCCCCTTTAAGTCAAAGTAAGTAAGTAAAGTTTACTGGGGTAAAACGAAAACAAAAAACCCTATAGCCATATTAACTGAGATGCGTGTTGCTAATTTGTTTTATTAACACCAGTACCTTGTAAAAATGAAAATAATAAAAATGCAAGTTTCCATTAAAACTTAATTCTTCCCCTTTTTTCCCAGCAAAATACAATTATCAGCTAACTCATGTGCAACGGTGTGCTGAGCAAACGCAAGATGTTAAAATAAGGGATACTCACATAGCTAGCTTTATAGTCTTGCAGATGTGTCGAACTGTATAGAGTCTGGTTGCGAAGTCCGTGTGATGTCAAGGCAAACGTGACTGAAGCAGACTGACGCTGTACTAGTAGAGTGCGTCTCTCTCTCTCTCTCTCTCTCTCTCTCTCTCTCTCTCTCTCTCTCTCTCTCTCTCTCTCTCTCTCTCTCTCTCTCTCTCTGAGTGAGGTCACAATATATCCTGGGGGTGTGGTGTGGAATTTAAGCTTGTTGTTTTGCTGGAGAAAGGGGGAGGGAGGGATGTGTGAGCAATCCTGCAGCTATCGTAGAAATAGACTCTGTGTTTGAGAGGGAAAAGTATTTTGGGAAACTCAGGAGCTACACACAGACACACAGAGAGAGAGAGACACACACACACACTCACTCACTCACTCACTCACTCACTCACTCACTCACACTACTGAGGAATGGGTTTCTCAGATACACAGTTCTCCTGATCTTCCAGCTGCTTTCCACAATACTTTCTGCAGTAATTCCAGAAGCCTTCGCAGGAGAGAGGAAGAGAAAGGGGAGGGAGAGGGAGAGAGAGGGAGTGAGGGAGAGAGAGGGAGAGACAGAGAGACAGACAGAGGGTGGGGGTGGGGTGGGGTGTACAGAACAGGAGGATCTCTGGTGATTTACTCTGAAAGGAAGCTGTTAATCAGGCCACACTGCCCCGCTCAGCAGGGCTAAAGGGTAATCCCTTCCAGACGTCACCCCTCTCACACGGTCTCTCTGTTTTGTTTTTCTGCATTTCCTCACTGAGAGTGTCGATACACAAGCCCAGACTCTGGAGAGGCAATGGAATTGCTCCCTGTTCTGTTTCCACTCAGACGGACGCAGCTCGGTGCCAGGGGAGCCTCATCCTGTTGTCTGAACCACTGGAAAGCCTGTTTTCACTCTCCCTCTCCGTGTGCCCGACGTCCTCGGCTTTACAATGCTTTCACTATGCTGTATCACACTTGTCTAGGCTTTTACTATGGGGAACTTTTTGTAAGGGAGTGGCCCTCTAGCTTTGCACAAAAGAATCCCTGAACACACGGTGCATTTCCTGTGGTTCGTTTTCAAGTTTAGTTGACCAGGCTGCCCTTTGTGGTTCCATAACAAACCCTGTGTGATTGCGGAGGTGGTTTGGCTTTGATTCCGTACGTGCGATTGCATCCTCATTGGGTTCCTTGTTATGTGCAGTGTTACTTTGAAAGGCTGCATGTGTATTTGTTTTGGGGAGTGAGTAGTGAGCAGTCTAGACTTGTCCATTACCCCTTACAAATCCAAACAAAAAGATGCCCTGCTGGCGGGAACAAGGATGTTAGAAATTAGAAAAGGAAAGACAAGCCACTCCACATGTTTGTTTCTCTTGGTAACAGGGTCGGTGTTGATGTGTCTCCGGGGTTGTGCCTCACAGGTTTGGAAGTGTGTGAACAGAGAGAGTCCCGAGGGATGATCTTACTCCCAGGATTCCTGGATCCAGAAGAATGCATGGCCCTGCTGTGACACATTCTCTCGGGCAGTCCCATGGAGAGGAGAGCAGCTGTGTTATATAACTGCATTGCTATTGACTTTCCTTGTGATTACCACCATGCTGAGATTGGAGATTATCACCCAGCGTGTGAGGCATCGCTAATCCATGCACTACTGGCTTCTTGAGCATTATCTACAAGAGCAACACCTTTCTATTCTATTAACAACTACAAGAGGGTTTCACAGCGCACTGCCCCACAGCAATCTGGTAATCTGCTTTAATGAAACTCACCTAACCTCTGTGTGATGCACACTGACTGTCTGTCTGTCTGTCTGTCTGTCTGTCTGTCTGTCTGTCTGTCTGTCTGTCTGTCTGCCTGTCTGTCTGTCTGGGGGTGGAGGGGCTGATTGCATTTCTTAATTTTATAGAGAAATAAACTTTTGATATAAACCATGTGTCTTGCTGTATGCCTGGGTTGTGACTCACCCCAGTGTGACCCCTCCTAGTAAAACAGCATGGGAAACACGAACATGAATAAACCGAGTGACCACGGGGGTCAGGGGTCAGGCTTCATTAGCATCCGCTGTCCCGGCGCGCTGCAGCAGGTGTTGGTCAGGAAAGCGCTGCGTGTGTTTGTGTGTGTTTCAGAAGTTCACAGGACAGCAGGACGAACGCCACGCCCAGTAGAACTCCTGTTCAGAGCATGACAGGAAACAGCATGCAGTGTGGTCTCGATTCCTGCTCCCAGATTCCTACTGAGGGATGAATTCTGGAAATACTCAGCAGATAATAGATTCAGGGATAGATTCACATGATCAATCAAATTCAATCTGACCTGCTTGAAGAATCAAACGTGAAAAAACCTGAACCGTGTAGCACTGGGAAGTTCTGTCATCACCCAGGACCCCGCCCCCTCCCATTTGGGATGCCTGTAGAGTCTTTAAGAGACTCCCCCAGTGAAGTCTGAGGCATCTCTTACTGTCTCTCATTAGGTTGTGTTCCTCTTTAATATCTCTGTGGAATATTTGCAGTGTGATTTAAGAGTGAAGAGGAAAGCTGAGGGAGGTGAGGTTTCAGAAAGTGGGATTACAGTGATAAAAAGGTCCCGTCTCATCATTACAGGAAAGTCCACAACTGGGCTCACTGTTTGTTAGTTCCAGGTTGTCTCTCAAATCTCAAAAACTGAAGCAAGCCTCGTCTGCAGTCAGATGTGTTTCGGATTTGCATAGACAAAAGAAAAACGCCTAGGGGCTCCCATTTGCATGGCTGCCTCCAAAACAGGCTCTCTGGACAGAAAGAGCAGAGCAGGGGCAGGGCTTCATGCAGTAGAGAACAAGGAAAGCACAATTCAAACAGGCAAAACAAACATACACTAACCTTTAAAGCTATCCAAGTTGAGGATTCAATACAGTTTCAATGAAATAGTTATGTACACAAAACTCTCGAGTTTTTGCAAGGACAAAAGCTGCTACAGTTATGTAAGCAGACCCCGTTCCTTGGTTCCAAACGCAAATTTAAAGATCCACACTGCATATGAAATTGCTGGCTTCTGAAGCTGGGTTGTGAACACACTGTGCTACCGGGAGTGAGGGTATGCATTATAAAATATATGCACAGATATCCAACATAATACCTAAAACTATACATAAAGAAACACCTACTGCCATTCAAAAAGAAATAAATCAACTCCCTTTGGCAAAGCAGGAACAGCAGCAGGTGAACACGAGGGAGAGCAGGTGGAAACTTCAGATACTGAAAGGCATTTGGCACCGTCTCTGCATTACGAAACAGTTGCCAAGTATGTTAATTGCTGGTTACAAATAAAATAGGCATTCAAGTTGTTTTATGGATCAGAGGCGGTTGCTAATAAAAACAATGTAGCACATTGCACAAAAAAACCCACAAGTGTGACTGAGTAACTCGGAGCAGACCAGACTGCTCCTCCTCGCTGTGCTACTCCTGTCAGGTCTGATTGGAATGAATGAGGGTTCTGTTTGAGTGATAAGATTGTCTGCAGAAGATTCCTGAGATACACAGATGAGCTTAGTTAGGAAAGCAAAGCCCAAACACCCACGCACACACATGCATACACGCACACACGCACACACACACATACACGCACACACATGCATACACGCACACGCACACACATGCACACATGCATACACACACACACACATACACGCACACACACACACACATGCATACACGCACCCACACACATGTACGCACACACATGCATACACGCATGCACACACACGCACACAGACACACACACACACACGCACACACATACAGGCGCACACACACACACACACATACACGCGCACACGCACACACGCACACACACACACACACGCACACACACACACACACACATACATGCACACACACACGCACACACACGCACGCACATACACACACAACAAGTAAATAACGATAACTAAACAAAAAAGAAAACAGATATTTGAATATTATTTGCTGGAGGTGAAATGCAAAACAACGCTTACCTTTTCTTGACAATGCTCTCGCTGTGCTTGATTACACCTTGCTTTGTTTTTACTATGGGAAGGTTTTATAAGGGCTGTGGGTCACAGATCAGGGTAGTCTGTGCTTATCTTCTGGTCAGTTTGTTGGCACACACTTTCCTTCCCAGGCTGTGTCCAACGCTTGGTATTTTAAAACACTTAGCTCAATTACAAAGAGAGTATTTTCATCGGCATTTTAATTCAATTTAAAACTAATAAAAGCCACATGCAATTAAAAAAATATATCTTTTAGTTTTTACCATGAAGCCCTCCAGTGATAACGGTGAGAAGAGCCAATGGAATCCCTGAAGGTCATGTGCTGTGTAGGCTTTCTATTAAACAGTATGACAGCCTTGCATTCATGGGAGCAAAACGACCTGTTCCACTGCATGAAAAAGAACATAAAGCAGAAAGAAAATGATTCTACTGAAGGATCATGAGACTCCAGATGGTAACGAGATCTGGGGTCCTGTGATCTTCTGGGACACAAAGTAACAAAGAAAAAAAAGTTATTCTACAGCAAGCAAAACTTAGCAAACACAAATGCAATTCGAGGGGGAAAAAAATGCCATCATGGTCTGAACTTCTGTTTTGTAGATTTTCAAAATGAATGAAACAAGGTGCTCAGAACTACACCCCGCAGAATGGATCTGCAGCTTCTCTGAAGAATTGAGCAGCTCTTTGCAATGCAAGTGAATGAGAAGAAGAAGCATCTTGATTAAGTAGCTTGAAGAGAACTTGATTGAACATGGTTTAGTTCAGTGTTCACTGTTCTGCAAGAGGGGTGAGGGAGGGAAAGAGCCAAGTACCTTTATAACAATGTACTGTGGTATAACAATGATTTTTGTAACATACATTTGGCGTGCCCAATTATTTGTCCAGTTATGTTCCCTCAATTCCCCACTCTGCTCTGGAGAACTGAAGGTTCAGTGAGCGTCCTCTGAGCCCACGACCTTTACACCCAGGAACTGAACGCACAGTTCCTTAAACTACCCATATCGTGAATATATTATGGGTGTAACCTCTTCTTATCAAGCTGCTCCGAGTGAAATCAAACACCAGCTTTGCCAGGCTGGACTCACACACACTGAGCCCTGTGCTCAGACCAGACTCAAACCAGCCTCAATTATTCCAGAGCTACAGCAGCTTTCTGAGTTTTATTATTGTGCAGGAAAGAGCTTTAAAGTTATTAGGTGCTGCTGTTCTGCGCAGAGAGATGGTGAGAGGAGGAGGAGGAGGGGGTGTTGGGAGGTGGGGGAGGGAGGTGTACCCCAGCAGCCTGGGGGTGCTGTGAGAGGTGGGGAAGTTGGGGGGGGTCAGGTGTACCCCACCAGCCTGGGGGTGCTGGGGTAGATCCTGCGGAATCCCATGCACAGCTCCTGGTCGATGAAGAGGGAGTGAGTCTTCCTGGAGAGGTCGGTCTCCAGCAGGGACTTGGTATTCACTAGATCCTGCAGGGTCCTCCGCGCCTCTGCCGAGCCCAGCCTCAGAGTCCTAACCGTGTCCTGGAGACTATGGATCTCCTCCACCAGCCTGAGGACGAGAAACACAAGATGGTCCTCTCTGTCTGGAAGATCTCCTGGACAGTCTGAAAGACACACAGCACCACAGATCAGGGGGTCGGAGGTCAGGGGGTCAGGGCTCAGCCCCCGTGCCACGCACTTTCAGCTCCATCTGCAGTTCAAGCATCAATGCAGGGAGGCTCCTCATTATATCCCGCTCCGCTTCAATAAGAAATACAAAGAGGCTCCATTCTATATTATCAGGTAAAAACTAACATCATTGAATATATTAGGTTTCTTTGAGCAGTTTGGAATTCAGCAGTCACATTAGTAATAAACACTTAAGGCACGCCTTTGCCTTCCTAAATGATCCTTCTGAGCTTCCAGTAACTACAGCTGTTTCATAAACACTTTATTTTGCATTATGCTCACCTGCTCTGAAAACAGACCTTGATGAACTTCAACACAGCAGGACGAGCACCACGCCTCTCATATCATTTCCTTTCCTCTCTATGTCAGAGGAGAGCAAGGCAGAGCCCTCACGTCATGTGATCCAGATCACATTTGCCATGAAAGATGCTATGAGTCCAGTTCTGCAGACATTTGTCTTTCAGGAGGGACACTCCTCCCTTCACCAGCATGACCAAAGCAAAGCATTGAAGAGCTCAGAAAAGTCTTTTTGTGTAACAAAGCTCCTTCTGTATTGCCATCGCCCTTTTGAGTCGCTCATAGAATTTCTTAATGCACTGAAACACCCACGGCCCCCATTCTTCTTAACCCATTCTTCCAGTGCCATTGAGTAGACGTGCCACTAAAGGACATGTCTGTGGTTAGACATTCTCTCGCTCGCTGTGGCGTGATCCGTCATGACTCACTTCTGATCCACTCAGAGGGATTGAGGGGCTCTCTCTTTTCATTCTCATGAAGGTTCTTTCACTTAAACAATGGACGTTTTCATCCCTCCCTCTTCAGTTATTCAAGGCTGCTTAGCTATGCAAACACACTGTCTGCTTGCATCAGGAAGCTATGCCAACAAACACTGACGAGCTCTATTAAAGAGGAACACGATTCACACAGAAACACACCAGCCTGATAGAGGAGTACCATTGTAAAAGCATAGCAATCTCTAATAAAGCATGGTAAAGCATGATAAAATATATGGTAAACTACGGTAAATGCATAGTATAAACATGGGGGGACTGCAAAATTACTGTGCAAAACTAACATGGTAAATTATTATAAGGGAAGACAGAGGACAGAGGCTGAACCATGCATTAAAAGCGATGCTATTCTCTGGTAGAGTTCAGTATAGAATCCCTCTACTGGAATGCAGTAGTATTTTTTTAATATACTATATGGGAGTTGCTATGGAACTGAAGGCATGTGGTTAACATGGCTCATTCACAGGCTGGTCTGATTTATCAGACTAGACCAGAACCCTATACAGAACACAGGGCGAATTTACTCATCGCTGTGTGAATTTACTCATCGCTGGTCCCCTGGGCTGCAACTTCATCAGAACCTGCCTCCACATGACCACAGATCTCCTTTTAGATGTGATGACCCGTCCAGGCCCTGCACTGCGCTGGTGTGCCCCTGGGGCAGCGCTCCTGGTCTAAGTGGGTCTGCAGCTTGCTCTTGGTGCTGGCTACCTCGTGGATGCGGTCGGTGAAGGCCACGTTGACTGTACTGGCTCCACATGTGTCTGGAGGCCAGCTCCATGGCTCTCTCCGCCTCGTCCCGCAGCCTTGCTGACACGGAGCGCTCTCCCTCTGGGATGGCAGGATGTTGTTGTCCGAACACTTTGCCCAGGACTCCGGGAGAGAAACGCTGGAGTGAAACAAGTGGAGGGTTTGGGAACCACAGCATCTAAAAATATAATACTTTAATTCAGTGAGTGTTGGGTGCCTGTTATTGCTGTGCTGTTCAAACTGTGTAAATGAACAAGAGCCGGCACACAACGTGTTAACGTATTATTAATCACTAAAACAAACACTGTACTCAGGAACTACATTAAACCAAGTGATGCCGCTTCTGTGCTTTAGAATTCTGTCATGTTCTAAGCCCATCTTTACACAGGACAAGATCCTTAACAGTGATTGGTTGATTTCTCAAGTGTGATAACAGCGTTTACGTGGCGCTTTACAGCATCCTGATCCTGGTTTGATCCTGGTTTTTGAGTCAGGTCTGCAATCTTGTACATTTTCCAGTAAGATGCATTGTTCAGATGTGGGTCTTTTATGCTATTTGCAGCTGTCTCGCTGTCTCGCTGTCTCGCAGTCTCGCTGTCTCGCTGTCTCGCTGTCTCACAGTCTCGCTGTCTCGCAGTCTTGCTGTCTCGCTGTCTCACAGTCTCGCTGTCTCGCTGTCTCGCTGTCTCACAGTCTCGCTGTCTCGCTGTCTCGCTGTCTCGCAGTCTCGCTGTCTCGCAGTCTCGCTGTCTCGCTGTCTCGCTGTCTCGCTGTCTCACAGTCTCGCTGTCTCGCTGTCTCACAGTCTCGCTGTCTCGCTGTCTCGCAGTCTCGCTGTCTCGCTGTCTCGCTGTCTCACAGTCTCGCTGTCTCGCTGTCTCGCTGTCTCAGTCTTGATGAAAAAACAGGCAGCAAGATTATCTGACAGCTTCGAACACACCCGCTAGCTCAGCTCCCTCTCTCTCTCCCTCTCTTCATCTCCCTCTCTCTCTCCTCTCTTCATCTCCCTCTCGCTCTCTCTCTCTCCCACTCACTCTCTCTCGCTCTCTCTCCCACCCACACCTTATGTTAACAGACTCTTCAGATGGAATATCTATATATTTACCTATATTAGATAGATAGATACGGTAGATACATTTTTTTTCTAAATGCATTTAACATATGTTATTATTTAATTGAATACATTAACATGATGATTAACATGTGTGTATACTTTTATCCTTTAACAAACTCAACTTAATAGTAACCTCTACGAACAGGTTATACAGCACCTGTGCCCATGTTAGCCACCCCACCCCTCTCCCGCCCCCTGTCCCCCTCCCCTCTCCTGCCCCTGTCCCCTCCCCCCTCTCCCGCCCCCTCTCCCCAAGCAATTTGCATGTACGTTGCAACCGCCGTGCACAGCAAAGCTTCACAATGCCAGCTAACCACTGCACTGGAAACACTGCTGTCTGAATCAACACTATGTGACAGCAAACATGCTTTGTGTATTGTGCATACCCACTGACTCAGCCAGCAGACAGGCAGGCAGGCAGACAGACAGACAGACAGACAGACAGACAGACAGACAGACAGGCAGGCAGGCAGGCAGACAGACAGGCAGGCAGGCAGACAGACAGACAGGCAGACAGACAGACAGACAGACAGGCAGGCAGGCAGGCAGGCAGGCAGGCAGGCAGACAGACAGACAGGCAGGCAGACAGGCAGGCAGGCACACAGGCTTGTGAACCAGCTACACTGCAAGGTTTCAAAACTTGCACAGGTATTCACACCTTCTCATGGGAGCTCATCCTTCAGACACGCAGTCAAGATCAATGCTGGAGAATCAAGGTGGGCTTCTGTGTCTTTTTTTCCAGTGTCTGCTGCTTTGTATTCAACGGCAGTGTGATGGTGTCTGCGGGCTCCAGGTAGCTCTGTTTAAACTTGTGAAATCCTATATATTCAAATTCAAAGTGTAAGAGAGCACAGTGAAAGCATGGGGAAGCACAGGTAAGCACTGTAAAGCCCAGAGAGGTACGGTAAAGCACAATAATAAAAACATGGCAAACTGAGGTCAATGCAAAGTACAACCTTGAGAAAAGCATGAAGAAAAAAGCAGACCCCACCACACCAAGCCCCCTCCAGCGACATACACCCCTTCACAGCCAACTCAGCACTTCTCAATGAACTGCTGTCTGCAGTGACCTGAGGCTTCCTCGTCCCAAACTGCCTGCTCAGCTGCGTTCCCTTCAGCAGACAAACAGGACTCTTAACAAAGCTGCATTGCTATGCAAATACAAGAGCGGACCAACCGGTACTGGGGTGGCCAAGCTTCCCCTATCATTGTGTCTTTCCTGTTTTCATTTGAATCTGTGGATTGAGCATGAGCATGCTGCCATCTGCTGTGCAAGTGGCCTGGCTATCGGTGTGAACACATCTACTGTTAGTCAAAGCTGCAGAGCCCAGGGAGAGCAGCAAGACTTTCTTTTACAGTACAAAGCAAAGCAAGTGTACCTCCTTTTGCATAAGGATGCTTGTATAATGTAAACGCCATGCAGAAAGCCTGATCATAACTGAGGATGCTTGTATAATGTAAACGCCATGCAGAAAGCCTGATCATAACTGAGGATGCTTGTATAATGTAAACGCCATGCAGAAAGCCTGATCATAACTGAGGATGCTTGTATAATGTAAACGCCATGCAGAAAGCCTGATCATAACTGAGGATGCTTGTATAATGTAAACGCCATGCAGAAAGCCTGATCATAACTGAGGATGCTTGTATAATGTAAACACCATGCAGAAAGCCTGATCATAACTGAGGATGCTTGTATAATGTAAACGCCATGCAGGAAGCCTGATCATAACTGAGGATGCTTGTATAATGTAAACACCATGCAGAAAGCCTGATCATAACTGAGGATGCTTGTATAATGTAAACGCCATGCAGGAAGCCTGATCATAACTGAGGATTATTATTAATTATTTCTTAGCAGACGCCCTTATCCAGGGCAACTTACAATTGTTACAAGATATCCCATTATTTTTACATACAATTACCATTTATACAGTTGGGTTTTTACTGGAGCAATCTAGGTAAAGTACCTTGCTCAAGGGTACAGCAGCAGTGTCCCCCACCTGGGATTGAACCCACAACCCTCCGGTCAAGAGTCCAGAGCCCTAACCACTACTCCACACTGCTACCATGGTAGTGGGCCAGGTTGGACCTGAGCCAGTCTTCGGGGTGTGATGACTAAAACTACGGGCTGTGTTAGGAGCGTTCAACATCGGGAGGTCTCCGCCGGATTCCACGCAGCCGCCCCACGGAACCTTGTGGCTGTAGTCCAGGGAGTGGTGCTGTGGCGGGCGGTAGCTCCTGTAGCTGTCCTCATGGTGGTTTCGTTGATCGGGCGTCTGGGGGGTGTGAAAGTAAGCAGCAGAGCTCGTTGAACCCAGGTATTCCATACTGGACCTTCATCTGGTGCCGTTAGCATCCATACGATAATTCAGCAAGGTCCTTAGGACCTCCTGTGGGGTGGGTTGTTACACTTTTAAACCCAAACTGTGAAGTTATATGACATCATAACGCTGTACGCGACAATGAATCTGCCCGTCACCGGGGTTAACTAGCAGGGAACTACATCTGGCAAAACCACATGTAGATAATATCGCTATAGGCATGACTGAGTATAGTAAAACAAAAATAAATACATCAAAGTACTTTTAATGCATCCCACTGAGAATGTATGTGCACATAAATGGTATCCTACCATCCACATTATTAAACATATGTGTTGATTTCGTGTTTGTATGCTCAGCGCTCCAGCTCGGTTTGCACTGCATTATGCGCACATGGTCCGGCTGCAGTGACAGGCGCGTGTGCTCCTCTGTTGCTAGGTACGCTGGGCACTATCCCGTTAGTAACCGGCTGAAACATCCAACCTATTAAGAATTTTTCATAAACTTTGAGTTTAGAGTTTGCAGAATACAGCCCCTGCAACCACCAATATATGTCACCTGTTTGCTAAATTGTAACAGTTAATTATATATATACACAGTACTGTGCAAAAGTTTTAGGCAGGTGTGAAAAAATGCTGTAAAGTAAGAATGCTTTCAAAAATAGACATGTTAATAGATTATATTTATCAATTAACTAAATGCAAAGTGAGTGAACAGAAGAAAAATCTAAATCAAATCCATATTTGGTGTGACCACCCTTTGCCTTCAAAACAGCATCAATTCTTCTAGGTACACTTGCACAAAGTCAGGGATTTTGTAGGCATATAGTCAGGTGTATGATTAAACAATTATACCAAACAGGTGCTAATGATCATCAATTCAATATGTAGGTTGAAACACAATCATTAACTGAAACAGAAACAGCTGTGTAGGAGGAATAAAACTGAGTGAGGAACAGCCAAACTCAGCTAATAAGGTGAGGTTGCTGAAGACAGTTTACTGTCAAAAGTCATACACCATGGCAAGACTGAGCACAGCAACAAGACACAAGGTAGTTATACTGCATCAGCAAGGTCTCTCCCAGGCAGAAATTTCAAGGCAGACAGGGGTTTCCAGATGTGCCGTCCAAGAGAAGTCTGGTCAGAAGTGGCCTTCATGGAAGACTTGCGGCTAAAAAGCCATACCTCCGACGTGGAAACAAGGCCAAGCGACTCAACTATGCACGAAAACACAGGAACTGGGGTGCAGAAAAATGGCAGCAGGTGCTCTGGACTGATGAGTCAAAATTTGAAATATTTGGCTGTAGCAGAAGGCAGTTTGTTCGCCGAAGGGCTGGAGAGCGCATACCTAATGAGTGTCTGCAGGCAGCAGTGAAGCATGGTGGAGGTTCCTTGCAAGTTTGGGGCTGCATTTCTGCAAATGGAGTTAGGGATTTGGTCAGAATTAATGGTCTCCTCAATGCTGAGAAGTACAGGCAGATACTTATCCATCATGCAATTCCATCAGGGAGGCATCTGATTGGCCCCAAATTTATTCTGCAGCATGACAACGACCCCAAACATACAGCGAAAGTCATTAAGAACTATCTTCAGCGTAAAGAAGAACAAGGAGTCCTGGAAGTGATGGTATGGCCCCCGCAGAGCCTTGATCTCAACATCATCGAGTCTGTCTGGGATTACATGAAGAGAGAGAAGCAACTGAGGCTGCCTAAATCCACAGAAGAACTGTGGTGAGTTCTCCAAGATGTTTGGGCCAACCTACCTGCCGAGTTCCTTCAAAACTGTGTGCAAGTGTACCTAGAAGAATTGATGCTTGATGCTGTTTTGAAGGCAAAGGTGGTCACACCAAATATGGATTTGATTTAGATTTTTCTTCTGTTCACTCACTTTGCATTTAGTTAATTTATAAATATAATCTATTAACATGTCTATTTTGAAAGCATTCTTACTTTACAGCATTTTTTTCACACCTGCCTAAAACTTTTGCATATATATATATATATATATATATATATATATATATATATATATATATATATATATATATATATATATATATATATATATATATATATATATGAGAACTGGGTTCCTTTTCAAGCACTTGCGTTTTTAAAAGTAATATTCACAAGCTGCTATGCTTGCCCGGACCCAGCACAGTTAGTTCCCAGTCGCCGTTCAGCTCAAAAGAACACGACTCTTGCTGGAAACCAATTTGCCGCTGTAATTTTTACAAGCGGAACCATTTTTCCAGAGTCGACTCGAAACTATTTCCCATGCGCACCCGCCTCACATGTCTCAACCAGGAAGCGCTGTTACTAAGTGAAGAGTTTCAGAATGGCAGATATACCGAGTGACGCACCTGAACGTGAGTTTACAGCATGTGAACGTTTTAATACTAGAATACGATTTTTACACCCAAACGCCTCGTCGGTCATTAGTTAATAAAGTGGTTTAAAATCAAGGCTGCGTGCAGTGACGAGATGTCGTGTATGTGGAGCACTCACAGGTTACACAACACCGGTGTATTTCACAAAACAAAAAGCCACGCAGGCCATTGGAAACTAATTATTGTGACAGAAGTATCTAACAGCTGACACACGCCACGCAGTGTTGCTGCAGATTGGTGTTGTTATCAACAAAGAGTGTTGAAGAAAAGTTAACAGTTCCACAGTTTAGTGCAGTAATAATAACACTATAACTACTCTCGTTTCTTATCCTACTGAAGTGCTGGAAAACTTGCTGTGTCAAGATCCATAATCTACCAGAAATAGGTGCGCAAGTACACAGTGTGTTTCCAACTGGAAGCAGTTACTGACTCTAATGTACAGTATTTAAAAAAAAAATAGTCAAAATCATTCGCCGCTAACTGCTGGAAGAAAAGGCAGATATTTAACCTCGATTTCTAATTAAAAAATTACTGTTCTGAAATTTAATATTTATAAAAAAATATATTCTCGAATGATTTATTTTTTTCATTATCGGATTAATTTTTGTGGCTAAAAATCACTAATACAAGCACACTTATGTGGCGATTCTCACTGAAAGTGTGGGTTTAGATTTATACACGTATGAATGTTAAAGTTATATATTTGTAGTATAAGAGTGTGTGTATGTTATTTAAAAATGTAACACAAATATGCATTTTAAAAAGACACTAAATAGAAATGCTTGGCGCGGGTGTACTGTGACGTTCTTAACTGTTGTTTCCCTGATGCAGACTGTCCTGGGACTGCCAGTGCCCAGGCTGGGAAGGGCTCAGCTTGTCAGGGGTGCCCCAATCAAACAGCCTGCGCCTTGGGGACACCCAGAGCACCAGACCCTGGTATCCTTTCCCAGTATCCTTCTTCTTTATCTCATCCCTCTTGAAAACAGGCTGACTGCACCAGTTTAATCAGGCTTTCCTGGTGTGTGTGTGTGTGTGTGTGTGTGTGTGTGTGTGTGTGTGTGTGTGTGTGTGTGTGTGTGTGCTTATTCTTTTTAATAAATACAGATCGTAGATATTATATATGAATTCTCACTGTTTGAAGTTTGAATTGCATTGCACTATTATTATTATTATTATTATTAATAGCAGTAGTAGTATTAATAAGGATTACCATAAATGCCTTGTTATTCAACTATAAAGGCACATCTATAATGTTCTTTCAGCTACAGTGGTGGTGTCTGCTTTGTGTCCGCATCATGAAAAAGAATCTGAATGTTCTGTTTGTGCGTGCTATCTGCTAAAGAAGCATGCTGCTTCAGTATACCTTCTCTCTTTATTATCCATTGCAGCAGTAGAAGAGATAAAGCAGAAGATGTCTGCTGTGAAACACAAAGTCCTGGTTCTGTCAGGGAAGGGGGGCGTGGGGAAGAGTACTTTCAGCGCACACCTGGCCCACGGTTTAGCAGGTGACGAGTCTAAAGAGGTAAAGCATCACTGCACACTGGGCTCCTGCAGCAGATTTTAAAGCAGAAGCTTTTCATTTCATTTCAACACTGTCCCCTCCTCTAAACCAGTGACTTATTTTAATACATGCTGTGTAATGCAATTAACAAAGTTGCCTCATAGTCTCATCATCTAAATCTAACAATTCACTTGGATAGACAACAGACACTTGACTACATTTTTCTTCCTCATTTAGATTATTATTATTATTATTATTATTATTATTATTATTATTATTTTAATAGTTTTAGTTTATTAATCACGTGCATACATTGTGGTTTTTAGGACTTGAAATGTTAAAACTGAAGCAAAGTGTGCTGTATGGTCATGGCAATTATTCTATTATTGTACAGTATATATTCTTGGGGAAACTGAGTTTGCTTTTGTGAATGAGGCAAACTTTCCCAAATGTTGCCTTAGTTTAGATGCTGGTGTGCTGATGCACTGTTCTTGTATAAACCCTGAGATTCTGTTTGAATTACTGTGACCAGAATCAGCAGATTTTTTTTTTTTTTATTGCATTTACTAATTATGCAAAAGGTTAAGATCAGGGCAGATACTGCTGTGCGCACACAACCCCCTCTCCTAATGAACCCGTCAGCAGTGCTGGTAGCAGGAGCTGCTTTGCATCTCAATGTCAGCCTGTTTCACTGCTCATGTCCCAGTCTGGACTTGCATTCTGATTCCTCCCCCTGCTTTCCCTCTGTCTTACCTTGTACTGGCCAGACTCTGTAAAGTACAGAGCGCACACATCAAGTATGTTGGCTTCGCGACCACTGCAATAAAAAACAAAAGCGAGCCTCGGCCCAGCGTGTTCAGAGCTGTCTTTGCCATCTGCAGTCCCTGGAGTTCAAAAACAACCAGACATTCCCCCTTGGATGAACTCACTCCGATCTTCCTGCTCAGCAGACACAGCTTTTTACAAGAAAAAGAAATTGCACAACGAGACGCAGTTTCCAAACCTGATTCTGCAGCTGGAGGGCCTGCAGTGTTTAATGCATGAGTGTAATGAGGAAGGATTATTGGCAGGGTGACGCGCTGTATGCAGTGATGCAGAAGCAACACCTCGTTTGTAACTTCTGTCCGAGGATATAAACTTTTAAGAAACCAGGTTGATTTATTAGACAGATGTCTCGGGTCGTGCCTTAATCGGTGCAGCGAGTTTGTCTGTATTGAGGTGGTGCTTTTGTGCTGGGCTGGGCTGGACTTTGCTGTGCGTCTTGGGAACCAGTTTACGAAGCTCTGCTGGGTGTGTGTACGTACGCAAGGGAGGGTTTTGAGGTAAAGGCTGCCCTCTGCTGTTTAATGGCAGAACTGCAGCTCCTTTCCAACTCCCGCAGGAGTCGGAGCCAGCTCAACACCCGTTAAGAGAACAGGAGCGTGTTCCCGTCGGGTGCAAGAATCCTGTGAATTGGGGATGTCAAGTTACAAAACATTGAGAGAATCTTGTGAATTGGGGATGTCAAGCTACACAATATTGAGAAAATCTTGTGAATTGGGGATGTCAAGCTTCACAATATTGAGAGAATCTTGTGAATTGGGGATGTCAAGCTACACAACGTTGAGAGAATCTTGTGAATTGGGGATGTCAAGGGCATGGGTTTGGGGTCTGGGTTTCTGCCACAGTGAAAAGCACCTTTGATTTCTTTGTTACTTTTCGGTAGATGGTAGAAGGGCGCCATCAATAACCAGTTATTCACGTTTTATTTAATTTTTTTATTCCTTCTTCTAAACAGATTGCTCTGCTTGATGTTGACATCTGTGGGCCGTCAATACCGAGGATCATGGGGCTGGAGGGAGAGCAGGTAACATGCAGCTCAGGAAATAAACCCTTAGATACATGTAGCGATACTGCTAGCAGTGCAGAGATGGGCAGGAGAGCTGTCTGTCTGCCTGTCTCTGTCTGTCTGTCTGCCTGTCTGCCTGCCTGCCTGCCTGTCTGTCTGTCTGCCTGCCTGTCTGCCCGTCTGACTCTGTCTGGTTGTTTGCATGCAGTTCAGATGCACACCCATTACAAAAACATCATTAGATAAACTAGTTCTAACGAAAAGCAGGAGAAGAGCTTTCTCTTTCCAAGCAACTGCTGTATTGAAATTGCAACACTAAATAGTGATAATAATAATAATAATAATAATAATAATAATAATAATAATAATAATAATAATAATAGGAATCATTTGATAAATAAAAACATCTCATTCTCCGGAGTAATTGCTAATAATTAGCATGTCAGCCTCTGGGGCAGCACATCGCAGTGTGGGGCGCTGGTTTGTGCAGTGAAGGGTAGGTGTTGAAGGGTGCTGGTCTGTGCAGTGAAGGGTAGGTGTTGAAGGGTGCTGGTCTGTGCAGTGAAGGGTAGGTGTTGAAGGGTGCTGGTTTGTGCAGTGAAGGGTAGGTGTTGAAGGGTGCTGGTCTGTGCAGTGAAGGGTAGGTGTTGAAGGGTGCTGGTTTGTGCAGTGAAGGGTAGGTGTTGAAGGGGGGAATGTGTGTAACATTCACGTGTGACTCCTGTAACACTGTTTATTGTCCACCTTACAGGTTCACCAGAGTGGCTCCGGGTGGTCTCCAGTGGTAAGATATTTATACTGCCCATTATTCTGTCACTGTTGGGGGGTCATTTTCTGGGGATTAATTCACAGTATGTCATTCTGCCTGTTCTCTTAGGTAGCTGGTGTCTGTCATTTTCTACCACTTTGTTTTTGCTATAGTGATATAAAGCAATAGGAAACATCCGAAGGTCAAAAGAATACTTTGAGGGGTTCCCGAGTGGCGCATCCAGTAAAGGCGCTCCACGTGGAGTGCAGGATGCGCTCTATAGTCTGGACGTCGCGAGTTCGAGTCCAGGCTATTCCACAGCCGACTGTGGACGGAGCTTCCAGGGGCGGCGCCAATTGGCCGAGCGTCGCCCGGGAGGAGGGAGGGTTAGGTCGGCCAGGGTGTCCTCAGCTCACCGCGCACCAGCGACCCCTGAAGTCTGGCCGGGCGCATGCGGGCTTGCCTGAAAGCTGCCCGAGAGCTGCATTGTCCTCCGACGCTGTAGCTCTTGGGTGGCTGCATGGTGAGGTCCGCAGTGTGAAAAAAAGCTGTCGGCTGACGGCACACGCTTTGGAGGACAGTGTGTGCTCGTCCTCGCCTCATGAGTCAGCGCAGGGGTGGTAGCGGTGAGCTGAGTTTAAAAAATAATTGGCCATTCTAAATTGGGAGAAAATAATAAAAATAATTGGCAACGACTAAAAAAAAAAAAAAAATACTTTGAACTCCGCTTGCCTTCCCCACCCCATGCACAGTACAGCAAAACAGCGTGGGCTACAAACCAGACAAAAAACCCTTTCATTCAGGGGCTTGTACAGTAAGCAGTCTGACGCTGTTTGTAATTGGAGGGTTCTTTGAGAATCTGGCCCCACGACTTCATGCCAGGAAGTGTGTGAGGGATGCCACCAGACCTGTGAAGGTTACTCAAACTCGCTTTGCGCTGGAGTGCTGTGGGGGGATTTTGTACATGATGCAAAGCAGCTGGAAAGTTATTCCAGTGTTTCTTCTCAAGTGCATCACAAAGACTGACCCCCAGTAACCCCTCCAGCCCCTGCAGCCCACCTTGATAACCTCTGACCTCCACTTTGTAGTGGCTTTGAGCCTACCATGCAAGGGGCTCCTTCTGGAAACTCAGCAAAGACAAGCCTGTGGTTTGAAAAGTTTACTATTCAGAGTAGTTTAAGCAAGGAGGACTTTTACTATTAACTTTCTGTTCAAGAACAACATTGGCAACATTACAGAGGGCTGCAGAGTTAACCGGCTGTGAGCTCCAGCATGAGGACTCGGCACTGCATAGTGAATCTGTGCGCCCCCATTCCAGAGGGCACAGCCCTGTTACTCACCTGCTACAGAGTGCTTTGCTCTCTCTTTGCAGTACGTTGAAGACAATCTGGCAGTGATGTCCATCGGCTTTCTCCTGAGCAGTCCGGATGACGCAGTCATCTGGCGGGGTCCCAAAAAGAACGGTTCGTATGCAGTCCTTGCATTCTCTCGCATGCAGTGATGCTTTCAGACACTGCGCAGTCCTTGCATTCTCTCGCATGCAGTGATGCTTTCAGACACTGCGCAGTCCTTGCATTCTCTCGCATGCAGTGATGCTTTCAGACACTGCGCAGTCCTTGCATTCTCTCGCATGCAGTGATGCTTTCAGACACTGCGCAGTCCTTGCATTCTCTCGCATGCAGTGATGCTTTCAGACACTGCGCAGTCCTTGCATTCTCTCGCATGCAGTGATGCTTTCCGACACTGCGCAGTCCTTGCATTCTCTCGCATGCAGTGATGCTTTCAGACACTGCGCAGTTCTTGCATTCTCTCGCATGCAGTGATGCTTTCAGACACTGCGCAGTCCTTGCATTCTCTCGCATGCAGTGATGCTTTCAGACACTGCGCAGTCCTCGCATTCAGGGATGCTTTCAGATACTCCTGTTCAACACAAAGTGCACGTTGTACAGCTTTAACAGGAGAATAGATATTTCACGGAAGGTATTTAAGTCCCCCACTCGGTCTTTTTTCCAGTAATATACAGGTGCATGTATTGTGAGTGCAATACCCTAGAATCACTGAAGAGGGCACCCTCACACCCCTTGCATCCCTCAAAGCCAGAGCTCTGAAGCATCTTGCTGTGTGCTGATTAGTGTTCGTTTGAGGAAGTCATGTATTAGCTATTGTCATATGTTTGGATTGATAAAGGGCCATTGTCTCTTGGGGCTTCTGTCTCTCTGCTTGCAACAAAAGCTACATCAAGAGCATTCTTGTTACAAGGTGGAACACAAACATTGCAACCTTGTAGCTGTGGAGCCCTGCACTAAGAATCATTGTGTGGGTGCACTCCCCTTTCTTTCCCTTTAGCCTTGTGGAGTGGACCCCTGGGGTTCCTGGTTCCTGAAAAAAACCCACAATCTGACCATCTGCTGCACCCCCACCCCCCAGACCCCACACCCCCGTACAGTGATACCGTTACTTTCAGTTCCTTAATCCAGCTTTACCAAATAACTCCTCTGTGGTGCATTTCTTAGAAATATTTCTATTAAACATTCCTTTCTTGCGTTGTCAGCTGATTAGGTGGGGAAACACACTTTGTTTATTTTTATGAATACAGTACTTCCTGATCTTAAAAGAATACTTCAATATATAATCGAATCTCTATTAAATTTCTTCCCTGTTTAACAACCTGCTTTGTGTGTTCCTGCACAATTCTCCATTGTGGTTTTTTTTCTTCATGCCAGGCATGATCAAGCAGTTCCTGAGAGACGTGGACTGGGGGGAAGTGGACTATCTGATCGTGGACACCCCTCCCGGCACCTCGGACGAGCACCTGTCTGTGGTGCAGTACCTGAGCGGGACGCATATTGATGGGGCTGTGCTCCTCACCACCCCGCAGGTAAGAGAGACAGGCTTCCTGTCCGTCTGCAGGACTGAACTCTGGAGGAAAAGAACTGGGTTCCTTTTGTTTTCACATACTGTACGCACCTCAGTACAAAAGAACTGGGTTCCTTTTGTTTTCACATACTGTACGCACCTCAGTACAAAAGAACTGGGTTCCTTTTGTTTTCACATACTGTACGCACCTCAGTGCAAAAGAACTGGGTTCCTTTTGTTTTCACATACTGTACGCACCTCAGTGCAAAAGAACTGGGTTCCTTTTGTTTTCACATACTGTACGCACCTCAGTGCAAAAGAACTGGGTTCCTTTTGTTTTCACATACTGTACGCACCTCAGTGCAAAAGAACTGGGTTCCTTTTGTTTTCACATACTGTACGCACCTCAGTGCAAAAGAACTGGGTTCCTTTTGTTTTCACATACTGTACGCACCTCAGTGCAAAAGAACTGGGTTCCTTTTGTTTTCACATACTGTACGCACCTCAGTGCAAAAGAACTCAGTTCACTTCAAAAGGATTCGGTTCTTTTTGCTGGTTCACTTCAACATTTTTCCAAACTGACTTCTCCTTTTGCCCAAACGGACTGAGACCACCTCTTGATTTAAAACGAACTCTGAAAGGGGCAGAGTTCTTTTTGGAGAGTTCTCATACGCTTCCAGAACCGAACCGCACTTGTGAACACACCCTCTGCTTCTTGTCCAGGAGGTCTCCCTGCAGGATGTCCGGAAAGAGATCGCTTTCTGCCGGAAGGTGAATCTGCCGATTATCGGAGTGGTTGAGAACATGAGCGGCTTTGTGTGTCCCAAGTGCAAGGTGAGACAGATCTCTCTGGTGGGCAGTTTGTTGCATAGACATATAAATGTGTACTGAATCTAGCCTCTTACTAGGCTGTCGGAGATGAGCAGATTTGATAGAGTAAGCCCGCTGGACAGCAGCAATAGAGACACTAGCATCCAGTTCTGGATGTTTCAAACCGTTCAGCAAGCTTGGGGTTACCCCCTTTAAAGCATTCTTAAACACCATTATATTTGGTGTACGTGATTTAAACAAAATAATATTGAGAAACTAAAAACATTTACATTGCTTTTAGTGCTAGAATCTGATTAAAAGCGTAAACAGGAATTTACAGGCTTGTGCAAAAAAAAAAAAAAAGAAAGAAATAAAAAGAAGGCTATGTGATTTTTTTTTGTTTCTCAGAATAATTCTCAGATCTTTCCTCCTACCACTGGAGGTGCAGAGAAGATGTGCAAGGAGCTGAACATTCCTCTGCTTGGGAAAGTGCCTTTGGACCCGCGGATAGGTAGGAGAGAAGGATCACTAAGGGGCTGGAAGTGTGCTGGGAACCAGTGTGGGACGTCTCCATCTGCACCATGAAACCAGGCTGTGAAAGCACGGCTTGGGCTTTACCACAAGCAGATTGCCCAATCCTTTGTAAACACCCATTCTAAATGTTACAATGAGGTCATATATTTTTTTTTTTTTTTTTTTTAAAATTTATTTCTTAGCAGACGCCCTTATCCAGGGCGACTTACAATTGTTACAAGATATCACATTATACATTATTTCACGTTATACAGATATCACATTATTTTTACATACAATTACCCATTTATACAGCTGGGTTTTTACTGGAGCAATCCAGGTAAAGTACCTTGCTCAAGGGTACAGCAGCAGTGTCCCCCACCTGGGATTGAACCCACGACCCTCCGGTCAAGAGTCCAGAGCCTTAACCACTACTCCACACTGCTGCCCCCCACACTGCTATGATCCTGGTATCAGCGTGGTGTGTTCACTGGTAAATGAGGTCGAAAAAAAACATGTCTCGATGGGAGGAAGTAACTGCAAGTATTTGTTGAGATACGTGTCTAACCTCAAAAACCACAAGGTAAAATAAAAACACCTCACCTAGTGAAAGTTCAGTGCTGTACATCGCTGTTTTACTAGAACGCTGTCATCTTGTTTTTACAATCTGAAGCTTGACATCCAGCCAGGATGAGATAAATAAGTTTGCTTCCTCTATGTAGCTTTCTCCCACTGTGTGAATTTAATGTATACTGTATATAGATTTCTATATTAAAGGGATCAGCAAAATGAGACCGCTCCAGTTCCGGTGAAGTAACTTCTCCATTCTGGTTTTGTAGGAAAGAGCTGCGATGAAGGGAAGTCTTTCTTATCAGAGGTGCCAGATTCTGCCGCCACAGCTGCCTATAGAAGTATAATTCACAGTAAGTGCTGGAAATGCGTACACTTGCAGTGAGCTTGATAGAAAAGCAAAAGCCATTGCACAGTAGAAGCACGGTGGTTGGTTTGCCCTGCCCGGCGCCCTGCAGTGAGACATGGAAACATTAAAGCACGCTTCTCCTTTTAATATAGAATTGGTCCTGTTAAGCTTTACAGCAGCAGTGTTCTTGTGGTTTTCTTTCACAGAGCCTCTGTAAGGGGCAGCACCTCTGTTGTTTTTGTAAGCCCAATGCTGATAGGACACAGTTTAGCTGCACAGTAGAAGCTTTGCATCAATGAAAAGCAGTTGTGAATCTCTCCTCCAGGGAGACGGTCTGCTGGCATGAAACAGGATAAACCAAAACCTAACCCCAGAATATTGTAAAAGTGTTAATTGTGTGTGCTTGTTGTTGTTGTTTTGACCTCTTTGCAAATCAAGCTGTAAGCTTCAATGCTTTATACAAATCAAGAATTAAACAAAGAAACAAAAATCCCCACAAACATTGGCTGTTTGCCATGAGGAAGTGGAGTTTTGAAAAAGGAACTTTATGCTGTGCTTTCCCCTCGTATTGGAGGTGTACAATGCGACAGCTTTGATGTGCTTTAGCCACTGGCCAGCGTGCTGTCTGTGAAGCTGCAGATTTGAACCACCTTTTATATTGCTTGTGAGATCAGTTCAAGGGAAATGTTGTTCTCTCTCTCCCCCCCCCCCCCAAAAGATACTGAGTTATTGTAGAAACATCTGCAAAACCCAAAATAATAAAATGACTTTTCCAGTGATAGTCACATACTGGAGAAAATCGAAACCCACAACTGAAAACAACTATTTCAATATTTTAAAAGGAGTGATAAGCAGGATTAACAGAGTATCGGTGAAACGTGTATAGAGAGTGATTTACAGCAGGCTTGATGAGCAGGGAAGAGTGGATAGGAAAGCAAGTCTCGTGATCGGGAACCCTGCTGACTGAAGGCTGGTCAGATGACCCCCCGAGACCTGGAAAACAGACAGTGTTAGCCCCCTACTCCACAGGAGAGCTGCACGGATGCAAACCTACAGAGGGGAGGAGAATGGCCCCGACCTGGCAGGGCCGAATAGACTTGTGATCAAGTCCTTGAAGGAAGAAAATAAGATAGTGGCCCAAGTGATTACGCAGCAACAGCACTTAGAGGGGGCTCTATAGAAACAGATGTTAGTATAATTACAAAGCTTGAGAGGGTAGAGGAACTAAAGGTCCATTATAGATGAAATGTAGCAGAATAGCGCACATCATGCGAAAGGTAAGACGATTGTGGCTGGGGGTCCCGCTGGCTAGAGAGCTTGAGTGGTGGAGTGCCTGAGAAGCTAGGGGAAGTGTGATCACTCCCCCCCAGCAGAGACTCTGTGCTGTATAGGAAATAAGAAAATAGGAACATTTAGGAGGCGGAGGGGAGGATGGTGGAACAAACAAAGCTCAAAAGAGACAGACTGCTAGAAATGGGAGCGCTTTATGGAGGCAGGATAAAGATTGGATACCTGGTGACAGCGCATCACTAGATTGAGTGATGTGCTGGTGGAGAAAGAAGATAAGTCTCACCTTCCCTCCCTGAAATTCAACCTAAAGGTTAACACTATTTAGTTTTTTTTCTTAACTACTGGTTCTGTTTTTTTTATGTGTGTCAAAGATCTTTTGGTTTGTTTTCTTTAGTCCTTTATCAGGACACGCAGATAATTCAAATACAACACCATAGAACCTGCTGTTGCTTCCTGCTATCTCGTTACTTACTGTGCTGTCTAATCGCCTCAATGTGACAGTAAGGAAAACCAATGACTTTCATCACAACCAACAGATCACTGCTGAGGTTACAGTATACTGCAATACAATACAAATCACAAGGATCCCACCGCTTCACACACACAAAACAATGAAACCATTATATTAAAAGCAGTCTAATACAAAATGTAATAAAACATTGATGTTTTTGTTTTTATTAACCATTTTGTTTGCTTGTTTTTCAAACAGGTATCAAAGAATACTGCGCCTCTCATAACCTACAAACAGAAATGATTGAATGAGAAACCAGCCCCACGTTACTAAAAGGATCAACAAGAATAAATCCTCCCCTGCAATGAAGAATCACGGCACATAACATCCCTGCCCCCTCAGGAAGAAGACAACGCCACAACGAACGAACACAAACATTTTATTACTGACAAATAAAATACTTTTTTTAAACACAGTGCAGTTTCAAAGGCAGTAATATTCAAAACAAATTGTTTCATTACCAAAAATAAATAATTCTAATATACATCATGAATATCTTTTTTCTTGTAGGCATGTCGTTGTCTTTCCTGGCGCTGTGTTGTTAAGGTAACAGACTGGACAGCAGCCTGGGTTGGTCAATCAGTAGAAGTGAACAGAAAGTTTAGCAAACTTTTAGTAAACTGATGCGTTTCTGTGTTGGAAACAGCGTTCTTCCGGATTGTCTGTAAGACAGAAGGAAGATCGGGTATTAAGTCAAAAAGTAACGTTAACCCAAGCAAAACTGACCCCCTGCATTACAATAATGAACCGCTATAACACAAACAAAGGCCTTCAGAAATATTGCTTTGCAGAACAGCACCAAGTACAATTATTTTAATACAGTGTTAGTAATGAAACCCTTTTTAATGGGTATCCTAGATGCACATTTACAATGAAACCTTTGGTATTAGTACAATCCAATCTATACATAGCACCAATAATCAAAGCTGCAAAGTTATCTTGCCACATTACCGTACAATTAAACTTGCTCAATGACTTCATAAACTTGACCGACGCCTCTTTTTATTATGCTTCACAATACCAAACAGCAAACTTGATGCAATAAAAAGGGGTTCAGGGAAAACCCGGCACACAAACAAATCATTCAGTTTCTTACAGCAGCCAACACAGACGGTAGACCGAACTATAAAAAGGATAAATGCACATGGTTCCAGAAGGAAGCTCTGTACAAGGCAAGGCACTTTGTATGCCAGCTCTCCACACAGACTCAACTGTGGGCACTGTATCTTCTGCAAAGATGTTCAGCATCTGAAAGGTGCAACAACAAAACATGGAAAGCTGAAGCATGGAAAACTTGGTTTCAGGTCACTGCATGGCACACCAGGGGAGACTTGGGGTTTCATACGGCAAAGTTACCTCAAACTAGGTCTCCTGGAACCAGGTTTCAAGCCACTGGCTTTGTGTTCCCTCAGCTCTAGAAACACAGTGTGGGCTAACAGAGCAGGGACACTGCAGTATAATTATAAAAGAAAGGGACCACGTGCCGGAAGGCAGTTTGAAAATGCACTGCTTCCTGTGCTACTGAGATGCCTGTAAAAGATATTTTTGTGACTGCCGGTAGCTGTGGCCGTACAGCAGCACAGACTAAATGCAAACTAAAGCACGTGGTCTGGGGGGGAAGAATGTCAAGTGTGTTGCATCTTTTTTCAAATCGCCCACGTGTTCTGCAGATGTGATGCATCGTGTGTAATTTACTGTGTGAAGTTCTACTAGTCAAGCAATTGTATTGATCATGTTCCTTGTTTTAATTTCATTTGATTGAAAAAAACACAAAAATACACTTCGTTACGTGTGATCTGGTCCAAAAAATAAATCGAAATAAATCGAAAACAAAATCTGCAAATCACTGCTCTAGTTCGGATTAACAAATTCTCATAAATGGGAAAAAATTTAAAAAGTGCCACGTGGGAAGGTTGTGACATGGGTTTCAGATCACAAGAAGCCTGGTTTACTGCCAGCACAAAGAGAAAGTCAGCAACACCCACTTGGCACATTGTCCTCGTTTAGTGCTATGTATACACAATGCACCCAGCAACAAGTATTTGGAATTTTACAAACACTGATCCTCTCCTCTGTCTGCCAAGAAATCACATGACTTGTGTGCTGTGCATGCAGACAGAATACATTCCATTCCATTTCGTAACACTGAAGAATATGGGCATTCACAATGGCATGTAGCTCATCACAGAAGCTGATCTATAAAACAGTATCTACCACCAACACGCCCAATCAGAAAGCTGAATACATACATTTGTTTACCAAAAAAATAAAAACTTGGTTCCCTTACAACCACCAATTACTTTCACCTCTACCGACAGCGATCTGAATCCACCCAGTTCTGGGAAACGCATTCATTTGCCCAGCCCTCAAAACATGTATTAGTTAATCCTGGCTTGATTTATATTGCTTTTTAATACAAGGCAAAGTTCCTCTGGTTTCTGGTTAAACAGAAAGTCCCAACAGAATGCATTGGGAAAGTTTTCTACCTTGTGATCAGTGCCACAGATTGCCAGAAGTTTACAGACACAGCAGATATCTCAACTGTAGATCTAACTTACTGTAAAGATCACTTATCACCCCAAGCTGCCTTTAAAAGCAGACATATTTTGTTGATTTATCAATTGCTTTATCTTTACCTTTTATCTATAGTTCTCCAAATATAATGTCTGGCTGAAAAACAAAACAAAAACAATAGTTAGCAGATTCCTTTTGGTGACAAACAGAAAGGAGCACAACGTAATATTATACTGGCAAAATACATAGCGGAATACATTTTGAAAATTCATATCATGATAATATCAGCTTGAATATTTGTTTATCTTGTCACATTTTTTGGTAATTCTGTAACCGTTGACTGCACATACAACAGCTACACATCTTAGTAATTAAAATGTTTTGTCAATAATGGATTAACAAAGTCTGTATAGTATGTTGGAATATCACACATGAGTAGTAATTCATCTAGATGCAAAACTACAGCCTAATCCAAAAAAACAAAATTGATGTACAGGGTGGAAAAAATACTTCCCCCCACAATGAATGCAGAAGGTGGAGGTGAGGGGAGGCTGTGTAAAAAACATCTTGTTTTTAGAAATACTGTGCATGACTGTGGAGACGGAGGCTCAGCCCACCCTCTGTGGAGATGAAGCAGCAGCTGGCACGGGGATACCAGGCTGCCCTCCTCCCACTTTGCACCGGACAAACCCGTAGAGGTTAGCAGCTTGAAGGGCAATTCCAGCGATGACCAGGGCCTGCAATCACAAACAAGCAAGATTACAGCACTGGGCTAGACTACAAGCTGCGTTTTCAAACCGGTCTGGCAGCAGCTTTCAGACAATACTCATGAAGTTTTAATGTGGATGTGGTTAGCAGTGGTTCAGACGTACCAGCCATTTCAGCTTCAGAGAAAACAGGGTGGTAAAAAAGAAGAGCGTCCAGATGAGAGGGCAGAGAACGAGCCCCAGCCAGAAGATCCGGGCCTCCACTTCAGTTGTGGAGATTCTGCTGTGAGGGGAAGGCTGCAGAAAGCAATGCAGACAGTGGGAGGGGCCTCGTTAGAAAGCAGGGACTGGGCTTCATCACTAAACACTCACTGTTTCCAAGAGCGAGACCACTTGCCTAACTCAATAGAAAGAGGACATCTCGTCAGCCTTGGGACTTCCGATTACTCAAAACAAGCGAAGGCAGACTTAGAGAAAAATTACAACAACACATTGGAAAAACCGAATCCAGACCCAGGTTGAATTATCACAAACACAAGACAGATTTCATATGAATTATCACAAACACAAGACAGATTTCATATGAATCTGAATGATCAAACAAGACAGATTTCATATGAATCTGAATGATCAAACACAAGAAAGATTTCACATGAATTTGGTTTTGGGAGGGTTTCTAATAGCTGTCGCACAGGAAGTGAATCTATATACAGTGGTAGCAGGATGAATAGACTACTGTACTAACTTATCTGTGGCTGTCTGTACCAACAATCTTAGTTCCTGTTCTTCTGTGTGGGAGGGCTTGATTTGTTACCAAAATAAAAGTTTCCTTTTTTTTTTTATTATAACAATTACCCCCGTTCCTGATTTATTTTAGAAAGTTAAATGACCCAGAACAAAATGATAAAAGGCTTTGTGAGGGAGCGCTTTCAGCTAACGAGAGGAAAGAAGATGTTTTTAAAGGTTAAGCTAAGGAAGAAGATACCTTCCCATTCTTACCTTCTTTGCTTCAAACACCCATTGGCTTCTTCCATCCTCATCTATTTGATTAGACCACTGCAGACTCACCAGCAGCCTGCCAGTTACGTTCTGCAGAAATAAAACAAATCCAGTCCTGTCCTGCTTGAGCGATGACCTGCTGCTCGAGAGATGTGGCTCTTAGTCACACACTCTAACACAAACGGTAAACTGTGATAGACTTCCAGATTCATTAGCATGGGGAAGGGGACGCAGGTTTGAAAACCCTTGCCAATGCTTTAATAGCAGCACAGAAACCAGGACCAGAGGATATAGACTTAGGGGGCAGGAAGACACTTCTTTACACAGAGAGCGGGGAGGGTATGGAATGGGTTACCTGGCCATGTTGTTGTTGCTGAAGCACTGGGATCAATGAGCTACTAGGAAGTAGACAAGCACTGATGGGCCGATTGACCTCCTCTATAGAAATTTGACAACGTCAATTCATTTCACACATTTATTTCTATACCGAAATACACTGCATCTATGTGCATCTGGTGTCTGACAGGGCAGGGTTCCTCTCACTTACTTTGACTGACCAGAAGTCGCAGGACAGCAGCACGATGATGGTCAGGAAGCAGCCCACAAAGCTCGTGCTGAACCAGTCGCAGAAGAGGTAGGTGACAATCGCACTTATCCGGAAAAAGAGGTGGAAGAAGGCAGCCATGGGGTGTCTAGAAAGCCAGTATAACACAGTAAAAGCAATCAGCAAAGCAGACTCCCAATGCATAGCAGTGTGATCCATCCCTGGTTTAATAAGACACACCTGAGCTTGTTGCACGGTGGCTAATCAAGCTTGAATTAAAACCTGGCATGGGTGACACTGCAGTAGGAGACTTATTGCCATCCCTGGCACACGGGTCAGACACTGGAGAATCACAAGATGGGTAGGCAGGTAGGGTTTCATGTATTGTCAAGTGTCATTACGGGTTTCAATTCAATAATCTCGTTGACAGATCTTTAAGATGCAGTGTCACGTTTATATATATATATATACATATATATATATATATATATATACAGTACTGTGCAAAAGTTTTAGGCAGGTGTGAAAAAATGCTGTAAAGTAAGAATGCTTTCAAAAATAGACATGTTAATAGATTATATTTATCAATTAACTAAATGCAAAGTGAGTGAACAAAAGAAAAATCTAAATCAAATCCATATTTGGTGTGACCACCCTTTGCCTTCAAAACAGCATCAAGCATCAATTCTTCTAGGTACACTTGCACACAGTTTTTGAAGGAACTCGGCAGGTAGGTTGGCCCAAACATCTTGGAGAACTAACCACAGTTCTTCTGTGGATTTAGGCAGCCTCAGTTGCTTCTCTCTCTTCAGGTAATCCCAGACAGACTCGATGATGTTGAGATCAGGGCTCTGTGGGGCCATACCATCACTTCCAGGACTCCTTGTTCTTCTTTACGCTGACGATAGTTCTTAATGACTTTCGCTGTATGTTTGGGGTCGTTGTCATGCTGCAGAATAAATTTGGGGCCAATCAGATGCCTCCCTGATGGTATTGCATGATGGATAAGTATCTGCCTGTACTTCTCAGCATTGAGGAGACCATTAATTCTGACCAAATCCCCAACTCCATTTGCAGAAATGCAGCCCCAAACTTGCAAGGAACCTCCACCATGCTTCACTGTTGCCTGCAGACACTCATTCGTATCGCTCTCCAGCCCTTCGGCGAACAAACTGCTTTCTGCTACAGCCAGATATTTCAAATTTTGACTCATCAGTCCAGAGCACCTGCTGCCATTTTTCTGCACTCCAGTTCCTGTGTTTTCGTGCATAGTTGAGTCGCTTTGGCCTTGTTTCCACGCCGGAGGTATGGCTTTTGGCCACAAGTCTTCCATGAAGGCCACTTCTGACCAGACTTCTCCGGACAGTAGATGGGTGTACCAGGGTCCCACTGTTTTCTGCCAGTTCTGAGCTGATGGCACTGCTGGACATCTTCCGATTGCGAAGGGAAGTAAGCATGATGTGTCTTTCATCTGCTGCAGTAAGTTTCCTTGGCCGACCACTGCGCTCACGGTCCTCAACGTTGCCCGTTTCTTTGTGCTTCTTCAAAAGAGCTTGGACAGCACATCTGGAAACCCCTGTCTGCCTTGAAATTTCTGCCTGGGAGAGACCTTGCTGATGCAGTATAACTACCTTGTGTCTTGTTGCTGTGCTCAGTCTTGCCATGGTGTATGACTTTTGACAGTAAACTGTCTTCAGCAACCTCACCTTGTTAGCTGAGTTTGGCTGTTCCTCACCCAGTTTTATTCCTCCTACACAGATGTTTCTGTTTCAGTTAATGATTGTGTTTCAACCTACATATTGAATTGATGATCATTAGCACCTGTTTGGTATAATTGTTTAATCATACACCTGACGATATGCCTACAAAATCCCTGACTTTGTGCAAGTGTACCTAGAAGAATTGATGCTGTTTTGAAGGCAAAGGGTGGTCACACCAAATATGGATTTGATTTAGATTTTTCTTCTGTTCACTCACTTTGCATTTAGTTAATTGATAAATATAATCTATTAACATGTCTATTTTTGAAAGCATTCTTACTTTACAGCATTTTTTCACACCTGCCTAAAACTTTTGCACAGTACTGTATATATATATATATATATATATATATATAGAGAGAGAGAGAGAGAGAGAGAGAGAGAGAGAGAGAGAGAGAGAGAGAGAGAGAGAGAGAGAGAGAGAGAGATTTCTTTTTTGAATGAAACTAATAAAACAACCGCTAGGTTTTTTAGTAGTTGTTTTGTATATATATATATATACAGTACTGTGCAAAAGTTTTAGGCAGGTGTGAAAAAATGCTGTAAAGTAAGAATACTTTCAAAAATAGACATGTTAATAGATTATATTTATCAATTAACTAAATGCAAAGTGAGTGAACAGAAGAAAAATCTAAATCAAATCCATATTTGGTGTGACAACCCTTTGCCTTCAAAACAGCATCAATTCTTTCTAGGCACACTTGCACAAAGTCAGGGATTTTGTAGGCATATAGTCAGGTGTATGATTAAACAATTATACCAAACAGGTGCTAATGATCATCAATTCAATATGTAGGTTGAAACACAATCATTAACTGAAACAGAAACAGCTGTGTAGGAGGAATAAAACTGGGTGAGGAACAGCCAAACTCAGCTAACAAGGTGAGGTTGCTGAAGACAGTTTACTGTCAAAAGTCATACACCATGGCAAGACTGAGCACAGCAACAAGACACAAGGTAGTTATACTGTATCAGCAAGGTCTCTCCCAGGCAGAAATTTCAAGGCAGACAGGGGTTTCCAGATGTGCTGTCCAAGCTCTTTTGAAGAAGCACAAAGAACGGGCAACGTTGAGGACCGAGACGCAGTGGTCGGCCAAGGAAACTTACTGCAGCAGATGAAAAGACATCACGCTTACTTCCCTTCGCAATCGGAAGATGTCCAGCAGTGCCATCAGCTCAGAACTGGCAGAAAACAGTGGGACCCTGGTACACCCATCTACTGTCCGGAGAAGTCTGGTCAGAAGTGGCCTTCATGAAAGACTTGCGGCCAAAAAGCCATACCTCCGACGTGGAAACAAGGCCAAGCGACTCAACTATGCACGAAAACACAGGAACTGGGGTGCAAAAAATGGCAGCAGGTGCTCTGGACTGATGAGTCAAAATTTGAAATATTTGGCTGTAGCAGAAGGCAGTTTGTTCGCCGAAGGGCTGGAGAGCGTATACGAATGAGTGTCTGCAGGCAACAGTGAAGCATGGTGGAGGTTCCTTGCAAGTTTGGGGCTGCATTTCTGCAAATGGAGTTGGGGATTTGGTCAGAATTAATGGTCTCCTCAATGCTAAGAGGTACAGGCAGATACTTATCCATCATGCAATACCATCAGGGAGGCATCTGATTGGTCCCAAATTTATTCTGCAGCATGACAACGACCCCAAACATACAGCGAAATTCATTAAGAACTATCTTCAGCGTAAAGAAGAACAAGGAGTCCTGGAAGTGATGGTATGGCCCCCACAGAGCCCTGATCTCAACATCATCGAGTCTGTCTGGGATTACATGAAGAGAGAGAAGCAACTGAGGCTGCCTAAATCCACAGAAGAACTGTGGTTAGTTCTCCAAGATGTTTGGGCCAACCTACCTGCCGAAGTTCCTTCAAAACTGTGTGCAAGTGTACCTAGAAGAATTGATGCTTGATGCTGTTTTGAAGGCAAAGGGTGGTCACACCAAATATGGATTTGATTTAGATTTTTCTTCTGTTCACTCACTTTGCATTTAGTTAATTGATAAATATAAACTATTAACATGTCTATTTTTGAAAGCATTCTTACTTTACAGCATTTTTTCACACCTGCCTAAAACTTTTGCACAGTACTGTATATATATATATATATATATATATATATATATATATATATATATATATATATATATATATATATATATGCTATTCATTTTACAACACTGGTTTCTTTACATAACATTAACACCGCCAGACGGAGGGCGAGGCTCCACACGAGACGGTGCGATTTTAAATTATTTTACCTAATGTTTGTTTTTCTTAACGCTCGCTCTTCTTCTTCAGCTCCGAAATCGAGAGAGACGTCCTCTGTGTCATCATCTATTTGTGCCTGGAAAAAACAAAACAACATCCAGAAGCGATAACAACAAAAGCAATTACAGAAATATTAAAAGACTATAGTAGGGTCCACCTGCTGTATCGTGATCGCAAACGAACACAATAAACAAGAAATTAAAATCTCTCTCTCTCTCTCTCTCTCTCTCTCTCTCTCTCTCTATATATATATATATTACCTGCTTCATTTTAGTAGATACAGTTTATTGTTATTTCGGGACTCGTATTTTATGTTATCTGTCAGTAACAGCTATGATATTTATTGTAGTTGCTATGGTAAAGCGAGCTGTGAGTCGCTGAGTCGCTCTCAAAACAACCAAACCAGGGTCGAGACTGAGCATCTGTTAGGCAAATGTGACGTCATCATGAAACCCAAAGGCGCGTCATTAAGCGGTGCCGGAGAAACTGGTCCATGATGGTAAATGCATTTGCAAGAATGTGCATCGGTGCACAGTCAATTCTATTAAGTGTCATTGCTGTACATTTCTGACTTGCGCTGGTCGCCACCAGCTCATCAGTAGCTGTATAATTATTTTTTTTTTTTTTAAAAGACCCGCGTTTTATTGTTCTTATGTATGTGTTTAATTTACAGTCCAGTGGGTTCAGTGCATGCTGATGTCAATTCTGGAAGTGTATGAGCACCAAAAGTACAATCGCGAGACAGTCTGTGGGGGAGGTTTAACCACAAGCAGCAGTATTTATACAGCATGTGACTAAATAAGAAATGTGAGAAATACTTGAAATGTATTTGTTTACGATTGTAAGTCGCCCTGGATAAGGGCGTCTGCTAAGAAATAAATAATAATTAGAAGCAGCAGCAATCATACGGCTTTGTTTCTGTTAGGGGTGGGGTGTTATTTACAACATTAGGAGTCACAAATCTAATACAAATACTTCAACAGTCTGAAGTGACATGTTGCATAAAATAAATTAGTAAACTCGTTTTTTTTTAAGGGAGAACAAAGTCAAATCCAGTCTTAGCCACAATATAGCTGCCCCCATAGCACAGTGAAACTGCTCTGACAGGTGCAGCCCATGCTGCAGACAGCAGTCTCTCCTCACTTAAACCTTAAGGTTTGCAATTAGAAAAGTCCCCCAGGGATCTCTGTGCAGAACAGTTTCGCTTTCGGAGGAAAAAATATACTCACATACCCAATCATCTGCTCAGGACCTTCAGTGGAGCAGAATTACACCACGTGCCTGTATCTAGTTTATAACTGGAAAGGTGCAGAGTGGAAAGCATGGGGGGCGAGGGGTTCAAGGGGGTGCAGAGTGGAAAGCATGGGGGGTTCAAGGGGTGCAGAGTGGAAAGCATGGAGGGGTTCAAGGGGTGCAGAGTGGAAAGCATGGAGGGGTTCAAGGGGGTGCAGAGTGGAAAGCATGGAGGGGTTCAAGGGGGTGCAGAGTGGAAAGCATGGGGGCTTGAAGGGGGTGCAGAGTGGAAAGCAATGGGGGGATCAAGGGGTGCAGAGTGGAAAGCAATGGGGGTTCAAGGGGTGCAGAGTGGAAAGCATGGGGGTTCAAGGGGTGCAGAGTGGAAAGCATGGGGGTTCAAGGGGTGCAGAGTGGAAAGCATGGGGGTTCAAGGGGTGCAGAGTGGAAAGCATGGGGGTTCAAGGGGTGCAGAGTGGAAAGCATGGGGGTTCAAGGGGTGCAGAGTGGAAAGCATGGGGGTTCAAGGGGTGCAGAGTGGAAAACATGGGGGGGTTCAAGGGGATGCAGAGTAGGTTGCTTATAGCTTTGTTACATTCACTTTCCGAAGGTAAGAGTAGATTCACAGCTGCAGTAACAGCGATGAGCAAGCAATCAACAACAGTGAAGCTGAATCAACAACACTGCTCTGTGCCGAACTGAAAGTCTGTTCTGCTATTAACATGGGAACAAAGGCAATAGTGTGTATAACCAGATATAAGCAAGGGACTTGAAAACAACCAAAAAAAAGAATCCTGCTAAAGCGTTAGGTAAGGCTCTGCACTGAACATACTGGATTATCCAGTGCATTGGCTGCAGTGAATCGAGGGGTCCTGTGAAACCATAAACTACAAGAGCGAAAGAAGTAGATAATAGCTATCTATAGACTAGATCAAGGACAATGCATACAGTTGTTGTTTTATTAAAATAGCATATGAAAATATTAAAATCAGACCTGAGTCATTTGGTGCAGCTCCACCTCAGATGGGTAGTGCTGGATAAACCCTTCTGGTATTTTAGGGGATTCACTGTGGCTCTGGGGGTTTGGCGTGTGAATCGAGTCTACAGTGTGAGGAGGGAGAGGCTGGCAGGTAGAGGCGTGTTTAAAGTCAGGTTATGGGAATCATCAGTACCTGGCCAGGCAGACAGAAGGAGCTGGATAATGCATTGGTTCCTGTTGTATACAGTAGCGCACAAAGACAGCATCAAGCTGCAGGTAAGCATTTCATGTATTTTATTCTTATATGATTAACTATAGCTGTAACACTATTTTGTAGAGTTAATATTTTCAAGATTAGTTGTACATTTAAAATCAAACCATGTAACTGAAAATCTTGGAAAATTGTCAGCACAGACAAATTAGTGATTGTCTGATTTAATTGATGACTTTAATAGCCCACACATGCAATTCATTTAAATAGTAAGAGAAAAGGATGCAGAGCCACAAATGGTAAAATGCAGGAGACTTTTTAAAAGTTGTTTAAGATGCCCCATTAAAACACAAAGTGGTCTAACATTTTCACACATGATGTTTTCATGCAGGTAGGTATATAAAGGATAATCCCAATAGTTCACATTTTTAAAGACACTTCAATAGAGGAATCTTTACTCTGTGTAATGAATTGAAAATTATATCAGATAGAGATTTTTTTAGTGTCTTACCCAACAACAAGAAAAGTGAAGTGAAAGAACTACATGTGTTGCATGTTTGGATCCTCAATTAATCAGCTCCATTTATTTTCAATTCTGTTTTTTTTCTCAGCTGCAGAAATTTACAAACAAAACAACTCCTGTATCTTAATTGATACAAAGGAAAAGAGATCATCTCAATGTGTCTCCAACATGTGGAAGATTCATTGTGTCAAACTTTCTGTTGCAGCCTTCACATCCTTGTGATCCTGAAGACAGGGTTGGGAGTGTATTGATTCTGAAGACAGAGTGTATTGATTCTGAAGACAGGGTTGGGAGTGTATTGATTCTGAAGACAGGGTCTATTGATTCTGAAGACAGGGTGTATTGATTCTGAAGACAGGGTTGGGAGAGTATTGATTCTGAAGACAGAGTGTATTGATTCTGAAGACAGGGTGTATTGATTCTGAAGACAGGGTTGGGAGTGTATTGATTCTGAAGACAGGGTTGGGAGTGTATTGATTCTGAAGACAGGGTTAGGAGAGTATTGATTCTGAAGACAGAGTGTATTGATTCTGAAGACAGGGTTGGGAGAGTATTGATTCTGAAGACAGGGTGTATTGATTCTGAAGACAGGGTTGGGAGAGTATTGATTCTGAAGACAGGGTGTATTGATTCTGAAGACAGGGTGTATTGATTCTGAAGACAGGGTTGGGAGTGTATTGATTCTGAAGACAGGGTTGGGAGAGTATTGATTCTGAAGACAGGGTGTATTGATTCTGAAGACAGAGTGTATTGGTTCTGAAGACAGGGTTGGGAGAGTATTGATTCTGAAGACAGAGTGTATTGGTTCTGAAGACAGGGTGTATTGGTTCTGAAGACAGGGTTGGGAGTGTATTGATTCTGAAGACAGGGTTGGGAGTATATTGAGGTCACAGAGAGAGTTTATAAGGTAACCAGGATGTGAAGACGTACTCAATCACATACGAATCTGAAAAACAAGATGACAAAACCAGGCTGCTCGTCCACTTTGATTGGCCGCCCGGGAGCTGAAGTGTGATGTGGAGTCAGTCTTTATTGATTGATGTTCATTGATCTTTGCGTTTTAGAGTGCATTGAGTCTACTGGCAGCATGGCGGTCAATGGCACTTCCCTCTGTCCTGCGTATTTCTGCTCATTGTGGTTCCTTAGGCGTCACTCACACAATATAGTATTGTTCCCTTTGATCTCCTTGTATCCAATCACATGTATACTTTGCACAATCCACACTTGCTGGCTGAGCCCTGATTGAAAAGAGGAATAGGAAATCTGAATGCAGTGTCTGCTTCAGCCAGACTTCTCTTAACTGTGCTTGCTCTGTATCGTTCCACAGCACACACAATGGTTCACTTTGAAGAGGTGCTCTCCCGCGTGAGGAGCTCGCTGTGCAGTGCCTCCCCCCGCGGGGTCCAGGGCTTGCTGTCACACCTGCTGGACGCTGGCGTCCTGTCCCGGGATTACTACCTGTGCCTGCTCAAGGAGAAGGATGCAGAGGACCTGGCCAGGAGGATCTCCCTCCCAGTGTGGGAGAAATGGGACTGCTGCCACAGCACCATCCACTGTGCGCTGGACAAAGCACAGAGCTGCAAAACCAAGGGACAAGCAGCTCCGACCAGTAAGCTTTCTGACTTTATTCATGCGTGACTAAATAATAATGACAGTGATCACTGTGAGGGTAGGTAATCCTTCTCCACACAATCCTTATTCCACATGGACAATAGTGAAAACAGCAAGCTGTAGCAAAGCCCAGCGACAGCACAGGCAGGTCTGGCATATCACTGATCGAGACCAGGGTTACATTATTCTGTGCAAAAAGGTGCATATCCAGTTGTGATGTTTTTTTCAAGTCCATTTTAAATAATTAAATAAAAGTTTGGAGTTAACTGGACCTTTTTCAGGTGTTTTAGAGATAATAAACTCTCTTCAAAAAACAGTCCTTATAACTTATGTGATTAATGTGCACTGCCTTGGAGAACAGGTTCTGTATTAGCAGCAGGGTTAGGAAGTTGCCTGAAGTATTTTACTCTGGCTGTAAACTTTGTCTACTTGTCTTGGCAGGCTGTAAGGTTTAACTTGTCCATAGGTCACAACAGCAATGTGCTGTATTTCCTCCAACACTGGCATCCTTGCAGGTATCTGCTTGAAGGGACACACAGGGTTACCTGTAACTAGCGATCCATGTCCCTTTTTGCATAGTGAGTCAGTTTTGCATTGGTCAGACAATGAGCAAAAACAGAACAAAAGAAATGAACTGGGTCTTTCTGCAGTTTTTCTGGTTTTCTGTTTCCTATTTGTTTGCCCTGGCGTTTAGCGCTCGGCTGCTTGTTTGGCGTGGTGCTGCGCTTCAGTGGTTGCACCACCTTTTGGTAGGAATCGACATAATCACTTGGTCAGGCAGTTTTGAACAGAAACCAGATCTATTACCCGTGGCTCATTTTTTTGCTGGTGCCTTCTGTGAAACGCCCTGTCGTGATATCGAAAGTAACCAGTGCTGTTGGTGAGAGATGCATAAACAGATGCGATCAGCCTGCCTGTGCGCTCAGAGCTCACATTTGGACAGTTCCCGGAGACGCGCTTTACTGAGGCGCTGAACGGCGAAACCTGTGGATCAATGGCAGCTGCTATCGGAGGTAATAATAACCGTGTACAATTGTTTTATTTCAGTGATGCTCCGCCGTAATGGGAACAGTTTAGCAGTTTAGTTTAACATGACCAATGATTACCGTTCCTTGTTTGATCTGAGGCTGATGGTCTACATGCTGGGTTAAATATAATAATATAATATTAAAATAAAGTGAAAATGCGTTTTAATAAGTTGTTTTATGAATACTATATACAGGGATATATGTATATATATATATTTGGTGCAGCGATTAAACATGGCCATTGGGTACACTGGGGGAATTCCTAGAGGCTGGTAATGTTTTTTTTCTTCTAATGTACGATATTAACTTTATCACAG